>OX387249.1:8376453-8398953 GCA_947562095.1 Branchellion lobata
AAATATACAGCAACAACTTTAACAATAGTTACAATCGAAAAAAAAACAGTATCAAAACGGCAACAAAAACAAGAACAAAGACAACTATATAAACAATGACAACGAGAACAGTGACATAAAAAAGGAAATAGAAAAAACAACAATCACTGAAACAATAGCAACAAAAACAATGTCAAAGACAAAAACAACAACACAAACATTAACAAAAAAAACAACAACAAACAACAAAAAAAGCTAGAACAGCAACTGCAATTTTGAAAAACTGCAAAATCTCACCTCATAAAAAAACAACAATTCCAAAATTTACAACTGTTCTTTGTTAATCAAAAAAATTAAATTCAAAAGTGTGGATGGAAGTTACAAGTTTTGCTGAAAAAATACTCAAAACGAAGTTGAATGAGAAAATGGACATCGGACTAAAAATGGCGAAATAAAATAAATAAATTCCAACAGTTGTTTTTGTTGCTGAAGGAAAGGAAAGAAACGATCTTTTGAGAAGGAAAGTTAAAGGTTGTTTAAAAGAATTCAAAGAGAACGAAGCTAACAAGTGTATGGCCAGAAAATAGCAATAGTTTGCAATTGAAGAGAACTTAAAGAAAATAAAACAAAACCACTTTTTGAAAATATTTTTTGAAAAAGCATGAAGGTTCAGTAATATTTGAAAAGAAGAACTATTAAAAAGAAATAAAAGTGTTAATAGCAGTTTTATTCGAGGAGGTTTTCTTAGTTGAGTACTTGAATAGCCAATTACTGCGCCTTATTTATTTGAATTCATTCGTTTCGACTTTCTTAAATTTAATCGAAAACTTTGATTGGAATTTTGTTTTTCTCAACTGAAAAAAATAAGTTTTTTTTATAATAATTTTTATAATTTAAATTTTTTATATAGAAATTAAATAAAAAAAGAACTACTGAAGTTAGAAGTGTTAATAATATATGTAGGGAGTATTGCTGCAAGCTAAGCAGTTATGAATGAATAAAAGAATGTTACGTAAAATTGGAGCTGAGTTAAAATAAACAGCGATAAAGACACGTTACGCAGCTGGATAAACAAGGGTGTGTGAGTTGTGGAGGTTGTTGAAAGAATGTTATATCCTTATTGGGATGGTGATGATGGAATTGATGATGGAGAGAAAGATGGTGAAAAAAGAAATAACAAAAACGATGATAGTAAGAAAAAAGATGAGGATGAAAAAGAAAGTGTGGTAATGAAGAAGTTTATGAAAATGATGATGGAGATGATGATGAAGCTGATGATGAAGATGATGATGAAGATGATGATGTAGATGATGTTGATTTAGATGATGATGTAAAGAATGAGGGAGAGGATGATGGAAAGGGTGATGAAAGAAAATGACAATGAAGGAGAAATGATAATATTGAAAAATATGATAAAAAAGGAAATGCTGATAATGAAAAAAATAATGATGAAGAAAAAAATGAAAAAGAAAGACGGATATGAAAAAAAAGATGGCGATAAGGAATAAAAAATAATAAAGAAAAATGATGAAAAATACAAAATGAAAAAAGACAAAAGATTATGGAGAATAGAAAGCTGGTAAAGTTGAAGAGGATAAAGGCAGAATTGAAAAATGATAATGAAGCAATGAATGCCAATGATGGTGAAGAAGGAAAAAGTGATGTTGAAAACGCTGATGATAAGGTTTGAACGGTGATGAAATGAAAAAGTAAAAGTGTAAAAACAATTTATATAGTGATGATTCATTTGATACTGAAAACGGAAAAGTTGAAGATTAGGAAAATTACAGCGATGGGAGTAATGAAGGTGGTAGTTATAACGAGAGTCTTAATGACGACATTGATAAAAATGGTGAAAAATAGAAACAGTTATGTATACTTGAATATTTAAGTAACAAGAAAAAAGACTACCCGCTGTATAAATAATGTTTCATGGAAATGTTTGAAAGTTGTGAACAGTAAGATTGAAACTGCTATTAGTAGGTGTGTGGATTGATGGTGATAGAGCGTGGTAATTTATAATTTTCATAATTATCAAGTTATTAATGGTACCATTTTCGAAAATTTTTAATGCTGCATATTAAAAGAGCAAAAATTAGTTATGGAAAAAAGAAAAAAAAAATCGAAAATGAGACAAAAAAGAAAAAAGAAATTGAAATGAAAGATGATGAGGGGAAGAAAGGAAAAAGAAAAAAAAACAAAAAAGACCAGTGATAATTTATAATAATTAAAATTGTATAAAAAGGAAAAAATAATGAATGAAAAAAAAAAACGAAAAACGTGCGAGCAAAAAAAAGTGGAGCGGTAGGAGGAAGGAAGTAATGAAAAAATAAATTGAAAAAATATGAATAAATAAAGAAAAATAAAAATAAATATTAAATGGAAAAATGCTAAAATAAAAAAATTGGAAGAAAAAAAATTAAACCAAATTGAAAAAAAAAACTAAAAAATGAGAATAAAAAATGAAGAAAAAGTGAAAATTATTGAAAGGGAACAAGAGGAGGTGTTTTTTGAGAAAACAGTTCAAAGCAAAATTGTTGTTTGCACTGGAGCTTCATGAATATTCATGTGGGAGACTTGTGAAGAAATTATAAAATAATTCGATCGCTTGTCGTTGGTGCCTTTTTGGCCGCATTATGCGAACATCTTTTTTGCAAAAAAAATTAAGTTTTTTCCAAAAAATTTAGTTCAAAGTAGAAAAATAAAAAAATTCCGAAAAAATAAATGAATATATGAGAAAATATTTCACTTTAGTTTTTTTTTCTTAATTTTTTGACATTCTTCGCTATAACAATTGGAAAAACATAATGGATTTATGGTCATTCACGTAGACCGTAACAAGGTGCACATATTAAAACTTGTGAATTTTGCTGCTTTGAAAAAAAATTGGAGGGCATTTCAAAAGTTTATGAAAAAATTTTAACCAAAACTCGAAGAAAATTTTGAAAAAAAAAGTCAGTTCTTTCAAAACTAAACTTGAATTTTGTAAAATAAAATTGGAGGTAGAAAATGAAAACAAAAGAGAAGTTTATAAAGAAGAGCGGCCGCTGTAGCTCAAATGCTTTGTTAATTTCTTCATTGCTCTTTTGATGTTTTATAGTTTTTAAATCACATTTAAATCTCTCTTTACTGTTTTTTTTCAGTTAATCAATTTTCAATTTTTTTTGTCAAATTTCATTCTAGAGTGGTTTCAAAAAACTGTATTAAAATTTTTTTTAAACTTTTTGGAACTCTGTTTTTGTTTGAATCAAAATTGAGCGAGCTGTTCTTGAAACAAAAAAAAAGGAACGAACCAAAATAAGAAAAAAAAGTATAGAAAAAAAGAAAAAAGAAAAAAAAGTATGGAAAAAGAAATGCAAATAATAAAAAAAAAAACAAATTTGGAGAACTAATCAAACCATTTTGAATACATCTTTATTGACCACTTAACAAAGAACTTCTGGACATTTGGTTCAAAAATGAAACTTCTGGAAAATTTCACTCACTTTCCATGCTATTTCTTGCTGCTTTATTTTCAATTAACAATCAATTTCCATTTTGAGTAGATGTTATTGTTGGTGAATTTTGAAAAATAATTAGTAACAACTTTGAAAAAGTTTTTTTTAAAAGAATTAAAATTTTTTCAAATAATAATAATTCAAAAACATTTTTAAAGAATAATTCACGAAGGTATTTTGAAAAAATAAAATTTGAAATATGATCAGTTTTCCAGTATTTTGATTAAACCAAACTGGAACTAATCTCCAAGGCCTATTGACAAATAATTTTCAACTTTTGATATTTTTCGATATTCGCTGAGGAACACCGGCAGGGACAGCATAAGTAGTAGTTTTGCTCCATGCACAAAACATTATGAAAAATAAAAATAAATGTTGTTGTTTGTTCACTTTTTCATCAAACCTCTCGTGAAACACTCGCCAACATGCCTTTAAGTCCTCAACATAGCAAATCAACAAAATGACTGTTTTCAACTTAACAACTCAATGGAAGAAAGACAAATGAAAAACCATACAATACAATAAAATTACGAATTTTAGTATAGTGGCATTAATCGCCAAATGTTTTAAAGCCAAAAGTAAAACAAAAAAAAAACAGAAGAAGAAAGAAAAATGGAAAAGATCAGAAGGAAACAGTGGAAACAGTAAAAAACAGAAAAAGACAAGAGAAGACAGAGAAGAACAGAAAAAAAGACAGAAAAAGGAAAAGACAAAGAAACACAGAAGAGCAAAGAAGAGCACAGAAAGACCCAGAAAAAAACAAAAGTAACGAAAAAGATTATCCATTTGGAAGTTGGTTTAAAAAGTATTTATTCTGTAGCTATACTCAGTTCTTGAAACCGTTGTTGCGGGGGTTGAACTCCAGTTATTAAGGTATGCAGCTTTCACCCTTTCATAAGCTCCACAAAAGCGCCTTTTTTTCAGAAAACACGTTTCAAAACTTTATTTGACGAAGACTTGAGAAATCATTTTCCAAAACGCGTTTATTCGCGCGAAATCAAATTAAAAAAATATATCATTAGACTGACTTCTTCAACGTCAGCCCTACTGACAACCACTTAATCGGAATGTTGATATCCGTCTTAGATTAATTTTTTTGAACTCAACATTTTCCACCTCACTTGATGACTAATTTGAAAAAAGTAAATATGGAATTAAATAAGAAAAAAACTAGGTTAGGCATTATGAATGAATTGCAAATGACGGAGGCTATTAGTTTCGATTAGGCTAAGTCGACAAGTTCGCCAACGTACTGAGTTCTCTTTGATCCGTGCCTGTATTTCCTTTTATGAGTATGCAACACTACAACTAGGCTGTCCATTTCGAATCCAACCAACAATCAATCTTTTGCACCATTTTCATTGCCATCTACCTTGTGTTTGATTGAAAAACAACCAAAATATACTTTTACGAGCTCGTTACACCAACAATAAGAAAAACTAGAAAAAAAATTTGTCAGCTGCAAAACATGCAGAAAAACGGAATCGTCTTCAACTGCATCATTAAAAACATTATCAACGATTCCAATATCAACAATGAACATAGACGACTACTACAGAAGAACCTTGTGTATGCTACGTGCGTGGCAAGGTATGCGAAGAAAATATCTCATTCATTAGCCGCATCTCAACCCACCTAACATCAAAACTAACTTGCTGAAGTAGTTAATAGTTTAAAATTCATAGTTCATTGTCTATAGCCGTAGTAGGAATGAAGAGACAACCGATAAAAAACCAAGTGTGTCGGTCTGTACCTGAGACAACAAACATTGTGGAGAGCCTCCAGGAAAGCACAGCACCGCTGGCAAGCCTTTGCTTCTTGAACCGATTTGAACCAGCTTGATTTGATACTTGTCGTTGGACCAATTCGCTTTGGAACCAGAAAAGTGGGGAAGTCGGAATATACGCCACTGTCTTTCACTTTTAAAAAATATTCACTTGTAAAACAATGTTGTGAACAAAAGTGGGTTTGAGTTTCTGATTCTTGGCCACAGTATAACCATCTTTATTCAATACTTCTAGTATTCGTAGTAGTAGTAGTAGTAGTAGTAGTAGTAGTAGTAGTAGTAGTAGTAGTAGTAGTAGTAGTAGTAGTAGTAGTAGTAGTAGTAGTAGTAGTAGTAGTAGTAGTAGTAGTAGTAGTAGTAGTAGTAGTAGTAGTAGTAGTAGTAGTAGTAGTAGTAGTAGTAGTAGTAGTAGTAGTAGTAGTAGTAGTAGTAGTAGTAGTAGTAGTAGTAGTAGTAGTAGTAGTAGTAGTAGTAGTAGTAGTAGTAGTAGTAGTAGTAGTAGTAGTAGTAGTAGTAGTAGTAGTAGTAGTAGTAGTAGTAGTAGTAGTAGTAGTAGTAGTAGTAGTAGTAGTAGTAGTAGTAGTAGTAGTAGTAGTAGTAGTAGTAGTAGTAGTAGTAGTAGTAGTAGTAGTAGTAGTAGTAGTAGTAGTAGTAGTAGTAGTAGTAGTAGTAGTAGTAGTAGTAGTAGTAGTAGTAGTAGTAGTAGTAGTAGTAGTAGTAGTAGTAGTAGTAGTAGTAGTAGTAGTAGTAGTAGTAGTAGTAGTAGTAGTAGTAGTAGTAGTAGTAGTAGTAGTAGTAGTAGTAGTAGTAGTAGTAGTAGTAGTAGTAGTAGTAGTAGTAGTAGTAGTAGTAGTAGTAGTAGTAGTAGTAGTAGTAGTAGTAGTAGTAGTAGTAGTAGTAGTAGTAGTAGTAGTAGTAGTAGTAGTAGTAGTAGTAGTAGTAGTAGTAGTAGTAGTAGTAGTAGTAGTAGTAGTAGTAGTAGTAGTAGTAGTAGTAGTAGTAGTAGTAGTAGTAGTAGTAGTAGTAGTAGTAGTAGTAGTAGTAGTAGTAGTAGTAGTAGTAGTAGTAGTAGTAGTAGTAGTAGTAGTAGTAGTAGTAGTAGTAGTAGTAGTAGTAGTAGTAGTAGTAGTAGTAGTAGTAGTAGTAGTAGTAGTAGTAGTAGTAGTAGTAGTAGTAGTAGTAGTAGTAGTAGTAGTAGTAGTAGTAGTAGTAGTAGTAGTAGTAGTAGTAGTAGTAGTAGTAGTAGTAGTAGTAGTAGTAGTAGTAGTAGTAGTAGTAGTAGTAGTAGTAGTAGTAGTAGTAGTAGTAGTAGTAGTAGTAGTAGTAGTAGTAGTAGTAGTAGTAGTAGTAGTAGTAGTAGTAGTAGTAGTAGTAGTAGTAGTAGTAGTAGTAGTAGTAGTAGTAGTAGTAGTAGTAGTAGTAGTAGTAGTAGTAGTAGTAGTAGTAGTAGTAGTAGTAGTAGTAGTAGTAGTAGTAGTAGTAGTAGTAGTAGTAGTAGTAGTAGTAGTAGTAGTAGTAGTAGTAGTAGTAGTAGTAGTAGTAGTAGTAGTAGTAGTAGTAGTAGTAGTAGTAGTAGTAGTAGTAGTAGTAGTAGTAGTAGTAGTAGTAGTAGTAGTAGTAGTAGTAGTAGTAGTAGTAGTAGTAGTAGTAGTAGTAGTAGTAGTAGTAGTAGTAGTAGTAGTAGTAGTAGTAGTAGTAGTAGTAGTAGTAGTAGTAGTAGTAGTAATAGTAGTAACAGTAGTAGTAGTAGTAGTAGTAGTAGTAGTAGTAGTAGTAGTAGTAGTAGTAGTAGTAGTAGTAGTAGTAGTAGTAGTAGTAGTAGTAGTAGTAGTAGTATTAGCAGTGGTAGTAGTAGTTTTTGTAGATAGGACCAGGTGGCTGGTTGATTTGAACAAATTGATAGCATCACACGGCTTCTTGAATATTGCATTAGTCTTTCCTGGCTTGTTCCTATCTTTTGTTGCACTTGTTTTCCATGCTGTTTTTATTGTTGTTTATGATGTTTTTGTTTTTGTTGTTCATGCTGTTGTTGTTGTTTTCCACGCTCTCGTTGTTGTCTCTATCTTTGTTGTTGTTGTTGTTGTTCCTATCTTTTTTGTTGTTGTCCATGGCTTTGCTATTAGTGTCAATGTTCTTGTTGTTGTATTTTTCCAATCGTATTATTACAGTTGTTGTAACTTTTCAATCATGTTATTGTTGTTGTACATTTTTAAGCATGTTGTACATTCTTTATCATCTTGTTGCTATTGTTGTTTTGTTTTTCGTTTTTGCAGTTTTTTATTTCATTATCCATGTTTTCTTTGTTCTTGTTTTTTTGTTTGAATTGTTATTAATTTCATTCTTTTATTTTTATTTCGTTATTTTTTCACCAGCCCCTGCTGTTTGTGCTTCTTTGTTGGCGTACCTTTCTGTTTAACATCTGTCCGCCTACTGTGTCAGAGGTGGCAACAAAAACTTTGTTTTGAAACTTCACTGTAAATATGAATACATTAACTTCAACTACAATACAAGAAGCCGCAATACAAAACAATTATCTGCAATACAATACAAAAATCTGCAAAAAAATACAATGAACTACCATACTTATCAATGCAAAATAATCCAATGCAGGACAGTTTAGTACACTACACTAAAGTATAATGCTATATAACATGATAGAACAAAATAAAATACGAAACAATAGAAGAAACTACAGTACAAAACAAAACATTACACAAAAACACAATACAGTAAAAAATAAAACAAAAAAAAACATAAAAGTACAAAACAATACAATACAATAAAATACAATACAGTGTACCCCAATACAATAAAATTCGGATATTATTATTGTAGCAGTAATCACAGAAAATCTTGAAGCCCCTCAAACAATGAAACCTACAAACTTTCAATACAAAACATTATTAACACGTTACAATAACATTATTGAAAAACAAAACACGCAACTAAAAAACGATACCCCAATCAAGAAATATTACAAATTTATGCAATTCAATACAAAACAATTTGAAAAAACGATTGGAAAAACCAAAAGAAACTCTATAAAACAACAAAAATATTTGAAAGTATACAAAACATTAAAGAAATAAATAACTAAACAATACAAAACAATGCTAAACAAATAAAAAGCAAAATGATGCAAGGCAAGACAAGGCGATTTCGACTGCAAGCACTAGTCGAGCGGCGTTAAAGCACCAGGACATGAAGACCATTGGGCCTCAGAGACTTTGCCCTGAGTTGGTTCCCTCACTTGGTTTTTGGAACACTTTTACTGTCTTTTCTCATTACTCGGAATAGCTTCCATCTAAATTTTGTCGACTTTGAGAAACATTTTTCATAACAAAGCACATTTTGTTTATTAATGCGAGCCTTCAACACTTATTATTGGAACTAATTGAGTTGACAAGTAAAACTTTCACACATGAATTTTGCTGACAAAATAGCTCCGACATTTTGTCTCTCTTTTTTATTTATCAGAGTTTTACATTTTTGAACACAAAGTTTTTTTAAATTCAGTTTTTCTAAACTGAATAAAGTATAAATAAAAAGTTTCTATAACTTTGAACATTAAATCAATCTATAAATAGCTCGGAAATTAAATTAAAACTTGTTTATTTATTTTGAAATTCCTAACGTGTGAATCTTTTTTTTAGTTTCGTGGCTGATTAAAATTTCATCCACGTGTGCTTGCAGGCCTCCACAAACAATAAATAATACACACAATTAGTGGAGACACAGTCAATCATTTTGAAAAGATTAACAACACAACCTATTCTTCTATCTATCCATTCTTCCATCCATTCATTTTCCATCTAGTTTTCCATTCTTTCTTCCATCCATTCTCTTGTTCTTCCATCCATCACTCACAACCACCTTGTCCGCATACTCCTCAGCCGTCAATCCATCTTTGAACTAATTAAAAACAAAATTCAAATATCGAAACAACAAGTAAATTTGACCACAGGAAAAAAGGTTAAAACGAAAAAAAATGTCAAAAAATAAAACCAACACCATTACATGAAAAATCAAAGTTGATTGAATAAAAAAAAAGTTTAAAAGAAAACATGCAACTGAGATAAAACTCCAAAAAAATCGAAAAAAAGAACAAAAGGTATTTGATTGACGTGCGTAGTTTTGACATTTTAAGTTTGTGACATTCCCCTCTTGCGTCTTCTCCTTCGGGACATACGAAAGCACTGAGACCCCGGTGTATGCCATGTTCCTTCCTATTTATATCTCTATTCGAAGTTTCATTGCCTTTGTACGCTTGATTTAAAGATTCGCTGATACTTCTTTGATAATATACGTTTCAAACGGTGAATTGGTGTAGTTGCTTGAAATTTACTCAAAGTTAACAGCGTTGTTTGTAAAAAATGATGGAACGGGATAGATTGATCAAATAATGAATGTTTGATATGAGAATTGATTGATCGATTGCGTGATTGATAGAGAAATCGGTTGAAACTGATAACACGGAAGTTGTGAAACTCACGGATGATGGAAGCCGAAAAGATTTCGCAGTTGATGCAAAGGCTCATAATGAAATAATTAACAGCATGCTTGAGTGATCGATGATTGACGGTGATGATGAACCGATGGAACAAATGTTTGAAAATAAGGATATTCGTGGTTGTGTGAAAAAAATTGATTTTTTTTTCAAATTTCTTTGCAAAGTCAAATGCCAAAAAAATTCAATCTCATGCTGAGCTCATTAATCTGTTTTTTGAAAACAAAAAAAAGATGTAGTTTACTCGATCAAAAATCTTTTTCAATCGCACCTACGACTTCTTTCTTTTATTTTTTTGTTCATTATGGTTTTTTTATTCTATAACAAAATTTTTGAATTTTTTTAAAATTTTTAATTTACTTCCTCCACTTATTCAGATATCTATTTGTCAACTCATACTTTCCCACCCTTCTAACCATTTTTCTATTCTTTCACTGATTTATTCACTGAGTTATTCAGTCAGTTATTCACTCAACACCCACTCATTCACTCAACACCCACTCATTCACTCAACACCCACTCATTCACTCAACACCCACTCATTCACTCAACACCCACTCATTCACTCAACACCCACTCATTCACTCAACACCCACTCATTCACTCAACACCCACTCATTCACTCAACACCCACTCATTCACTCAACACCCACTCATTCACTCAACACCCACTCATTCACTCAACACCCACTCATTCACTCAACACCCACTCATTCACTCAACACCCACTCATCCAATCATCAATTTTTTCACTCATCCACTCATTAACCCTCACTCATCGACTCATTTATTTATTCACTCATCCACTTATTTAAACACCAATTTATTCACCCCTCATTTAGGGTTCCACCGAGAAGCCATAAGACGTAGGAAAAGCTGAATGAAATTAAATATACACTCGCTGCAATAAGAACCACAAACAAATCAAAACAAATAGTAACGAAAGCAAAAAAAATACATTAAAACACCCACCCATCTCAATAAACACACACACACACACACACACACACACACACACACACACACACACACACACACACACACACACACAAACACACAAACACACACACACACACACACACACACACACACACACACACACACACACACACACACACACACACACGCACACAAACACAAACACACACACACACACACACACACACACACACACACACACACACACACACACACACACACACACACACACACACACACACACACACACACACACACACACACACACACACACACACACACACACACACACACACACACACACACACACACACACACACACACACACACACACACACACACACACACACACACACACACACACACACACACACACACACACACACACACACACACACACACACACACACACACACACACACACACACACACACATGGGGCTCATGTGCTGAGAGGAACAATGAAGAAACTGTAAAGCTTGTTCTGCAGTCAAATATACGTCATCACCGTTGTTGTCTTCACCATCGTCTTTTGCGTCTTTTCAAAATTCTTTCATAAAATTTGGTTAGCAATCCTTTATTTTTGTATATTGAAGAATGAAAAAATAGTCTAAGACCATTCTTCAGTTATTGAATGAGGATTATTCTGTAATAATTTCACAAAAAATAGGAGTTTAGCTTGAAATTGAATATGTTTAAAGCTGTTTGAAGAAATGGAAAAATTCTCGACAAAAACTTAACACTACTTTGAGCCATCCTACTTAACCTTGGAACAGTCTAAGAATTTTTATTAAATATTTATAAAAATTGTTTTTCTTGTTTTAGTTTTTTTAGTCAAATTTCAAAATGATTTTTTGAATTTTTCACATTTAAAAACAAATAATTCACCTCCTTATTTCCCATAGGCGACATAGCAACAATCAGTTGTGATTTAATATGGGCCTGCTTTGCAAATTTTTTAAACTTTTGCTTTTAAAACATTTTTATACACAATTTTCAAAATTATTTTTCGTCATTTTCTTTGAAAAGTTTTTCTTGAAAAATTGTTTAAATATTTTTCGACAGTGTTTTGGAAGTCCATTTTTATTGGTTCCAAATTTTTCAATTTTCTGTTTTTAAACGTTTTTTATCTTATTTTCAAAAGTATGATTTTATTTCACAAATAAATGTCTAATTTTTTTTCTTCAAAATGATTATTACTGCTTTTATAGCCAGAACCGAAAAAAAAAACATTTTTTTGGAAAATGTATTTGAAAAATGATTTTGGTTCAGCTACAAAAATCCGCATTTTTGAATACTGAAGTGAGTTATCAATTTTTTTGATTAATAGTTCAAAAAATGTAAAACAATAAAAGTTTATTGAAAGAATAGATTTTGTATCTGAAAAGACGTGTTGAAAAAATGCTTTACATTCATTACAAACTTTATTTGCGAATTTTTGAATAATTTTGTACATTTGTTCAACAGTATTTCAAATTGAAAAAAAACGGTTTATTAAAAATTTTGAATAAAAGCATCCCCAACAGCGCTAGCTTGCTAGAACACATTTATTTAAAAAACCGAAAAACTATGGTTTAAAAAAGTATATAATATAAAATATCATGCATATAATTTCAATATAATTTAAAAGAAATAATGATTCAAAAACATGTGAAAAAACAAACAAACAATCAAAGCATATTTTTTTAAACTTTGAATATTTTACAAGATTAAACAAGCTTGAATAGAAAAATTAATGATAATTAGTTACTATCAAAAAATAGTAACTGAAGTAAACGAGTTTATTAATTATCAACTGATTTAAAAAAAAATTAAAAGGAACAAAGAAGACAATGAGTGGATATACAGGACTGAGGTAAAAGACAAAGAACAGAAGTTTGGGTCGGGGTCAGAGAAGGGACTGCGACAGTCAACGTGAAAGCAGACGGAAGAGTACTTCAAGGAACGGGTGGATCTCGCAGAGGACCAAGCGAGCATGAAAACTGAATGTTGCTCATCGACTGCGTGTTCAAGTGAATCCAGTGCCCTTATCTTATCTTGGCGTTGGCTCATTCAGTTCAGAATGAGACAGCGGGGAGCAAGTCTACCGAGACTTCTGACTCATAAATTAAAACAGAGATAAATGAAAGAAAAAAAAAATGAAAAATAGAAAATAAAAAGAATTAACACAATTGAAAAATACCTTAATAAAAATAACGCGTAAACAAACCAGACGGCAAGTAAAGAAACGACGGCAAGTAAAGAAACGCACTGCGATTGTGGAATGGCGAACGGAAATTGAGGTGACGACGTGGAATTCGAAGGCTATAATCGACTCTGAAAAACGGCTTTGATGACCAACGAAATCTTTCGCGAAAAATGCAAAACTGGAGTAAAAACAGCAGTAGTAGCTGTTGTTGCAGCAACCTTCAACAAAAAACATGGTTTTGATATTTTTTAATGTATAAGGGTGCTTAAGCCATTTATAAAAATTTATAAGTTAAAATTAAAAACATTTTAACTTTTCGTCATGCGCATATGAAGTAGTCTGAACCACCCACCTTACATAGCAGAGTGCCTGAACCACCCACCTTACATAGCAGAGTGCCTGAACCACCCACCAGACATAAAATGAACACTACTTGTTGAAAGAGTAGACAAACAATCAAAAGTGGAGGGCAAATAGAGGTGGCACTCCGCTCACCTCTTCTGCAAGACACTCTACAATGTCCTGCGGCACATTCTCAGTTGGCTGAGAAGCTTTGTGAGCTCAAAGGCCCTAATAGAGCAATATCAGACTTTTTTTTATTAATTTAAAATCAAAAATTCAGAAACATAAAAAAACATTTTCTTGAAAAAAAAAATCCAAAACCTTATTTGTCTTTTAAAATAAACGTAAAAAATAATTGGAAAAGCGCATTTTGCTCATTTGATCCTCTTGAAACTTGAGAATTCCTGACGCTGTAAAGAGGCATACTTCAAAAGCGATTAAAGTGTTGATCTGTGGACGTCTTCATCACACACCACGTCACCACCATCTCCTTCAACATTTTTTGAAAACTCAATCCATCTATTTACTCAACCTTCTAGTCAATCTTTATTTCGATTTTCACTTTTTTTCATTTTTTTTTCATTGAACTTTTCATGAACTTAGGTCGTAGTTTTCTTTTTTATAACTACATTTCTTGTACAAACTTGCATCCACTATTTCATGTTTCCATCCAACTAACCATCCACCTTTTCATCTATCCAGTTTTTATTCATACACTCATTGATGTGCCTTTCAGTCATTTTTCAATTTTTCGAAACTCTTCACTCATCCACTTGTGAATTTTTCCTTTTTTAAAAACTATTTTCTAGCGCTTTTTTAAATTATTGAATAAATTGACGGTTAGTTCTCCGTGATAAGTCGGTATGCATACTTTAAATGAACTAACTTTTTATAATGAATTTATTTAAATATTTCAATTTAGCAATGTTTAGAAATGTAAAAATAACTGAAAACTTGGCAAAGTCTACCAAACCTTTCTTCATTTGTTTTTTTGTCTTTTCCCCAGACTCCACTCACTCCAACTTCACTGACAATTTATTCAACAATTTATTTTGTCAAACTTTCCAAAAAATTTGATTATTATATTAAATTTTAAATCTTTTTGATAAAACAAAAACCTTTTTTTTTTGAGAAGAAAAATTAATGTGAACTGAAATTAATTTGTTTTTAGAATTATTTCGCTTGATGTGTGCTGCATTTTTGTCATCAAAGTAAGCATTAAAATGTTTGTTATAATGATTGAATGAAAAGATAAGAATTGATTAAGTTTTTTTTCTTTAATGGCATGGAAAGCATTGTGTTGGAAGCATGTTTAACTCAACAGGTATGCCGATGCATTATATTCTGAATTTTTTTTGTGTCATAACTATTTTTTCCAAACTCTTTTGAGTGTTTTTTCAAAATTTTCGTAAAGTTATTTTATATTTCATTTTTTCTGAAGTTTTTTGTTAAAAATAGTAAAAAGCATTCTTGCAAAACTTTCACGCTCGAACAATACAATTTTTTCATTTAAGAAATTTTTATAAAAACATTTAAAAAAAAAAAAACATTTCAAATCAATTTCATTTTTCAAATTCTTTTGGTTGATTATTATTTCGAAATGAATATGTTGTCAAGTAAAAAATGAAATGGTTTTTCTGATATTCTTCCGGTCAAACTTGAAATGTAGCTGAAACAAACATCAAATTTACACTCACGTGAAGAAAGTGTAATACTTAATTAGGAAAAATTTAATTATCTTGAAATTGATCGAAAATTTCAGTTTTTTTGAGTATAATTGACAGTAGTATTTTAAACTTATTGAAAACCAGTTCAAAGAAATGATTTGGAAGTATAAAAACACACAAAAATGTGGTTGGAAAATATTGGAAATACGATTGGAAAATATTATAAAAAATAAAAAAGAGCAAAAGGCAAACCTAGAGCAATAAGCCACGTGGCAAACAATGCCTCCTCGCGTGCACTGCAAGCCATTCAACGGCCACATCATCAAGGACTGCACTTTTTTGTTGAAACGTTTTAACTTTTGAAAATTAAAAACTGTTTTTTTTCAGTTTTTATTGAATTTTTCGAATAACATATTTTTTTGTTTTTTCATATAATAAGAAGAAAAAAAGTTTTTATTTTAAAAATTTTCAGTTTGATTGAAAAACTTATTAATAGCAATTCAAACCATTTGAACGAGAAAAAAAGAAACGAATGCGACTTGTAACTCAATAGAATAAAATAAAAACCTCTGGTTCAGTCTTTTCGTAATTCAAATGACAAAAACAATAAATTTGAGACAAAAAAAAACGTTCTCACTTCATGAATGGCCTTCTTTTTACGAAGGGGGTGTAAGATGAGTATATAAGTGGCTGTGTGTGAATGGGTGACGAGGTTTACGAAGTTGTCGTTGCTGTAGGCTGTTTGGAGAATTATTTGAAAAATTATATTTAAAAATATTGAAACTTTTGTTAATTTGGAAAAAATTATTAACTCTTGAAAAGTATTAGAATTTAGGCTGCTTCACCAAGTCAACAACAAAGACACAACAATGTTAAACAAAACTTTGTTTTTGAATGAAAACTATTCTTCAATAACTTTTCCCAAGCAATCCTTGGAAAATAAAAATTGAGCATTGACTTTTGACTTAAACTTTCAAGTGAAAGTTTTAAAAATAAAATGACTGAATCAGGAAATGGTTTCTTTGTTGAGTAATTTAACAAAAACAAGTGAAAAAAAGTTATTTATCAACTTCTGACTCATTAGAAGCTAAATTAAACTAGAGAAATACAAGGTGGAAAAAAAACACAAAAAAGAAAACTAAAGAAAGCTTTGATTTGAAGTAAAATATTTTGAATTTGTAAAAGATAATGAAGAATAAAAACTAGTCAAGTGCCACATAACCAGCATAAAAAATAAAAAAACAACCAGAAACTCAGTGACTTAACGTGAATACAACTTTCAGTAGCAAGCGATACAAGGACAGCAGATTAAACATCACTTCGGCTTGAAGATTTTGTAGATTCGATTGAGTCAAAATAAAAGTCCTTATTGAGGAATTCTTGTTGAAAAAAAAATATAAAAAAATAAAAATAACAGAAAAATTCAAATAAATAATACAATAACTTGATAGGACAAATGTACTTTTTATTAAAAAATGATATATTTGATGACTGAAAATTTTTGACTAGAGGAATTGTTCCTTAGAATTGTCGGACTGAACAACCATAAAAAATTCACATATAAATAACAAAAAAATTAAGAAAAATTGTGAAAAGAATAAAAAATAAAAATAGGAAAAATCCATGAATTAGAAAAACTAAAAGAATAAATAAAATAATTTCAACAGAATCCAAATAAAATAAAATAAAAAATAAAAATAAAAATAAAAATAAAACTGACATAAACATCAGAAGAGTTTTGAGTTAATTCAAAAAATAAAAACAAAAAACAAGCTTAAAGAAAAAATAATGAATATGCCAAACTGTGGTTCAGTAGTGAAGAACAAAAAGATGAAAGCCAGTGGAATTTGTGGGGGTAGAAAGAGTGGGAGAGGAAAAAGTGGTGATGACCGAACCAGTGCTGGCGGAGGTTGTGGTGGCAAGAGTTTGCTTAGCAAAACAGCTTACTTCTACTTATTCTCAATCCTCGCCTTTAAAAGTTTGTTGATTTTGCTCTTTCAAACATCAGAATCTTTGTACTTTCATTAAACATTCGTCATTATGCTGGAGTGTCTTTGAAACTTCCACTGAAATTTTCAACTCCACCATCTAAATGTTGCTAAAATCTTTTAAAATGTAGACGCACGTAGTTGCATTTATGAATATTTCAAAAGAAATTTGTGCTATAAACTGACATTTGATGTATACGAAATCATATTGTTTGTGCAGGTATGTGTGATAAAAACAAATTAAGTTTGTCTTGGAGCCACCTCACAATTCAGTTTGACTAACATTTCTTTTATAAAACGTTATTGAAATGTTTTCATTCTCATGATTTTTAAAAATAATTCATTTTTAACATTTTTGATTCAAAATTTTTTGTGAAATTTATGAATGAAGTTCAACAAAGTTGAGTAACTTTCAAGAATTAGTTAGTTTTTTTTATGAATAATTTTGTTTTATTTTAAAATAGACTTAATTAAATTCAACCTTCGCAAATTAGATTTTTTATTTACTCTTTTGATTCTTTAATTTAATTTCAAATTCGCAGACGGCAGAATGCTTTTATTTGTTTCTTTGGAAAAAAGGGTTTTTGAAAAAAATATTCATTAGCACATACGGAGCAGTTTAATGTCATTAAAATGAAAGATTAGATTTCCATCTTACAAAGTGATGTTTGGAATTTTAAAAATACGCTTTAAACATTTTTTTATTAAAATATTTAAAAAAAAATTCTTTTTTTGTAATTACAAATTTTAAATAAAAAAGCTTATAACATAAATATTGGAAAATACCTTTGATATTCAATTGAGATGGACTTTCATTTTTATTTAATTTTTTATTAATCATAAAAACTTAAATAATAAAAATTATTTATGGATAATTCAAGTGTTTCATAATTTTTTCACCTTGAAAATTGATTTTTTCACTTTTAATTTTTAAAATTAACTTTTTAACTTTGAAAAAAACTAACTATACATTTTATTCTGGATGATTTTTTCTATTTTTTATAGCAAAAAAAAAGAGAAAAACAACTTGATTGAAAACATCAAATATTTAATCCAGAAAAACGACGAAAAACTACTCTAAAACACCACAGTCGTTTTGCGAGTAATAACCATACAGAAGACTAAGCAAACTTAATTTATGGCAAGCGATTAAAAATTAAGCAAGTCGTCAGCTACCGTTTCGACTGCTTATCACGCCATGAATGCCACTGACCACGCCTTCCTCTTCCCTGGCATCCTCCTCATTAATTTATCTCTCCCGTGAAACAACATAAACTCATTTTTGTCTGCTTAGTTTGTCGTTTTGACTTTTATTTTGTCTGTTGTTTTGACTTTTATTTTGTCTGTCGTTTTGACTTTTATTTTGTCCGTCGTTTTGACTTTTTTGTGTCTGTCTGTTTTCTTTGCCTGTCTGCTTGTGGGTGCATTTTTGTTATGGTAACTTCAGTGGTTGGTGTGCCGCGTTGTTATAACAGCATACTCCCGTCGACAAAACAGTTAATCAAAAAAGAGGAAGCCAAAGTCTGAATTTTTAAAAAATCAAGTAGAAAGTGAAAAACAAGCGTTTGCGTAGCGTAACCAGAAAGTCATGGGTTCAAACGCAGGTGAATGTTCAGTTGTGCATGAAAGTACAATGATGGGGCTTCAGAACAATGACAGGGGTAGTTACCACATGTTCAACTGTTCCATAAATCCATTATGATTTAATATTCCATAATGATTTCAAACATTAACGGTTTTTATAGTTAGTATTCAATAAAGTTGGTTAATTGAATTTTCAGTTAACTTTACTTTTTAATTAGTTTCAACATTATGGTATAATTATTCAAAAAAAAGTTTCAAAATGTCATTAAAAAAAAATATTCCACGATTCAATTTCCATATCGGTTTTGCTGATAATTCCCATCATCTCATAAATCGTCATAATGGAAAAACTCAAAAAAGACAGAAAATAGTTGCAAGAACGAGATGAGATGTGACATCATAAGTTGAACTCCGAATTTTCTGAAATGGAGTGATGGAAATGAATTCAGGAAGATTATGGATATTTCAATCCTTGGCAGCTTCTTGCAGTTATCTCAGAAGTTGGAGTAGTGATGATGATGATGGTGGTTAGGATGATGCTGATAGGGGTGTTGGTGCTGGTGATGATGATGATGATGATAATGATGATAAAAAAAGTATAAGGAAGAAAAAAAAAGAAAAAAAAAGGGAAGAAGCAGGAAAAGAAACGGAGAAAAAGGAGGAAGAGGAGGAAGAGGAAAAAAATGATAATAATGTTGGTTGTGTGAGGGCAATGCTAGTTTTCATCATCAATAATAGGCTTATGGTCCTTATTGACAATGTTATTATTATTTCTTTTATCATCCTTCTTATTTATTATTCTAGCGCTTAATGGGGCCGTATGGCGTTTCTTGATAGAGGATCCAAATCTCCTGACCGCTGTATCAATTATTCAGTACCCCGTCAATTTATACGTCTGAGTGGAAGAAAGAAGAACATGGAAACAAAAGAGGGCCTCAAAAACCGTTCAAAAATAGAAAAACAAAAAATGTGAAACATCGATATAGATCATTATTGAAATGGAAAAATAGTTGAAGGATTTTTTGAAAAGTAAATGAAAAAAACAAAATAATCCTAAAAAAATTGATTTCAATCTGTGTTTGAAATGAAAAAAAAAATTTAATTGAGATGTTATTTCATATTTTTATGTAATTTAGAGAATAACATAAAAATGAGGTGAGAATAAAAATTGAAAACATGAGTAATTCATGAAAAGGTAACAAAATGGAACAAGAAAACTGAGTAGCTGGATTAAGTCACAAA
This sequence comes from Branchellion lobata, assembly GCA_947562095.1. NCBI lineage: Eukaryota > Metazoa > Annelida > Clitellata > Hirudinida > Piscicolidae > Branchellion > Branchellion lobata. The sequence continues at coordinate 8,396,211 of OX387249.1, forward strand.
ATGAAAAACACATGACAGAATGAAAACCTGAATAAATAATGATGAAAGTACTCTTAAGTGGAATTCAAAATGATTTTGAAAGCTTAGTTACACAAAAATTAAGTTACAGCAAGTGTTTATTATTACCGACATCTTAGCTAACAGTCAAGAAGGTTTTCAAGAAGCCAAAGCGGTACTGCAGGCACCAATTGCATGCTTGCCTTCGTTGACCCCGCCATGAAATGGTTTCTAATCCCTTGGTTCTTCAATCTTTTCGAAACAATTTTTCAGCACCAAAAGACTCATATAGCTCTGAAAAAATCATATAGCGCTGAGAAATTCATATAGCACGTATTGTTCGAAAGCGCAGCTTGTAAATTCCTTTTAAAACGTACCTCAAACACATCTACGTTCCAGAACAGCACGAAAGACACAGCTCGTGAAGATTTTTCAAATTTGTTTTTATGTTGTAAATTTGGTTGCGTTTGATAACTTTGTTGTTTGCTTGTGGTTAAATATTTAAAGAACACACTCAACATAGTAAACTTGTCTTTTTGTGTCAATTCATTGCCTTCAAGCCCGCAAACACGGCAAAAAATAATGAAAATAATAGTCTGATGTGAATGAAATATTTAAAATATTAATAGAACACATGATATATAGAAAAAAAATTTCGTAAATTGAAAGTCACAACTGTGAGTATTTATTTAAATGAAATAACAAATAATAATGGAAAAAAAATAAAAACAAAGTTAGCTATTTTGTTAGTCTTGAAAAAAAACGGAAGAAATCATTAAAGTTTGCAGCGCATTGTGGTGCATTAAAACGCAGTAGAATGCAGTTATTGGAAAAGGTGAGCAAAAATCAATAGCGGGTGGAAAAGTGATTAAAAATGCAAGGTTGGTTGCATTTGCACGATAACAATTAGTATTCACTCGTTTGAAGCCATTGAACATTGCGAATGTTGCATGGTTTCTTTGTGGAATGATTTTGTTTTTTTCTAAAAAAAAACTCTTCAGTTTTCATTTTTATTTTTTTGTTTTGTGCGTAAAACTGAAAAAAATCAACTATTCGCAAGTTAAAAGTTCGGCAAAAGCAATAAACAACAATACCATTACGATGTCTGCGAGGATTTTAGTTAGTGTAGCTTAGCAACAGTTTGTGGTTTTTTTTAATTTTTTTTGTTTCAAATATTAAACTACTTTGTTGGAATTTTTTTCTGCATTCACATCTCAAAATCTTTTTTGAAAAATAGAAACAACCTGGTTTTTTTAAATACCAAAATTTTCTTTATTTGAACGAGTTTTATCCCGTTTTTTTCAAATTATTTTTATATATTTTTCCATATTCAAAACTTACAAAAATATTAGAAAACTTTACTTGGTCTTTTTTTTCTAACAATAAAGGTTGATTTCTTTCAAAGGTTGAGAAGAAAATTGTACTTGATAAGCCAAATTACTATGGTCTAGTTCATATTTTCTGAAATTAAAAAGTTCAAACATTTTTGAAATAGTTAATTTAAAAAAAAACACAGTTTTTTTATTAATAGAACTAAAAAAATTCGGTAAAAATAAAAACTCGAAAAAAACATTTGAACAAAAAATTGAAAAACTAAAGCAATGGGAAAAGCAGTGATTTGATATTTTGAAGGCAATTTTAAAAATTAAAACATTTAAATATTTAAAAATTCCGTTGAAACAAAACCATTCCTAAATAAATATTTTGCTAATGAAATGAAAGCAACAGCATCGTTTGAACAAACAAAAAAATATCAAAATCTGAAGATTTCGTCGTGAAAATGAAAGAAAAAAGCTAAGCTGAATGAGTTAAAAATGCCGTTTTATTGCAGGGGTGGGAAGATGATTTAATGAAATGATGCTGTGATTAGTGATACCTTTATTACTTATAGCTTCTTTTCGTTTTCATGCACAAATGAGGAGGCGAAAGTTTCGAACGTTGATGCGGCCTCTTGTTTATGACGTCATTGCAGCAAATGTATGTCCCCCGTGCCTTGCGCCTTTGACTGTATGGATGTTTGTGTGGGTACGTGTATGTATGGATGTTTGTATGGATGTTTGTATGGATGTTTGTATGGATGTTTGTATGGATGTTTGTGTGGATGTTTGTATGGATGTTTGTATGGATGTTTGTATGGATGTTTGTATGGATGTTTGTATGGATGTTTGTATGGATGTTTGTATGGATGTTTGTATGGATGTTTGTATGGATGTTTGTATGGATGTTTGTATGGATGTTTGTATGGATGTTTGTATGGATGTTTGTATGGATGTTTGTATGGATGTTTGTATGGATGTTTGTATGGATGTTTGTATGGATGTTTGTATGGATGTTTGTATGGATGTTTGTATGGATGTTTGTATGGATGTTTGTATGGATGTTTGTATGGATGTTTGTATGGATGTTTGTATGGATGTTTGTATGGATGTTTGTATGGATGTTTGTATGGGCGTTTGTATGGATGTTTGTATGGATGTTTGTATGGATGTTTGTATGGATGTTTGTATGGATGTTTGTATGGATGTTTGTATGGATGTTTGTATGGATGTTTGTATGGATGTTTGTATGGATGTTTGTATGGATGTTTGTATGGATGTTTGTATGGATGTTTGTATGGATGTTTGTATGGATGTTTGTATGGATGTTTGTATGGATGTTTGTATGGATGTTTGTATGGATGTTTGTATGGATGTTTGTATGGATGTTTGTATGGATGTTTGTATGGATGTTTGTATGGATGTTTGTA
>OX387249.1:8403953-8406453 GCA_947562095.1 Branchellion lobata
TTATCTATCATTGTGACTCACTTCCATTGAATTAAAAATGCCTTAATCATTCGTTTGGAAGTCAACAAATGAGGTTCCTTTTATCAACTCAGTACTTTATTTCAATTAAGTCACCATGGTTGGAATGGCTTTGAATTTCTTCAGGGTTCAGTGTCACAGTACAGGAGTGTATCGTTTTCATAATTATTAATGTACTTTTTATTCTTATTTTTCTATTTTACTGAAAATACAATTGTTTCATGAACTCTGGAAAATCTATAACACTAATTATAACAAAATATTACGAAGTGTTCATCTCAATGCGATATCCTGATTCTCTTTCCTTCTTTATATTGGAGCAAATGGAGATGCATGCTGGGAATATGAACAATTGGAAAAAGAGAAGTTATTCTTAAATGAAACAATTTCAAAAATGAATCAAGTCTTTTGCAAGTTCTGGACAGTGTTCGAAAGCCAATTGGAATTTACAGTTTTCAGTGATTGTGATTACTTGCTCTCACGCTGATAATTATTCTCTACTGATTTTTTTTTCTATTTTTAGTTTTTATCGATCGGAAATTTTTTTTCAAACACTGACTTTCAAATGTTTTGAGTTGTTTAAAAAATGAATACAGAGAAAAAAATGGAAAGCTGGTTTTTCATTCACAACCAGAACAAGAAAAAGCTTAAAGGTTAGCTGGCTCGTCTTTCTCCGTTTGTTGCCTCATGTCCCTGAAATGTTCAACTCAAAGATGCATTTATGTCAAAAAAACTGGGAGTTTTGAATAAAAGTGAAAATTGAAAAAAGGTTGAAATTGTAACTTGGTAACAAGCAAAGTCAAAAGACATTTAGATGGTATTTGAAAATGCTTGAAACTTTCATGCAAGTCTGATGTTTACCTATAGAACACAACATCATTTAGTGGAAGGTGGATCTTGGTGAGAGGGACGGCAGAGAGGTGAGTGAGACTGCCAGCTCAAGTGGCATTTGAGACAGTCACAAAGAACGATACTCTTATTGCCAAAATATTTTCTAAAATTCAAAAAGGATTGGTTGAAAAGTGCTTGTTGGGAAGTCTCCAGACAGGCCTGGTCACTTCATCTTCGTCAAAGTCTGGCGAGCTTTTCAACCTTTAATTCTACAGTGTGGCTTGATGCTTTGAATATCTTGAATGCTTCGTGAGGAATTCACGCGACAGGTTCTGCCTTCTTTTCTGATGTTTTTTTTTCTATTTCAGGCTGTTTTAAAATGTCTGGTGTTCTGTGATGAGTTGGTTGGTTTTGAATGTGATGTGAGTCAGGATGTGAAAAGTCTCTTTATATAGCTGTACCGTTGTGTTGTTATTAATAGCTGCCTTGTTGTTTTTGTGGTCGCAAGTTTTTGTTATTGCTGTACTTTTTACTGTTGTTCCAGCAAATCATTTTATAACATTTAGTTCTACACTGAATACGTTTGTTGATTTTTTTTTGGTTGATTTTTTTTTGGTTGATTTTTTTTTATTAGTTGCGGAATGGCATTGTTGTTGAATTAACCGAGGCAAATAAAAAGGAAACATCCACATTAAATAATATTTAAAAAAAAATTTCAATCATTTTTGATTTCAGTTTTAATAATATTTTTTGAAGTACTTTCATGAAGATATTTTTTACAAAAATTCGGCTTATTAAAAAATGAGTTTGAAAAAAACTTTCAATGAAAATATAAAATTTGAATTTTTTGAATAGTTTTGTTTTATCTAAAATAGATAATAATTCCCAAATGACATGGAAGTTTAAACAGAACAAAAAGAAAAAAAAAATTGTGGAACTGAAAAAATAACAATTAAGTTCAACAAAACTTTACAGCTATAAAGAAAAACAAACAAGCCTGTGGTTTTTCTTTTACGTGAAAAAACAACTCAATAAATCTATATTGTTCGGATAATTCCTTCAAAAAGCGTATTGTGGGAGTTATTGTTTTCTAGAACGAAGAAAGGATTTTTTTTTGTTGAGAAAGATACTAAGAGTTTGTAAATTCCCCCATCAAACCGGTGCAGAGGTGTTAATCACACTTTTAGTCTGAGTTTTTTTGAACATTTTTTCGCAGAAAAACTATTTCAGTTGAACAATTGCAAACAATCTGATCATTCATTCTAATGAAGATTCTATGGGTTTTCTCAAAATAACTCACAAGCGTAAACAATGCTTAGCAGGTGTTTCTAAAAACTATTTTTACCCGTTCTTTGCAAAAGGCGGTCTGATACAAATATATTTGATGTTTCGAAAATTAAAGTTTTGAAGGTAAATTTTTACATAGTTTACTTTCAAAAGTTTTTCACTATTTTCTTCGATGGCAAAATAACTTTTAATCAACCTTTACTTTTTATAGTTTTTTTTCTGAACCACCACAGAAGCCACCATCACCCACCACGACAACCACCACCCATAAATACAAGAAATTTAGTGCTAATTTATTGTGCGTAGCCATAGAAATGTTGATGAAATAAGAAGGTTCGAGGTATTGGCTTGTTTGAATAGCTTT
>OX387249.1:8411453-8418953 GCA_947562095.1 Branchellion lobata
GAAAGGTGTTTGGAGGTGGTGTGTGGAGGTGGTGTTTGGAGGTGGTGTTTGGAGGTGGTGTTTGGAGGTGGTGTTTGGAAGGGGTGTTTGGAAGGGGTGTTTGGAAGGGGTATTGAGAAGGGGTAGTGAGAAGGAATTCGGAAGGGGTTTTGGAAGAGTGTTTAAAGGGAGCTTAAAAGAGGGTGTTGGAAGAGTGTTTAAAGGGGGATTTAGAAGAGAGTGTTGAAAGGGGGTTATATAGTGACATGAGTAGATGTGGCCTACTTGAACGCACGTTCGACAACACTGCAAACAGCTTCACTCATTACACATAAATACATTAAGCAACGTGTAGATGCATGTTACTGCATTCTTGTTCTGTGCTCACACGCTCAAGCAGATTGAAGCAAGCACACACACACGCACACACACGCACACACACACACACACACACACACACACACACACACACACACACACACACACACACACACACACACACACACACACACACACACACAAACACACACACACACACAAAGACACACACAAAGACACACACAAACACACACATACACTGGCACCTTTTGGCATCCTTCAGCTGATTTTAAAGGGTTTGGACATCAAAAAAGTGTAATCGAATAAGGACGAAGCAAATGAAATTAATTCAAAACATTCCAGAGGCAATCTAATAACAACAACTTCATATTACATTTCACAGCACCATCAAGAGGCCTTGCATCTTTCGAGTGCGCGTCATTTTGAATGATTAATTCTTCCTGCTTTGAGTACCAGGCGAACGGCTGGAAAATTCTCGAATGCATTCATTGAATTCGAAGTTTAAAATCATTTTTTATTGAAGATTGTTCCGAAATGCTTTGCTCGAACGGTGTTTTCATGAGAGTGTTTCTATGGCAAGGTTGATTTTAAATTTATTTTTATTTCCTTGCGTTGCAAGTGAATTTTTTTTTCGACAAAAGAAAAAATTTGCGTGCAATGACGAAAACGTTTGATAAGAATGATGATGAAAGATGCTCGAACAAAACATTCAAACGATTTTCTTGGATAATTCCACCAAAAAACCTTCAACTTAAACGTTTTTACCGTTCAAAAAAGTTCAGATGAAAATGGAGTAATAAAAGAATTCTTATGATAGTCTGTATAAAAATAGAACAAAAAAGAAGAGATGAGATAAAACGAAAAATAGAAAAAAAAAGAAAAAAAATTAATTTGAGATAAAACTTGACGAAAGATTTTGAAAATTACTAAAAATGAAAAAAATTGATAACCAGAAAAACTTATTGAAAACATTTTTTTTCAAATTATAGAAAAAAATGGTAAGTGATTGTATCTCAAAATAGAAAGCAAAATGAAATATTCTCAACACGCTCCAGTTATTATATCTTTGTCGTTTTTGATTTTCCTATTTGCATTCATTATTTTTTCAATTTTATTTTCCGCATATTATTCACGTGTCAAATTTTTTCCTTTTTTTTCTCGCAAATTCAAGAAGCGTTCTATCTTGAGGTATGAATGAAAAAATAATGCTCGTTACGTAAGAAAGATTGCTAAATCAAAACAGATATTTATTTTTTTAAATTACCGATTTTTCATTAACCATTCATATAACGAGAAAAATATTTCAAATGTTTTTTTTAATAAAGTTTTACAGTTTTGTGGATGACAAATACCTGGAAAAAAATAGTAAAAAAAGTTATCCACCTATGTTGAACAAAACAGAATTTTTTTCAACATTTCAAAATTATATTTTCATTTTGAAACATAATACATTTTTTCAATGTTCGAAAAAGCCGCGAACAAAACGAGAATTAACTGTTTCGGGACACGCTTCATGATTTTGTAACAGTTGACAATAAAGTTTTTTTTAAATTAAAAATATTTTCATTTTGTAGATTGGCATTTTTTTCCATTCCACCACTCACTCTCGACTAGCGCACACAACCACTCTTCAACCACCGTTTGCTCTCCTGTCTGTTTGCTTGCACTTGTCTTTATCCATCTATCTTTCCATCCGTTCATTTATTTACACATGAATTATTTTTTTACTTGTTCATTTTTTTGTTCGGTCATTTATTCTTTCATGCATTCATTCATTTATTCATTAGTTTGTTCATTCATTCATTCATTTTTTTTCCATTCAACAATTCATTTATTCTTTCATTCATACATTCATTCATTCACTCATTCATTCATATACTATTTTATCTACATATCCAACCGATAACTCACTCATCCATCCTTTTTGTCATCCATCCATTTATTATTTCATTTTGTAATCCATCTATTTTTTCCTTTTTCTTTTACATATTTCTATATCAACTCAATGAAATAATCTTTCAACTACTCATTAAACACCCAATTATATAACCATTTTTCTTCAACCTATCTTTTGTGCTTATCTCAGGTCGTTTCTTATCAAAAATACTTCCAACTGCTCCAACACCCAGCTTGAAGTTCATAAACGGAATTCCACAAAAAATTCCAGCGAGTTTAATGGCCAATGATAAAAATTTAAAGTTTGTATGAAAAGTGAATATGCTAAAATTGGAACGCTAATTAAAACACTACCAGACATTATACTACAAATCAATATATTTCATCACATGACAACCCAACACGATTAAATACATGATACAAAAGCATAATAAACAGAAGATATACTAAAATACTCAACAATACAAAACAATACAGTGAAAAAAAATACGCTTTTTAATAATAAAGAAAAAAAACTATTTGATTAAAATAAAAATAAAAATCTAAAAAATATAATACAATAAAATAGAATGAGAAAAACAAAATCAAAAATAATACAATACGAAACAATACAATATGACGCAATACTTAAGAACACAATTCAAAACGATGCAGTTAAATGGGTACATTGAATTTATAAATAGCTAATTGAATTCTAAAGAACAAACTATTCAAATGTGCACAATAGGCACACAAACCCCATGATAGCCGCGTCTGGACGTGATGAAATACGAGCACACACACACACACACACACACACACACACACACACACACACACACACACACACACACACACACACACACACACACACACACACACACACACACACACACACACACACACACACACACACACACACACACACACACACACACACACACACACACACACACACACACACACACACACACACACACACACACACACACACACACACACACACACACACACAACACACACACACACACACACACACAAACACACACACACACACACACACACACACACACACACACAAACACACACACACACATACACACACAAACACACACACAAATACACACATGTACAAAGGTTTCTAGACACGCAGTGTGTATGCTGTGAGGAAGTGTGATAAGATAGGAAAAATGATTAATTGACGTACTGTAATGTCACTTAATACGTCTGCTGATTTGTCATTCTGCCGCTTTTGTTGTTAATGTTGTTTTTGATTTTGCGGCTAATCTTTTGCTTTTTGCTATCGTTATCACTTTTATGGTTTTTCCCACAGTGATTGATGTTGACGTTGTGGCCAGTGTTTATATGTTTTTGCAAAGTGCTCTTCATTTGGTTGTTGTTGTTGTTGTTAGTGGTGATATTATAGTGCTGATAATGTTGGCTGTTGTGATGATGACGATGTTTTTGAAGTTATTGTACGAGTTGTTAAAACTAAAATTTTAATGCGTCGAAAAAAATTTAACTGAAACTCAATTCAAAGAAATTTACAGAAAAACTTCTATTTAAGTTTTTTTCTTTGTAGTGCAGTTTTTTAAAAAAATTATTAAAAAAACTAGTTTACAAAAACTTTTTTTTTTAATTTTTCGTTTTTCACTACTTACTGTTTTTCTAATACTTGAGGTTGTTTGTTAAGCGCTTCAGATCTTTCCTCTGCAAACCATCCACTGGTATGATAAAAGACTGCTAGAGAAGTTTTTAAATAATTTTTCAAAACGAAAAAAACTCGATTATGAAAAAAAAGAAAAAAAAACATATACTGAAAAAAACACTTGATAACTTCATGTGATTGAATTTAATTTTTGAATAATTCTTCACTCAAAATTTCATTGCATGAACATTTACTTATTTTTGAATATAAAAATTTTTTCATAGTTTCACGGAAGAATTCCGACAATTTTTTCTTATAAAGTAAAAAAATAGGAGATTCTATAAATAGTTTTTGGCAAAGTTGAAAGTTCCAGTCTAACGGTTTTTATTTTGTTTTTGAAAATACAACCGGGTTGTTTTTATGGCTGATATGAAAAGTCATAAAAATGAATACGAAAAGTTTTCTTTGAAAAGTTAATAAAAAATGTATAAACACATTATAGAACAGAATATAAAAGTGATTTTAATTACTTCATACGTTTCATTAAATATTTCAAACATTTTTCCACTAAAAAGTTCGTAACAAAAACGAGAAAAAAAAATGCCATGACAAGAATGCAGGAATTTAAATTGTGCAACCAATTTATTAGAGTGAATTTAATGTTTTTTCAGCAAATATTTGAATGGATTTTTATTACATCAGCCTCTATAAATATTCCAAACTTTCAAACAAGCGTTTGAAGTGAAATGATATTTACAACTGGCGTACATATCTTCTTTAAAGTAACCGAATAGTAACTGAGGAAAACCACTTCTGAACAGAAACAATGTTTGATGGGAATATTAAAAAATCATTTGTGTTTGAATTCGGAGAAAATTGAATTCTTCTTGTTCACCACCCATTGGTGACCCATTCTTTCCAGTTTAAAATCATGTTCAGCTGACGTATTTTATTAACTTTCTTAAACTTTTATGCCCTGTAGTTTAGCTTAAATATCTTTAATTGCATGTACTGCCTTGTTTCCATCATGAGTTATCGTGATAAAAAATAATTATGTAATAAAACGCATTGTTTTTTACTATTGCCTTGCATTCTCCCCTATTGTATTTTATTGCCTTGTGTTTTATTATTTTGTATTATTGTTCATTTTATTTGAGTGTACAGATTTTTTTAATATTTTCACGTTTTGTACTACATTGTATTGAATTACATTGTATTGTTTTGTATAATAATGTTTAACATTGCGTTGCATTGCATTTTATCGTATGAAATTGCTTTGCATTGTGTGGTATGATATTGTGTTGTATTGTATTGTATGATATTGCAGTGTTTTGTATTTTTTCATGTTTCAATACAATACAATACAAGTACAAATGTCTTTATAGAAGCATTAACCCCGAAGAGCTTTGAGATCACATTGTAATGTTTTTTATTGTTTTGTATCGTATAATATTGTAACGTATTTTTGAAAAAGATTAATATTATTTGTTTATTTTACAAAAACTGAGCTTTTTATTCAAACAACTTGAACGATCGACTGAAACCATCGCAACTATAAAACCTTTTTATGACCCACAAAAATGACTGACTTCGTTGAAATTTCGAGTTTTTTGATATTAGATCATAAAAACTTCCAACGTTTTCATAATTCCAGCTACTTTTTTTTACTATTTTAGACATTCAAAAAACTCGTGTATTAAATCTTATAACGTACAATTTTCAACTTAAATCCCTAATTTCACAATCTCCACCTACAAACCACAGTTCAATACTTTTATAGAATTTCATAATTTCAACACGTCAAAAAAAACTCACTACGTTCATGTTTAGATATCACTCTCACTCCCACCTCATTCACAGCAGCAGAGGCCGATTTGATAAGTCACCAGCATCCTTCCCACCCGACCACTTTCCCCCATCCCACCCTTAGCCATTCCCTCAAGGATTACTGCAGGTTAGTTGTGAGCTGCTAAGGTATCAATAACATTAGCTTTGTAACAGTTCAGAAAACTGTATAGATTTACTTCAAGGTAGAATATAATAAAACAGTTAAAACAAAGAAATTTAACACTGAATTCTCTAAAATAAAAACAAATAAAAACAATTGAAAACGATGACATCTGTAATGGTCTTAAAGGCACAAGGGTTGACGCCACAGTCCCCTTGTTCTTCATAGAAAGATCACAGAAGCAGAATTTGAGTAGCCAAATGAAACTATCCACACTGATCAAACAGTAGTCGATAGGGTGATATAGTGCTTGTGTTGTACTGTGTAATGAAGTGAAGTTCCATGTCTAATACGTTAAGTCAGTAATCGGTAATAGTTGAGTTGTATTGTAAAAAGCTTAAACTGATGGTTCCTTTGTTTTTTCTGCATTGTGATGGAGCTAGAAAAAGGAAAGTATGAGAAATGAGATGTTTTATGGCGGAGTAAGTAGGTGTTTGACTAATGAAGGTAGTCAACTTGGAATTGAATTATTTATCGGAACAATGAAGGTGGAAGAATCACTCAGTCATTGCACGTGGCAGCTGCTTCGACGTGTTGTCTCGAAGTTCTTTGAACATAACGCCTCTTGAGTATGGCGTTGTACTGTTATGCTGTATCCAGCCTAGCGATGGCTAAATATGTAATGAACTATTTTAATAGAAAAGGCTAAAAGTCGTTTGAAAAAAATTCTCCGGCTTAATTGAAAAAACATTTTTTTTTGAAATTAGAATTAAATTTTGTTGATTCGATTGGAATTAAGGAAACCAAAAAAGAAAAATTTGAAGAAAAAAACTTACTTTTTCATTTGACTTTCAAAAACCAAAAATGTTTAACGGAAAGACCATAAAAGCTCCTTCCTCAATTTTAATTCAAGTTCCAAGACCGCCAGCGCACCAGAGTCACTTCATACCACAAAAATACCACACAGATATCAAACTTACTATAGACCACCAATGCACCAATATCAAACCGATATCACACCGATATCACATCAATACCACACCGATATCACACCGATATCGAACCGATATCAAACCGATATCACACCGATATCACACCGATATCACACCGATATCACACCGATATCACACCGATATCACACCGATATCACACCGATATCACACCGATATCACACCGATATCACACCGATATCACACCGATATCACACCGATATCACACCGATATCACACCGATATCACACCGATATCACACCGATATCACACCGATATCACACCGATATCACACCGATATCACACCGATATCACACCGATATCACACCGACATCACACCGATATCACACAGAGATCAAACCAATACAACATTGATACCACACTGATACAACGCCGATGTTACCATTTTTCCTTCGACAGGTGGCAGACCTTTAACGCCTCGTGTCCTGGCGACCAAGCGGTGCTGATGACATCAGCCTTGTACGGGCGCATGCGCTTCGGCCGTTGCACCGATATGGACCGATACACTGGCTGCTTCCTTGATTCCCTGTGGTTTTTCGATCACTTGTGCTCTGGTGGGTGGTGGTCTGGTGGTTGGTGGTCTAGTGTGTAGTGGTCTGGTGGGTAGTGGTTTGGTGGGTAGTAGTTTGGTGGGTTGTTTAATGGTGGAGTGTTTGATGGTGGAGTGTGAAAACTACGATTGAAAAGTAATGCATGAAATG
>OX387249.1:8423953-8493953 GCA_947562095.1 Branchellion lobata
AATTATGTAACGATGGATACATTTTTCATAGGTTAAGTGTTTTTTTTTCTCATTTTTTGTTTGAAATTATTCCTCCGCAATTGAATCATTACCCCACTTTCAGCTACCTCTACACTTTACAACTCTGTAGAAACTTGTTTGATTCCGTTTAATGGGTAAAAGGACACTATAGTTTTGGAAATGAAAGATGAAGATTATTTTCATTCCATTCTGATTTTTATTAAATTCCTTTATGAATATTATTAATTTTCATTTTGGATGTTTTTTAAAATATGTTTTGAATGTTTTTTGGAATATTTTTTGGATTTAGAAAAAATATTTTTTGGATTTAAAAAAAATATTTTTTCGATTAAAATAAAAAAAATATTAAGTTAATTTTTTATGTTTTTTGAATGGTTTTCCAATTTTAGAAGCAGTACTTTTGATTGATTTTGGATTATGCTATTTCTCCTTAAACAGTTCACAACAAGTTGAAAACTACTGCTAAGTCAATGATTCTTTGAAGGGGCTACGTCGACAGCCAAGTTGTGGGATATTATACGCTCAAAACGAAAATAGAAAGTAATTTTTGAAAAACAAAACAATTTAACATCCATTTAAAAATTCAAATGACGCAATTCATCACAAAAAGTTGCAAGAAGCCATTAAGAAATCACTCTCAGTCGCTCTCTCAAATTACACCACCTTCTTTCTTGGCCCCATCTGTCTTTTTTAAAAGCTACTTTTCCTGTTTGTGTGTGTGTGGAATGCCAATTTGTAATAAATAAAAAAAACTTTCCGACACTTTACTAGATTTCCAAGCGTAGAAACAAAATGATTCTTATCTTCTTTACGTACTTGATGTTTTTCAGATAAAAAATAAAGAGGTTTTTGATTATTTGCATAAAATGCTTCAATTTATAAAAAAATAAATTCAAAATAATTCTGAGTCCCGACGGAAATATTCAACTTACGATTCAACCTCCATAAACCTTACAGTGCAAAGTGGAGACCAGTGTCAGCAGCAGCATCAGAAACACTCAGTTCAACCTCATATGCAATTCCAACACCACAACCAACACATGCAACACTATTCACAACAACAGCAACACTCCAAGCAAGGAGCCTCAACACCGCACATCACCATCCGCATCTTCCCAAACTCCAGCAAACAAGCATTTCTTTCATCCCACCTTTCCACCCACCACACCCCCTCCTGCCCTTGTCATTTGCAGGCATCTAAAGGTCAAAGGTTCAATCTCACACTCTACGATTTCAACTATAAAGGTGACGCAGCCATATGTAATTTTTGTTCCATTCAAGATATCAAGTTTTTATTTAAGTTTAAAAAATAATTACCAAAAAATATTTTTTTTATTACAACCTTTCAACAACTTTTGAAAAATTTGAATACTTGAAATAAATTGTGTGAAAGTAGTTAGTTTTGGTTTAGATAGTTACCTGATTAACCGTTTGAAATAATAAAAATAATAATTTAAATAATTTAAAAAAAACTCGAGAAAAAAATTATTGTTTGAAAATGACCAAAACTTGGAAAACGTTTGAAATGAACCTTTAACTATGGTTTGAAAAAAACATTTGTATATTACTATCAAAGAATTATGTTTCTAAGAGTTAACTAGGTGAAGTTAGAGTCAACTAAAAACATTATTTTGAAAAGGACTGTAATACAAAACTTCTGCAGACCAAGTGGGAAAGAGTTTGGACGAAGATTACTACGGAGGACATCGGAAATGCCTTAGACTTGGCAGCATATCGGTAGTTTTTGTGGTTAATACTGGTTGAAAACTGAAAATACAGTGGTCGTGTGGTTGATGTTCTTGTAGTTGTGTGGTTGATGTTAATGTGGTTGTGTAGTTGGTGTAAGTGTGGTTGTGTGGTTGTTTTCTATGTGGTTGTGTGGTTGGTGTTAATGTGGCTGTGTGGTTGGTGTTAGGGTGGTTGTGTGGTTGTTTTCTATGTGGTTGTGTGGTTGATGTTAATCTGGTTGTGTGGATGTTGTGTATGTTGTTGTGTGGATGTTGTTTATGGGGTTGTGTAGTTAGTGTTGATGTGGTTGGTGTTTTTGTGGTTTTGTTGTTGAAAGGTTGGTGGCTGATTAGCTTGATGCTTGGTTGAGTGGGTGGACAATCGATTAGTTGGATGGTTGATTGTTAATTTAGGTCAGAAATACTTCTGTGGAAAAAGTTGAATAATGAATGTAGTGCTGTTTGGATGATAAAATGTTTGCTTTTGTAGTGTGGTTTGTTGTTGGTATGAAAAGAGGTTGCACTATTGAAAACAAAAATTTGAAAGTTTAAAAACATTTCATTTAAAATACTTTATTAAGGTGAAAAAAACTCAAATTCCCAATGGATAAAATTGTCAACTCCAATTCTTAAATTGTCTGAAGCTCAATCTTCTGTATTTATATCCACCGACAGCGTCGCATAATAGAATTTTTTGATAAAATAGTTTTTAGTTGAAAAATTTTACGTATGCTTCAAAAATAAGCTAAATCGTTTTGTAAACAACACGAGTTTGTGAAAATTTTAAGACAACAATAGATTCTAAGTGCGATGACATAAAGAAAATTAAATTACTTTACGGAGGTTTGTGCATTCTTTGAGGGCTGATGGCGTGAAAATATAGAATAAATTTTTTTGAAAATTTATTTTTGTATAATTGTGAATTTTATTGAGAATAATTTCGGGTGAATACTACAAATTGACTTGATGGCTTTTGATTTTTCAAATCGAAAAAAATGTAATTGGCAAAATTAGCAAAAGTTTTTATGCATTTTCCAAGCAAATAATTCAAAAAAAAATTATACAAAGTTGAAAATGGTTCAAAAAATTGAAGAAGCTAGTGCATTTGAAGTTATTGAATGCTCATTAAGGAAGAAATAATTGTAAAAAGATATATTTTTCCGAAACACGAGGTGTTATTTTATCTATTAGCGATGGAGTATCTTTGCTGATGCACAAGTGAACTGCTTGGATAGATTTATGACTAGCTAAATGAAAAATGGTCCAACGAATAATTAAAAAAATTGATAGATGTGTGAGCGGAGGCTGGATGACACTTAAAGGAAATACATTAGCTACTTATTCCCCGATTCTCAATGCTCATTCATAATTTATTTGGAAGATTTATCCGAAAATCATCAGACTGTTCTCAATATCAATGAAGACTGGCTCATTTCAAATGCCGTTAGTCCAATTAGAACTATTTTTTACACTTTTGAAATTAAATATAGTCAAATTATTATTTAGTTCTTTTATCATAGACTTCATTGACTAGAAAAGACTTCGATTGAGTCCAGACAAACGCTGGAAATTTTGAAAATTAGAGAAGGATTAGCGGGGTCATCATTACAAAAAACGAATTGATTTTCAGTTCGAAGTAAGAGATAAAACAGCAACCTAACAAGATCAGTGAGATAGTATCGTGCCTTTTACGCAAACTTTCTAAAACGCTTTCAGAAGAACGGTTTTGTTTGCTGGTGGACTACTGGGTGTCTAAGTCACTCTAGGACATCATCTATTCTTCACTTGAGTTGCCGCTTTTCAAAGAAAAAACCAGAGTTAGGTTGGGAATTGTACCCTGAGCTCCACGTTTTACAGACTACCTGGAAAGCCAGTATGCTAAAGGCAAAAGACTTTAGCTTAGTGATGAGTATCATTTAACTAATGAAATTTATTATGAAATCAAAATAATGAAAATTAATTATGAAATCAAATTAGAAGTTGAATTATATTTCATGAGAACATTGCATAACTTGTGAAGGGTGTTTGATTCTGGAAAGAGAAGTCGGTTGCAAAGGTTTGAGCATATTACATGGCTTCTTCTCCCTTCTTAACCATATTTCATGCCCTGAACTAATCTAATCTAAGTTAATCAATTGAGTTGTTAAGCGCTTTCTGTGAAGCATTCAAAGACATTAACAGAAAGTTGATTATTTGCTGCTGAGCTATTGGGCGAGTTAGTCAGTCAAATACAAAAAAAAATTCCATTTGAGCTACTGCTTCACTGAATTCTAAATTGAACTTTTCCCTGAATCAAACCCTGAGCTCCAAGTTTTACAGCCGATCTTGCTGACCATTATATTGCAGGGAAGAAACAGCACGTTGAAAACAATATTTTAAGAGATACAAGTATTGAGTTTGTTGGGAAAGTTGGAGTCGGTATTCAAGTAGTGGTTGTGGAAATCGTTGTTGATTGACGATTTCACTGCAATGTGGCATATTTCAAGCAACGAAAAAGCAGAAAACTTTGTTAACTTTTTCGAAACAAGCAAAACTTATAATTTTAGAAAATTAGCTTTTGAAATTATGTTCTGAATTCAAAAATTTTAATAACTGACAGAATTTCAAAAAAAAGGTTAAACCAGCGGATTCTTGTTTGCACGCAACCGCAGTAACCAAAAAAAATTTCATAAATTTTACTGCAATCATTAATTTAAAAATATTTTTTTTGCATAGTTTCAAAACTAACCTCCAAAAATTGTTTATTTTAAACTTTTAATAAAGAAATTCAATGGAAAAATTATATAGTTACATAATTGATGATTATTTTGAGACAGTTATTTTTAAAAAAATTCAAAAAACTGAATTAAAAAAATGAAAAAATGAAAAAAAAGAACTATAAAAATTAAATTAAAAAATAAAAAATTCCAAGAATGAATAGAATCGATACGTCTTGTTTCGGAATCATTTTTCTTGTTCAGTCCTTTTAATCCTTTTTCATGCAGTCAATGGGGAATTAAAATTCACAAAAGAAAGGTTTTCCATAAATGAAAAAAACATAATCAAAATAATACTTTTATCATTCAGTGAACTTCACAATAAATTATTTTCCTCAGTCGTAAACACAAATTTGTAACAAAAAATTGAAGTAAATAATAACATCTTGAAGTAGCTTATAATGATTTGAGCATCTTAGGAGAAATGAGGAATCTGTAATGAATTTTTATAAGAGGTTAAATGAATAAATTTGAAAAAAATATTTTCAGAATGTTAATCAAAACAAAAAAAATATGAGCTTTTAATACAAAATGCTAGGGTGGAAATAGTATAAAAAAGAAAAATTTAGAAAAATTTGAAAACATATTCAAAGATGGTTGATAATGCGACGTTCATTAACCATTCTTCATCAATTCTCAACCAAACATCACTTAATGATGTTTTACGCGCCATCCAAGCAAAATTCATTGCTTGATTTTCCGTTTCCAGACAAAACTTTTTGGTTACATTGAATTATGTGTTCAAGGTTAATTTGAGAATTTTAAAAAAATTTCTGTACTTTTTGGTTGGTTAGAAAAACAAAATTTTATTTTGGAGTTTATAATGATTTTTCCATTTTGATGATTACTAAAAACTCCGATGGATTTCCAAAATATTTGGAATGATGTTGAAATTCGTAATAATGTTGAAAATATTCCAAAGGATTCTTGAAAAAAACTGAATATTTTTTTCAATTTTGTTTCGTGTTCACAGGGTTGATTATTCAATGAGACCTTTCCGCTTTTTTCTGTTAGGCACTTTTTCTCTGTTTTCCTCCACAGATTTGACTTCAACCTCTTTTTCAAAGATTCACTTTTTGAGGATATACATATATTCAGTTTTTGTTTATTCATTAATATTTAATTATTTCATAATTTCGAAAAATCGTTATTATTTTTTCATCTCACTTTTATTCAGTTTCATGGAGCCAAAATTTGTTATTTGTTTTGATATACTCAACAAAGATTTCTTAAAAACTCATTCCATACCTCATAACCAATAGACTTCAGATTTATTCATTTTATTAATTGAAGTTATAAACAATGTTTATCACGTTTAAATGTTTATTAGTTTCGTCTTTTTTGGCCAACTCCACACTCCCATCAGAGTGTTGTTTTCTATAACTTTTTGTTTCCAACTTCAAAAAATTACATAAGATTTTAACAATAGTACATTAGACAGGATGCCTTTCTTGAAGTCATCTCAACAACCACGGATTATAATAGCACCTTTCTGCCGAAGTTTCACGATGTTTCATTAGAACAAACCATTAAGACTCACTCAAAAATTTGCTTTTGAGACTATACTACAATAACGTTGCTTCCAGTTTTATAGTTTAAAGTCCGGCTGTGGAATGGTGTATGAATGTCTGAAGGAAGTTCTGAAAAAGACAATTAGTTCCGTTGGTGACGAGTTTGCAATGATTTCATTCAATGTAATTTATTGCTCCAGCTTCATAAATTTCAATTTTAACTTTTTCAATGTTTTTTCTTTGAAAAACATTTACTACTATCACTTCTACTACTTCAATTACTACTATTAATACTACTACTACTACTACTACTACTACTACTACTACTTCTACTACTACTACTACTATCACTACTATTACTACTACTACTAATACTACTACTACTACTACTACTATTACTACTACTACTACTACTACTACTACTACTACTACTACTACTACTACTACTACTACTACTACTACTACTACTACTAAAACTACTACTACTACTACTACTCCTACTACTACTACTACTACTACTACTACTACTACTACTACTACTACTACTACTGCTACTACTACTACTACTACTACTACTACTACTACTACTAATAATAATAATAATAATAATAATAATAATAATAATAATAATAATACTTCTTTTAACATTAACACGACCAAATATATCTTTGATTTTCAATTTGAAAAATTCAAAATTTCAATCTTTTCAACCAGCTTAGATGCATTTTGTATCTTTCATAATTTTGTTACACTTGCCATCTTATTAAGAACACTACTCCACATATCAATAATTCCAAACCTCCTCTTTCTTCAGTCAGCTCTCATACCTAAATCGTTGAATTACTATGGCCCTTTCTTTATTGGACGTTGGATTTTTCATATTTTCTGTTCTTTGTTTTTTCGAAATTTTCATTCTCTTTTTTTGTTTTCTGTTATCGACAAATTTCTTCTTTTTTATGTTTTTCATGAAAGCATTTTAATATTCATTTTTAGTAATTTTTTGTATTATTTTTTATTAATAGCATATTCTTTTGTTTTTTCATTTTTTAAGTATTCTGTATTTATTGTCATGTACTTAATGTTTGAACTGATTAAACTGAAAAACTAATAAAACTAAAAAAACTAATGAAGCTAATAGCTAAAAAACACTTTTCTAAGTCAACTCAAAAGTTTTTTTTCGCATTCAACTTCTATTTCACATTAATTAAAATACTATTACAAATTCCATTCCAAAATTTTCTTTTTTCAAATTGGCAAAGACACATGGAGAACATAAACTTCAAGTTTTTACAACTCTCCCATCACGGCCGATACATCTCAAGTCTCCCAAGCCTCCACAGAGTTCCTTATAAATCAGCCCCACGCCACGAAACAACGCACCAAACCACACAAAACACATTTTACGCACACATCTCACGACCATTCTCATAATTCACCTTCAACAACATCACCCCTAAGGGATAGCTACGAAAAACGCCTTACTTTCAATCATGTAATTTTTTCTTATCACACAAAACACACTAACTTCATACCAAAATCTTCAAAAGCTTCACGTGAAATTTTCTGTAAGCTTCCACTAAAACATGTTCAGGCTAAAGAACACTATTTTGAATGTTTCCCATGAATGCTTTGTTGTCATCAAAAAGTTCTATAAACCTTTTCAAAACTTTCCACTCCAAAGTCGGACTTTTCACAACCAAGTCCTGCTTCTGAGCTTTCTTTCTCATTTATTTTTGATTTTTCAATCTTTTTCCCATTCTTCAATTATTTCTTTTCATTTTTTTTCATTCTTACATCTTTTCTTCCTTTCATCTTTTTCAACCAACTTTCATTATCTTTTTCTCAAAATTTCTTCATTTTTTTCTCTTCATTCTTTTCATCTTTTTTTCTCTTTTTTTAACTCTACTCTTTTTCATTTTTTCCTTTTTTTCCATCTTTTTCCTATGATCCTTCCATTCGAAACCTTTTATTCCCAGCTTGCATTTGGACCACACACTCCACCAAGCAGAAAAAAAACAAATTATTTAAAGGCAAATCACCCTCTTGGTACCACAACAAATAACCTCATAAATTACAACATACCACAAATCTTCCAAGAATTGAAAAATTCATTTTCATTATTCATTTTGATTAAATTTAAAATTAAATTTGAAACTTTAAAGTTCAAAATATTTTCATTTTGTGGTTTTGTTGGTTTATTTATATTTTCAAATTTAGATTAGATGTTTTTTTTGGCAAATCTAAAAAAAACTGTCAAAAAGTTGAAGATGAGACCTTCAAATATTTGTTATCAATATTTGAAGTAGCATGAAATGTTGTTATTCGAAAAATTACTGAAGTCCCGAAACTCCTCCAGGGTTTTTCACGTTTTCATACCAACTCGAAAAAAGGGAGGTTTGCAAGTAGTGGATGAACAAAAAGTTATGAACAATCATAAAAAACACTCTATAGATTTTTATCTCAAGAAAAAAAACGAAAAAAGACCATTCAGCAATAGAAATTAACACAAAAGCGATAAAATGTGAAAGAGCTTGTCCAAAAAGAAAATAAAAAGAAAAATGGAATGATAAAATAATTCATATTGCACAAAGAATGCATCACTGAAGGACTTTCCAGAAGAAGCAATGGAATCATAAAGGAAAAAAGTTGCTTCGAACTTTGACCTTATAAATAATTAGTGAAATAAATTGGAAGTGGATTGGTTAGTGGGTGGAAAATGGATGAAGGAGTGGTTGAATGGAAAAATAATTGAATGAATAGATGGTTGAATGAAGGGATGGAGGCATGGTTGAATGAAGGGATGGAGGCATGGTTGAATGAGGGAATGAAAGAGGGGTTATAAGCATAGAGAAGTGGTTGAGTAAAAAATGTTTGGAGAAGTGGTTCAAGGATGGGTGGGGCAGTGGATGGAAGAATGGATAAAAGATTAGATGGGTAGATGTAAAGGGGTTGTAGCGGAGGTACAACATGGGTAGTGAATGCATGAATGAATAAATGAAAGTGTAACTGACTGGAGAAAGAAGTGTGCGGATGAGTGGCTGGAAAGGCATTCGGGTGAATGGGTGATTAAGTGAGTTAACGACTAGGTTTATGAATAAGTGAGTGAGAAAATGGATGGGTGTCAAAGAAGGATGTCAACGAGTACTTGTTTAGTAAGTGGTTATTCAGAGCTGGGAAATAGGAATGACACAAGTTAATATGGTGAATGCTTGGATGAGTGGATTATGTTAAGGTGGATGTTTGAAGCAATGATGAAAATACTGTAGAAGTCTGGTGGAGAAAAATATCAGGAAGGATTGAATGAACAAAAACGTAATTAATTATCAAAAATAGAAATGAAGAAAGCGAACAGGCTGGTCAAAGTATTTGTGAGGTGGTGTGTGAGGTGGGGTGTGAGGTGGTGTGTGAGGTAGTGTGTGAGGTGGTGTGTAAGGTAGTATGTGAAGTGGTGTGTAAGGTGGTGTGTGAGGTGGTGTGTGAGGTGGTGCGTGAGGTAGTGTGTGAAATGGTGTGTGAGGTGGTGTGTGGAGTGGTGTGTGAGGTGGTGTGTGAGGTGGTGTGTGAGGTGGTGTGTGAGGTGGTAAGTGAGGTGGTGTGTGAGGTGGTGTGTGAGGTGGTGTGTGAGGTGGTGTGTAAGGTGGTGTGTAAGGTGGTGTGTGAGGTGGTGTGTGAGATGGTGCGTGAGGTGGTGTGTGAGGTGGTGCGTGAGGTAGTGTGTGAAATGGTGTGTGAGGTGGTGTGTGAGGTGGTAAGTGAGGTGGTGTGTAGGTGGTGTGTGGGGTGGTGTGTGAGGTGGTGTGTGAGGTGGTGTGTGAAGGGGTGTGTGTGAGGTGGTGTGCGAGGTGGTGTGTGAGGTGGTGTGTGAGGTGGTGTTTGAGGTGGTGTGTGAGGTGGTGTGTGAAGTGGTGTGTAAGGTGGTAAGTGAGGTGGTATGTGAGGTGGTGTGTGAAATGGTGTGTGAAATGGTATGTAAAGTGGGTGGTGTGTGAGGTGGTAAGTGAGGTGGTGTGTGAGGTGGTGTGTGAAATGGTATGTAAAGTGGGTGGTGTGCTTTAGTGAAAAGAAAATTTGTGTAGTGAAAACGGATTGTTTAAGTGAGCATGAAATTGAATTTTGAAACTCGTTTTGGTGTCTGAATACAATTATTTAGAAAATAGAAAAGAATTAGTGCTTAAAACTTCAAAAATTGAAACAATCTAACAAAACCATAACTGCCATATTTAATGTTCTATGAAATGGTTTTTGAAAATCAACTTTGACATTAATGATAATAGTGATAATAAACATAAAAGTTTAAAATTTGAAAATATATTTTTATTATTAAAAGCTTTGAAAATTAATGAGCGAAATTTTAAAAATGACTAATCTGAATAATGTGAAAAAATAAACAATAAAATAATGAAAAGTAAAAATAATAACAATAAAAGAATATAAATTTAAAACCACTCTGAAAAAGCCGCCTTGAAAATATCGCAGTTATTAATCACTCCGCGGTGGTGGAATTTCAATTATTATTTATTTTTAGATTTCAAAAACTTCATTCGTTATATCATTATATAACCTTATTTCCTATTTTAATATTTGTTATATTCATTATTATCCACGTCGTCGTCATCATCATCATCATCATCATCATCATCATCATCATCATCATCATCATCATCATCATCATCATCATCATCATCATCATCATCATCATCATCATCATCATCATCATCATCATCATCATCATCATCATCATCATCATCATCATCATCATCATCATCATCATCATCATCATCATCATCATCATCATCATCATCATCATCATCATCATCATCATCATCATCATCATCATCATCATCATCATCATCATCATCATCATCATCATCATCATCATCATCATCATCATCATCATCATCATCATCATCATCATCATCATCATCATCATCATCATCATCATCATCATCATCATCATCATCATCATCATCATCATCATCATCATCATCATCATCATCATCATCATCATCATCATCATCATCATCATCATCATCATCATCATCATCATCATCATCATCATCATCATCATCATCATCATCATCATCATCATCATCATCATCATCATCATCATCATCATCATCATCATCATCATCATCATCATCATCATCATCATCATCATCATCATCATCATCATCATCATCATCATCATCATCATCATCATCATCATCATCATCATCATCATCATCATCATCATCATCATCATCATCATCATCATCATCATCATCATCATCATCATCATCATCATCATCATCATCATCATCATCATCATCATCATCATCATCATCATCATCATCATCATCATCATCATCATCATCATCATCATCATCATCATCATCATCATCATCATCATCATCATCATCATCATCATCATCCTCATCATCATCATCATCATCGTCATCATCATCATCGTCATCATCATCATCATCATCATCATCATCATCATCATCATCAATCCAATTTTTTTTCTTTTTTTTTCCTTTCTTTCTTCTTTTTTCCCTTCCATTCATCATCATTTATTTTATTTTAATTGTTATTTATTGTTTTTGGACTTCCTTCTTTTCAATTTTTAACGCCATCATTATATCCTCAATCTTTCGCTATTTGACAACTCAACAAACTGATATATTGTATTTTAGTTTTTAGTTTTCACCAAAAACATCGTTTCTTCAAGACATTGATATTTTATTATTATTATTTATTTTATTATTATTATTATTATTATTATTATTATTAATATTATTATTATTATTATTATTATTATTATTATTATTATTATTATTATTATTATTATTATTATTATTATTATTATTATTATTATTATTATTATTATTATTATTATTATTATTATTATTATTATTATTATTATTATTATTATTATTATTATTATTATTATTATTATTATTATTATTTATATTATTATTATTTATATTATTATTATTATTATTATTATTATTATTATTATTATTATTATTATTATTATTATTATTATTATTATTATTATTATTTTTATTATTATTATTATTATTATTATTATTATTATTATTATTATTATTATTATTTATATTATTATTATTATTTATATTATTATTATTATTATTATTATTATTATTATTATTATTATTATTATTATTATTATTATTATTATTATTATTATTATTATTATTATTATTATTATTATTATTATTATTGTTATTATTATTATTATTATTATTATTATTATTATTATTATTATTATTATTATTATTATTATTATTATTATTATTATTATTATTATTATTATTAATATTATTATTATTATTATTATTATTATTATTATTATTATTATTATTATTATTATTATTATTATTATTATTATTATTATTATTATTATTTTTATTATTATTATTATTATTATTATTATTATTATTATTTTTATTTTTATTAGTATTATTATTATTATTATTATTTCCATTATTTGCCTAATTTTCGAGTAGTCTTTTTTTTATACCAACTTCTTGTTTTTATTTGTATATTTTCAAGCTTGAAAACAAATTTCGAAAAATATTGTTCAGTTCATAGTTTTTCAACTGAGATTTTTCGAATGGATACCCCGCTGAAATTATTTTTAGCTTCAAAGAACCTGACATTTTAATGACTTTCATGATCATTTTCAACAACAGAAATGTACAGCGATTCATTGAGCTTCAATGAAAACCGTTGTTGTATCCTTTCAACAGCATACTTTATATTTTTTATTACCCCAAATACTAAAAAATTCAGAAAAATCAATTTAATCTCCATCTATTCAGTGCTTTTCACACTCCTCAGGAGCCATCAGCAAAGCTACACAAGGCGATATGTTCTGCTTCGAGCAGAGTCACTTCGCTCTACCTCTCATCCTCCCACGTCGTCGTCATTTCCTTCGACGGGCACAAACACGAGAGTAAGAATGGTGATCAAAGCGCATACTCCAATGGCGATGTGGATGATGGTGACGAAGACGAGAAGAGGCATAATGAAGAAAGTGATAATAATATTCCCATCATGAATCCGGCAAAGGATAATGACCGCGAAGCCTCTCACAGATTCTTAATCTATTACCAAGGTATGCCTTTGTGAGTTTGTGTGTGTGTTTGTATTGGTGATTCCGTGCATTTGTATCTGTGGGTCTGAGTAAATATAGCTAAGAAATTGTTTTATGATGGGTTAGTTTTCAAATTATCGTTTGAACATTCATCGTTTTAATATTTTTAATATTATTTTGCAAATTTAATTTTTTCGTTTTATTTTAAAAAAATTACTATTGCCTCATTTGAATTTTTTGAAAATCGCTTGTTTGAGTACGAATAGATGAACGAAAACTTATTAATATTGAAAAAATGAACAAAAAACACAAAAATAAAAAGTTTTTAAAAAATCAGATTTCAGTGCGAAAAATTCTTGCAATATTAGAAATGACAAGCGCGCTAGGCAATTAGTTTAATTTAAATTTTCAAATTGGAAATTGTGAAAAGCAATGAAAATTTTTATTTTACTTCAAAAATGTGAATAAACGTTTGAAAATAATTAAACTTAGCGGTGAAAGCTCTCGAGGATGATGAAATCAGTTGAAAAAAACATTAAAACAGCTGAAAGAGAATTTCAAATCGGCAACTGGAAAGATTAAAAGCTGAGGTACTCACAAAACTGTCCAAGCAACGCAAGCCACGGAAACATCAATGAAGCTACAAATGAACAAACAAATACAAAACATACAAATTAAAAATTAAACCCTTACCAACTATGAAAGCTTTGCTCACAACATCAACAACAACTTCATTATGACATCACAACAAAATTGTCGATTAGAATTTTTTTTAAATTTACATCAACAACAAGATTGTTAATGAGAAATTTCTGAATAATCTACAACGTCAACAAAAAAATGTTTTCACACACTTTCAACAATGTTTCAAAAACATCGGAAGACATCACCATCGTAAATTTTAAAAACATCATCAACAAAAAGACACTGACAGCAATCAAAGCAACAACGACAAAACACCAGTATCAACAACAACAACAAAACAGCAACATCAACAACAACAACAACAAAACTGCAACATCAACAACATCGTGAATATCTAAAACGTCAACAACAAAAATATCAAAACAAAACAACGTTGAAACCAATCTCAATAGAAACTTACCGAATAAAAAACAAAAATTAAACTAAGACAAAAAAAAACAAAAAACGTACTACAATAAACAAAACGAACACAAAATAAAGCAACAAGAAGACAAACAGCGTGCTAGGCGATGCAGGCAAAAGTGAGGTGGCATCGCAACAAACACTTTAATCACCCTAATTGCCGCAACCACTCGAAAAAGATCTATTCGGCAAAGTTACGACAGAATAAGAGGCAAGACTTTTCAATGGAGCGGTGTGTGTAGTGGTCTTCCTACTAGTCGTTGTTGTTCAATAAATACTTCACATAAGTGGCTGGAAGGTTGGTGACTTTCGGAGTGGTGATTTTCGAAATGGTGGTTCGTATCTTGGTGGTTGGCTTAATAGTTGTTTGTGTATTTTCCAATAGCACAAGCATTATTCTTTTTATAATTTTTCAACGTCACTGAACATAATCCGATCATATCATCTCAATCAATATACTACAGATTGGTACAAACAAAGTTATCAATCGTTTGAACTTTGAACTTTTAATACAATGTTTTCGAAAATATCATACTATAATGAAATATATAAAAATATAATTAATGATTGAAGAAAGGTACATAAGAGTTCGTTAAATTGTAATTGAAACGTCGGCCAGAAGATTAATTAGCAAATGAACTTATCCGAAACTCCTTTTTGATGCATTCCTTGATTTATGACTTGAATTTTTTCCTCTTTTGAAAAATACATTCAATCTTTTAGCACAAAACAGTCTCCATCAAGCTCCAACTTTCAAAAAAGTTGAAGATAACATTTTTTTTATTTTTCTATCTTGTTTTTTTTACACTTGTTGAACTTCAAAGCAATTGCTCAGCTAAAAACGCTCAAATTTCCAATGTTTCTCTCAACTTCGAATATGTATGGCCCACTTTAGTTGCCTTCCAAAGAACAAATTCTGTTTCGTTGTTTTTGTGGATTTGACGTTTTGTACCCTACTAGGCACAGTTGTTACCGACCCACACCCCAGTGCTTGGCTGTGCCGATCTGCACTTCAGCTCCGAGATGCATGATGTGCTGGAGAAGAATGAGCACACGACGGTGCTTGCCTGTAACCATGGAAACAAACAAGTCGTCAGTCGTCTGCGTTGTCAAGGAGATGTGTGGGTGGGAGAACTTAAAAACTGCACGGATTTTGGTAGGTCGAAAATCAATTGAAATAATTTTAAAATATTTTTTTTGATTAATTACATTAAAATGACGTATTTTGTATATGTTTGCATAGATTTTGATGGCGAAATTTCGAAAATTCTTATGGTAAGTTTGAAGACAATCTAATTTCAAAGTTCGAAAATGAGAGCAGTTGAAAATGCGGAAAAGCTTGAATAATAATTTTCGAAAATTAGGAGAAAAGTCTTAAGTTTGAGAAATGTAGCTATTTAACTTTTAAACGGACAAGTTTTCTTTTGTTTGGAGAATGATGAAACGCAGGGTACAACTGTGGGAGATGATTGAATGGTCCGAGTCACAAGTTGAAAAAAAATTAACAAAACATTTGAGAAAAAAAGAGAACACACAAAAAATAACTGAAAAACGAAGAAAATTAAAAATGAATATCAAAATACTTTCAAATAAAACAGAAGAGCCGTATTAGGTTTTGTGTTATTGAATGCAAGTCTATAGCAAATGGTTATTTATATTGAAAAAAGAAAATAAAATTTCAATTAAACTCATTCCAATTTGAAAAAATAAAAATAAAATTGAGTAGGCAAAATTAAAAAAAAAGAGTTAAGAAATAATTGAAAATTGACATTATTTTAATTGTATTCAGGCTTTCAAATAACCATAAAAAACAAAGTAATTTTATATTTTTTCACAATAGTTTACTTATATGCTTATATGAGTTCAAAGGTAATTTTGTTTAATTGTTAATAAAAACAAGTGAATAATGAAAATAAGTATTAGTGAAAAAAAAAAAAAAAAAAAAACTATAATAAACAACAACAAAAAATAAAAAGAGAAATGAATGACCAGAAAGGGAAAAGTCTTCCCCAACGGTCCTATCAAGACTATATGAACACAATCCAATTTATATACACTCTTTTTATTGGCTCGTTTTAATTTAAAAAAAAAAAACTTTTGAAGTTTTGATCAACCTATTTGATACTTCTTATTTTTCAGTGATTCTATTCTTTGATCTATTTTCCAATTGTTATGAAAAATACCAAAATCTATGGAATATTTAGTTTTTGTTTTTTGTTCATAGGTTTTTTTCGAATCTTGGATGTATCATTGTGAAAGTGTTTTTTTTCTTAAAAAAGAGTTTTTTGGAGTTTTTATTTGAAAAAATACAACGAGCTTATACTGTCTAACCTGAATATGAAAAAAATGGTATGTTAAAACGGAAAGTTATAGAAAGAAATAACAAAGAATAGGAGATTCTATGTGATATATTACTTACAATTATATGAGTTGTAGTCTAAAAAAATATATCAACTTTTATATGGGATGATATATGATCTTTTATATGAGACGACTTGGGTTATGCTTTGGAAAGTCGATAGAATGGAAACAAGTAATGGAAAATAGTTTTTAAAAAGCATCTTGAGCCCTTGAAAATGAAAAAGTATGTTTTTGCAAACAACATGAACTAACTATGTTAACGTGGGAAAAAATTAAAGTAGATACATTGAACGTGAAAAGAGGAATAACAATGAAAAAATAAAAATTAAAAAAAATTAATTTGTACACGGTAACAAAAAAATATCATTTCGATCTGTACATAGTAACGAAAAAAACTGTTTCAATTTGTACATAGTAACTGAAGCTAATTTAAATTTTGTAAATAGTAACAAAAATGAAAAGTTTTGCATAGTAGAAAAAAAAAAGAAATTTTTGCTCAGAAGCTCCTGGAGGACTGAGCGAATACTTCACGGAGAATGACATCTACACGCATGGTGAGTTGATTTTGTAGTAGTTGTTGTGGTGGTTGTTGTGTGATTGTTGTAGTGGTTGTAGAGTGGTTGTTGTAGTGGTTGTTGTGGTGGTTGTTGTGGTGGTTTTTGTGGTGGTTGTTGTGTGTTTGTTGTGGTGGTTGTTGTGATGGTTGTTGTAGTGGTTAGTGTAGTGGTTGTTGTAGTAGTTGTTGTGGTGGTTGTTGTGGTGGTTGTTGTGGTGGTTATTGTGGTGGTTGTGGTGGTTGTTGTGGTGGTTGTTGTGGTGGTTGTTGTGGTGGTTTTTGTGGTGGTTGTTGTTGTGGTTGTTATTGTTTCAGTAGATTTTTTGTGTTGGTAATTTAAGTATTATTGTTTATGTTGATGTTAATGTCACTGTTGTTTTTGATTATAAGATCATCGTTTTAGTTGTTTTATTTATAGTTATGTAATCTTAATTTTTTTTTGTCGTTTATGTTGATTCTATTGTTTATATTTTGTTTTTGTTAATGATATCTTCGATTTGATATTTTTTCAAATTTAAAATATTAAAAAGCAGATAAAAGCTATTAAGAACTGGTGAGACGAATGTGTTGTAGCATTCAGGAAATCTTTTTCCTTTCTTTTTTTTAGTCATTTTTTTATTTTCAAAAAAAGTTTTTTTGAAAAACCATTCCAGGCTTTTGTCATGGATGTCATTGTTTGCTCGTTTTTTTTTGTCAGTCCATGAAATCAAAGAATTCCATCGTCACCTTGAGTTTCCGTTCTATCATTGCCTCCATGCCACTATTCACCGTCTTTACACACACATTTGAAACATTCTTTTCACTCAACATCCATACACTTCCACCTGCTCACATGATGGGTAATGTTTTTTTCAAATCCAAATCTATGAATTTTATTGTTTTTTTTCTATTTTCAACGTTATGAGTTTTTTTCAACAAAATCAGAGAACATACATCAGCCGAGAGATAACTGGAAAAGTTGGAGATATCCTAACATTTTTGTAACGAGCCAAATCGAAAATTTTCAAACTCTTTTTTGAAATTTATAATTTTAAAAAGTTAATAAAAATAGGTGAAGGCGACAGCTAAAACGATTATTCACCCTTGCACGCATGCAACGTTGTGCTCCATTGGAAGTCAAATTGTTCTTACGAATTTCCATTATGAAGTATGCTGTTGAGCTGTAGAAGTTGATTGGGGTTGTGCCAAAAATTGTTGATGTTTTTTTTTGTTTAGTAAAATATAGTTTTGTTTTTGTATACTGTAGCTATTTAAACAGTAACTTTATTTGTTTTTCTGGTAGCTGTTAGTATCTTTTGTTGCTATGTTGTTGATGGAGTTGATGTGTTTATGAAAAAAAATATAATTTAATTTATCTTGAATTGGTCAACTGAAAAATGTATTTTGAAAAAAAACTTGAGAAACGTCAATAAAACAATTGGTTTAGAACAAAAAAACTAATTTAAAAATTAAAGTAAAGTCGAAAACATTTCTTTTTTTCAAAATGTTAAATGCATCTAATTTCAAACTTTTTCGATTCTAATTTCGAAATAAGTTTAATGACAACATCCAGCTTTTATTTTGAAAATGAAGTTATGAATTTTTTACTCAGCAAGATTGTGTGTAAACTAGAAGCATGTGGTGGTTTGAAAAGCTTTCGAAAGAGCTTTTAAAATGCAGTAAAAACACTCTAATTGAAGATTAAATTTTTTTCCAATTTAAAATAAAGCTTGAAAACCTAATATCTGTCATTGCAAACCGTATAAAACGAATCTTGGAGAAAAAAAAGAGAATATTTACAGAGTTTATGGCACTCAGAAAATAACGTGAAAACCGTTGAATGACATGAAATAATTTTAATTTCAGGTAGGAAACATAAAATAAATCTTTGTAATTAGCTTCTTTCTTCTTCAAAAGTTTAGCTCGAATTTCGAATAGGCACACGAGCATAATGCTGGACGAATTATTTACAAAAATATGACGATGTTTTGTTTTGAGAAAAAAAACCATAAAACACCTCTAAATTTCTCTATTGCTTCTTGATGGAGGTGTTGTAGACACGTCATCCCCAAAAATTGAAAAAAAATCAAAGTTTTGTTCAGGTTTTTTTTGTGAATTTTTTT
Organism: Branchellion lobata; assembly: GCA_947562095.1. Taxonomy (NCBI): domain Eukaryota; kingdom Metazoa; phylum Annelida; class Clitellata; order Hirudinida; family Piscicolidae; genus Branchellion; species Branchellion lobata. The sequence continues at coordinate 8,443,197 of OX387249.1, forward strand.
TTCTGCAATTTTTGAAGTTTTCACGCTTCTGCGAATTTTTTATTTCACTCTTGTTGGTGTTTAAAAGTAGTCGTTTTAGTTTTAGTGCTTCCATGGTTACCAAATTATGCATTTTATAGAAGTTTCCAAAACTTTACAAATATTTTTCTCTTCCAACACGTGATCAAATGAATATCGATTGCAAAAATCATTTTTTATAATAATTTATCATTGAGTGTGATTAAATATTCACGAGAAAAACTTTTTGAAAGTTTTTATTCCACGTGGAAATGAAGAAAAAAACAAAAATGCAGTTTTTGTGGAAGCATCTCGAAGCAGACTGCTGAATCGAATAATTTTTAAAGATTTCCGTTCATGATTTATTGTGGGAGGCTTTAAAAGAAAGAATAAAAAAATCCTTTCCAGAAAGATCTTTCCGTTTCGATAGATTGAGGACGTTTAATTCTAATCTCTCTTTCAATCATCGTTCCCAAATCTCTTTGCAATCTTTGATCTTCATGACTGCCTCACGCAAAACAACCGACCCACAGTTTTTTTTGTTTGTAGATAATCATTTGCGACGTACCGAAAATGAATAAGATATTTTTTTGAGATTTAGTATTTTTAACGCGGAAAAATATACTCGTTTGGAACTTTTATTTCAAACATCGAAAATGATTCTATCTGAGAGCTGAGTATTTTCACGAACATTTCAAAAACTCCAAACAGACGTTGTGAATGTTGAATGAATATAAAAAGTATATAGTTAGTTATTCTATAACGATAGAAACTTATTCAAAAGTATAATTAATAGGTGTAATAACTCACCAGACAAGTGATGAAATGAATTACCATTAAAATAATGAAAATTGAATATAAAGTCAAAACAAATGTTTAAAATAAAAATTTATTAAAAGCTTGTAGGAATTTGGATAAATGATGGAATCATCAAACAATCATTGAAAAACGTTTTATTCTGGTGAGATGAATATGTGATGGTGGTTCAGGTACATTTATTTATTATTATTCTTTTTTATCATATCCCATATTCACACTAAAATTTTAGGGGGGAAGCTAATCACATTTTTTCTAGACATTTCATAATTTGCATTCAAATTGTTATGAAATCAAGGAATTCCGTTCATCTTTCCAGTGGTCCTTTCCTTTATTGCCAATAATCAGCATTTACATACACATCCATTTCAAATCACCTCTTATTGAACGTCCATATCTTTTCATTTGCTCATTTTACAAAAAAACTTTTTGTTTTTTCTCGAAACTTCAAAATTAATATTGCTCCATCTTCTTTGTTCTCTGTACTATGAGGTGTGTTTGCAAGAAGAAATAGGATGAAAATCATACTGAAGATTAAAAGTAATCTTCATGAAATTTCATCGAAAGATGCAATTATTGAAAGTACGGATAAGTAGAACTCGATATTCAAGTAGTGATTGTAGCTTTGAAAGTCTTTGATTGACGACTTCACTCCAATGTGGCGTATTTCAGGTGAAAATAACGCAAGACTCGGTAATGTCTTCACTTTTTAAAAAAAGAATGAAGAGTAACAACTCTGTGAATTTTTCAATTTTTCAAAAATTTATTTTGAATTTAAAATTGTGGATAGTTGATAGAAATGGACAAAGTAATCAAAGTCAGCCAATGGAATGCTCATCCACGTTCACATGCAACCATAGTAACAATACGTTTATTTTTGAAGAATGGTTGTAACCAAGAAATTCATCCCAAAAACATGGAACCATTTACATGCCTGGCATTTTGAAAACTTTTTCAAGAAAAAGTGTAGTTACATAATTGTGACTTTTTATTCTTAATTCTCTCAAATCTTAGATATTTTTTCATTTTTTTGAAATTATTATTATTCAATTTAATTTTTTCTAAAAATATTATTTTTTTCTTTTTTTCCTTCTTTTCTTTTTCTTTTAATTGTTTTTTTCTTCTTTTCTTTCTTTTTCTTTTTATTGTTATCATTATTCATTTTGACCGTTACGATGGTTTCAACTTTTTAAATAATTTTTTTTGAATATGAAGTCTTTAATAATATAGGCTTTATCGAAGGAGTAATCTTTTCGGTACAGTGAAAACATAAAAATTATTTTTACTACACTAGCTTATTTTTGTTCTCAAATGTTTGCAGTAATAAAGAGAAATCTTTCATTGAACAAGACAATTAAAGTTTTTATTTTTTCAATTTCGTACCATTGTTTTTACTCTACGTGTTAGCAACAGTCCCAGTAGTTTTCCGAGTCTCATTTTTCTCAGTTTTGTTGTTCAGCCTCTTAATCGCGAATTAGTTTCAAATCTTTCATCATTCCATAAAAAAATCACTTCCAGTGACTTTCGCTGTGTATTTCAAGCATTAAAACGTCCGCTGTCCATGATTGAATATTTCAAAACTTTTCCACATTCGTTCAATCGTTTCTGTAGTTTAATAAACTTTTGGTGGACCTTTTTGTCTTGCAAGATAAGACATGGCAATCTTTGCGGACTATGAAGTTATTGTTTTCATTCGACTCTTAACCTCTCCCTGCAAGCCATCAGAAAACAACGCATCGTGATCTTCACATCGTTCGTCTCAATCGCTCTTTTTATCGTCGTGTCTCGTGTGTCATCTCTTGCGCTGTTGCCGCTGGTGCAAAATGTTGCTGTTGCATGTTGCTGTTGTTGTGAAGTTTTGTTTTTTAGCTGTTATTTTATATTATAATCTCTTCATGTGGAACAAATTGTATTATTTATTTTTATTTGCTATCTTTTGTTACTTGTTAATATTGTTGCAAGATTCAATTCTTTATGTTTGTTGTGAAGATTTTTTTGTTGAAAATGATTTTTACTCTTTCTGGATATATAATGTAGTGTAGTGAAGTATCATGAATTGCTGTTTTGCAATTCTGTTTAGGTAACGTGAGGTTGTAAGACTGTAGCTCGCTAGTTATTTTGATAATTTTTTGGATTGGATTCTTTTTAGTTTCTACAAAACTAATTTTTAAAAATAAATTGAAACTTAATGCCATTTTCTTTCAGTTTTTACAAATTCGCTTTCGTTTTCAAACTCAATTTAATTTTTTTTTTTTTGAAATTCTACCCAAGAATTTTGTTGCTCACACATTTGAGGTATACACTGATTAAATCATGTGTGTTTATAGTGTTTGATGTTATTTCTGAAAGCTTTCTCGTGTTTAACAACTAAAGGGCGGTCGGAATTCTTTTTTTATTTTGATATACGTTAATCTTTAATTATAAAAAAACATAAACACAAAAAAATACTAGCTTTTTTTAAATAAAAATACTTTGTTTTTAATTTCTTTAATTATTAAGTTAACCAAAAGATTCAGAAAAAATTCTTTGAAAATTTTTCCATGGAACTAGCATTTTCTTTTTCTCAAAAATACTTTTTGCAATTTTTATGGACTCAAGTTGTAACTACCTAGCGCATGTGACGTTTGGACGTAAGCCTTACCAATCAAAATCTTGAACCAATTGACTGCGTTAAAATCTAAAAATTTACCCACTTTTCCGAATTCAATTGATCATACCTCCAATTCAACGACAAAAACACAACAATTTATTCTAGTGCTACAGAGTTTTTTTATATAATTAAATGCATTTTTTTCTTTCAGAAGCTTTATTAAATCCTCTCGCAGTCGTCACGACTAGTTTTTCTTTCTTCAAAATCAAATTAAATTTCTTCTAAAAGTTACTTTTTATTGAAAATGTTCCGTGAATGCACCGAGTAAAATATCTCAAAGCTCACATGACTTTTCTTTTTTCTTCATTTTTTTCTCCCAATTTTTCTTTTTCTTTTTCATCATCTTCCTCATTCCACTTCTCATGCAAGCCTATAAAGCCTCTTTAGCAACTTATTCTATTACTTTTTGAGCATGTTTATTCATTCATAAATCTCTTTTTCGATTCTTCCAGCCACCTCGATGTGCCCACCCAGCTCTTCATACCTTTCCAATACATTAGTCCTAGAATGGACCCTATTAATTACTGCAATTCACATCCAGTGACCTCGCACTTCTCGCCACGTTTCCATGAATTTGTGTATTCGCTCAGTGTATTTACATTTTCAGGTTTCAGGATTATTTTAAACTTGATTCTTTATTTTTTTAATTTCTTGAAAACTATATTTTTCTTTCCTCAATCTTCTTTGGATTGAGTATTTTTGATAATTCATTTACTTCATTGTAATTTTTTAAAATTGTTTTATAGTTATTAATTAACCTTTCTTTGAACTGGTTTTTAATTTTTTTTTATAAATGATTTTTCTTTTTTTTTTTATTTTTTAATAATTAATTCTTCTCAAAAATAATTTTTCATTTTTTCAGACGTACCTCTTACGATAATCCATCTGCTTTATCCTCCCTGCTATCTAAATGGAACCTCTATCTTCCCTATCTCATTCACTCATCCGTGTATTAGTCCATTCGTGATTCAGCTCATTTTCTTTTTTTTCCATAATTTTTTTTCTCATTTTTTCATAATTTTTTTTTAATATGTCATCTTACGCACACAGTCTTTTATACTTCGATTCAGCTGTCCAGCTCCTGCGTCTTCATTTTTTTATTTTTTTTGAATTCGAAAAATAAAATTTTTTTTTCACTCATTTTACTAATAAATCGCATTTTTCACCATTTGTTATAAATGTTTGTTACTTTGGAAAAATAATTTTTAATAGGTTTTCCAATCAATAATTTTTTTCTTTTTCATTTTTCTTATCAAATTGTTATTTATTTTCGAAAAAGTTTTTTTTCCATTTTATTGTATTTCTAAAATTCTTATCTTTTTTATCAGTTTTTTTTAAACAACAAATATTATTGTTTTTTGAATTTTCTTTTCTAAAAATTTTTCCTAAAATTTTGTTTTTTGTTTTTTTTCTTCGTCTCCAAGCTTCCTTTATCTACCAAGACTGATCCTTGCAGACAAATCACCAAAGCCACAAGAGAATCCTATCTCTGCCTACTTCGAAATCACTGCTTCAGTCCAGAATTCAAAATAGAATTTTAATTTGGAAAACTATTTTTTTCAAAAAAGGTTTTCAATTTTTTTATATTTTGAAATAAAAACGATATCATGTTTTTGAGTAAATTCTCTTTGAAGATTTAATTCCAAAAATTTTTTTGAAAAATTCAGTTTTGACATTTTGTTTTGAAAAAGTGTATTTTTCAATCTTTGGCATTATTCACGTTTAAGGTTTTATTTTATGTTTTGAATCATTTAATCTCAAAACTTCTATTATGCTTCACAAGTAAATATTTTTGAAAAATAACTTAAAATTCTGATCACTGTCCCTTGAGAATTTTTTTTCGCTTTTTCAGTATTTAGAATGCTGAGTAGTTTTTACTGCTGATTATGATTTACTCGCCTACCTATCAGGTTAACGTCATAGTTGGTTTCTTGATTTTCGTTTCAAATTATCATCTAAATTCCGCTCATTCTTGCTCTCATTTTTTTAGTTTTTTATAAAAATTTGTTTTCGATTTTGATTAGTTTTTTTCTGTTTTTCTTTTTCTCATATTCTCTTGTGAAGTTGCAAAAGAGCAGCACAGAAGGCGCAATCATAAAGAATACTCCGCAAACACTCTTCCGGCAGTCTCAGATATCTCCGCGAAAATTCATCGCAATGATTTTGAATTTCCCGTTTGCTATCAGTGAGAACAAAATATAGGAAGTTTGTTTTTCGAGAATAATTATATAAAATGATTATAGTTTTTTTTTTTTTTGAAAATATTCAGAAAAACATTGGAAAATATAAAAACCTCTAAAAGAAAAAAAACAATTTTACTTTAGAGAATTAATATTTCACTTGGTATCTTGCTTGCTTCTTCGATGCAGTCGAGATCATCAAATAAAATCCACTGCGGTTAATGATTAATGCTTTCAGTTTTGCGCAAGTTATTTCTGCCTTTGATTTACTGAGCCTCATCCTTCAAGGCATCTTTACCTTCTCGATTCACTTTTTGCATATCAATTCAATCTTCTAATGTTAATTAAAATTTCGAATTTAAAAACGGAAACAATGTCTCTTTGTGGAATTGTAATTTCTCTTCCGCACATTTCAAGACTTCACTGGAGTGGCCAATTAATTGAAGCCTTTGTCATTTTTCTTTTTTTTTTCAATTTTTTTTCAACTTGAAAATTAAATTATTTAAAAATAATTTTTCAAAAACAGTGTTTTGGAATTTTTTTTGAGTTCATTCCAGAATATGAAGTTATATTTCAATCACTTTCTAGCTCAAGTGAATTATGTTTTCGCCACTATAGTTCTGATAGGTTTATGTCAATTTAACACTTTTTTTCAGTTTTAGAACATGAATTAATAATTTTATTTCATTCGCCAGGATTGATCGTTTCCATAATAACTGGCGTGATGCTGGGAATCATAGTGGGAGCTTGTTTGTTGTTCGTGGTTCTGGCGTACAGAAAAAAGTAAAGTTAATTTTTATTTCAAAATACTGTTTTTTTTTAAATTATTTCTTACGTTTTCATAATACAATTGATAAATTGAAAAAAATAATTCAGTTGATAATTATTGATTATTTGCACATCTTTTTCCCAATAAAAATTGATGAATATATCAGTAAAAACATCCAATTTCAGTTATTAACTAAAATGCTTTCATTTAATTTGAAAAATGTATTTTATATTATATCAACTTTTGAATCACTTCACACCTTACCACTCGAACAAACTCTAGTGGATCATCCACTCCATGTTTAATTTCATTCGTGAACGACTTAAATTTTTCATAAAAGCACTTTTCTCCATCAGGAATCACAGTGCACACATCACCAAACGTTTTCACAACAACACTTGCCACAACAACAACAACTTCCACAACAACAACATTGATGTCAACTACAATGACGAAAGCAACAACAAACAGATTTTGATGCACTACCCAGCCGAAAATCTGCATGTAAACGTCTTTACCTAATTTTGTCAAAATTTAAAAAAATACATAACTCGCTTTTTTTTGTAAGCACTCCAAAATTTAAGTTTTTAAAGGGTTTTCATAATTAAAACGGTAAGTAATAAGGAGCGATTTAAATTGATTGTTTTTCTTCTTTTAATCATTTTTTAAAATATATTTTAAGACAATGTTTCAAATAGGCATAAAATCTAGAATAAGCATTCTAGAAAAAGTACTAATTCATAGTAATCTTTCTTGCATCAACATTTATTCATGGAAAAAAGTTTTTATAAATACAATAATTTTACCAAATTTTAGTTTTATATTTGTTAAAATAGCTAAAAGTATTTTTCATATACTACTTTACTTAACTCTTTCAAGACTTAATTGCATTAAAACTCATAGTTTACTCAGTTTCTTATTTCAAGTTAATTTACTGACCTACTATACAGTATTTTTCCTTTTTATTTTTTCAAAAATAATTCTAAATTCAAATTCAAATAATCATGACAGTCGAGAAAAGTACTGCCACCAAACGATCTCGTATTTGCTTACGCAGTGAGTTTCTCAAACAACATTGATTCTACAAACTTTGAACTCCATTCTTGAAAACTTTTTAAAGTTTACATTTGCAGTGATGTCTACTTTTAATGTATTGCTCAAACTTTATATAGCTCTTAAATAAAAATTAGCAACAGATTCATTAAATTAATGATTTATTTTACAGGAGGCCTACAGCAACAACAACAACAACACCTGTTCTTTCTTGCAACAAACACAACAATACTGCCACTCACAACCCAGCCACTACCACTTCCAGAAGTCATTTTCGGATCTCCAAGGCTCAGCGGACGCGCACAAAACACCTTCCTCTTGCGGGTACATGCATGCTGGCGTCATCAACAACCCCCATTCCACCTTGAATCCCTCCTTGACCTCCTTCAACCCCAGCACTGAGACTCCTTTCAAAACTTCAGAGTCCTCTCATCGCAATGTTTCTGAAGCATCGAGCCACAAACAATGCGCCAAAAGTAGCACTCCTCCTAAGGACCCCAGCCTGGCTGAGTTCAACAATCAAGGCAAAACAGTCTGTTCATCAAAGCTTTGCCCCACCACCTTCTACAACATTCCCCACTCTCCAGAACTCACCCACAATAAGCTCATGCCCTTCGACATCATAGAAAACTAACCTCTTCGCCACTTACATGCGCCTAATGAGGCTTTACGGATGTGTTTGAGGTGCTTGTGAGGCGTGAAATGTTGTTTCTTGTTGTCATAATTGTTCTTGGAATATCTCGTGGTTTTTTTTTCCATTTTGTTAATAATAACAATAGAATTGTATTTTTATCTCGATTTTTTACACGCGGGTTTGATTATTGATATAAAAATTAAGATTTGAAGGGTGTGTACAAAGTTCCGTGTTTTTTTATAGTATTTTCAGTTGATATTTCATCAAAAACATTATTTCGAATATTATACTTTTGTTGAGCTCTAGAGACGAATTCCCACGTTGGCTTTGTAGTTATAAATAATAAACAATTATCGGACGTTTGTTAAATTTGACTTGTCGAGTTCTTCTTTAAAAAAGATTATCAATTTTGATTTTTTATTAGAATATTAATTTATATTTGTTTTTTACTCTTTATTTGAAGTTTTTCAGACCATATGGTTTACAACTTTTGATATTTCTCCAAAGTAATAATACAATTTCGTCTATTTTCGAGAAAAAAAATTGATGAATTTTCATTTTAAATCAAAATTCGAATGAAAACATTCAAATTCACAATCCAAGACTTTAATTTTTTTTGGATTTTGTCTATCGCATATTGACGAAGACTCCTATTCATAATAACCGACAAAATAAATTAAAATGTCAAAAAACACTACAAAACACGGTTTATTCTGAAAATTTTATATATAGGTGTCTTCCATAAATTTTTCCTGATAAAAATAGAATTATTTTCAATAAAATTTCGAATTTGAAATTGAATTTATTGAGATTTCATGTTACTCAAACTCTCAAAGCCAAAATAAACATTCTTACTTCCAGTTCAAATCAGTTTTAAGAGGTTTGATTCGGTCATCGTTCGCTTCAGCACTTTCGGCATTCTAAATCTCATTGATTCTCATCGTATTTTGTTCGTTCCCGTGTTAATGTTGATATTTAATATGAAAAAATACATCCAGTCAACAAAGGTTTCCATAATCCTTTATTTTAGCTTCCATTTATTATAATTTTCACAATTATTTTTATTTTATTTTCGTCTTCTTGACTGCTTAGTGAGGTGCTCGCAATGAACCTTCCAGCATTAATTTCTCAAGAGTACAATCATCCTTCATTTTTACTATCCATCAATCCATCTTTTTATTCATCGTTCATAAAGTTTCAATTTTAACTATTCATCCATCTTACTACCCACCTCTCCATCCATACATGGATTTCACCATCACTTTCTCATCCATGCATCCATCCATTCACTCCTTCTTTAATTTTCTCGCCTGTTGATCCACCAAATGGTTACTTTCTCCATTTGATCCATCTTGATCCATTTCTTTGCATCCAAAACAACACACTTCATCACAAAGCACCAAAAATATTTAAATGTTGAAAATGGAAAAAAAGTTTCGAAAGAACAATACAACAATTTCAGTTCAGTTCAACAACTCATTAGCAATACAACAAGTTAACAGTTAGAAAACAAAAATGTGAAAAAACAGATTTGAGATATTTTTTATAACAATAAGAAATTTTTTGAAAATAAAACATGATAAGAAAAAACAAAAAAATTGATAACTATGTACAACCTGATAACAAACAACTAATGCTTTTCATATGATAATCAAATAATCAATGACGATTGTCGTCATTTTGTTTTGTTTGAAGTCAAAGACGTTGACATGACATGGTCACGTGGCTTGGAACATGACGTCACAATCACTTCCATGACGTCATCGTGGTCCGTGTAGTGTTTCAATGGAGTTGATAGAGGAATGACGCCGAAGGGGAAATGGTCTGTGTCGGAAAACTGTAATGTTTGTTTTTTGAAATTGTTGGCACTATTATTGTTGTTGAAATTGTTGTTGCTGTCGTCGTTATTGATATCAGGATTATTGTAAAATACGTTGTTTTTGTCTAATTTGTTTCGAAATGTATCGCTATAAACATCATTGTTATTATCTTCTTTGTTTTTATTGTTTTTATTATTGACATTAATGATATTATTGAGACTAGTAATGTTGTTAATTTTTATGTTGTTATTGTTGTATGGATCATGGTTGTAATGATCCATAGCAGTGAGGTTGAGAGGAAGAGGAGGAGGAGGAAGATTGGTGGAAAGCAAGAGAGGGTTTGAGCTTGTTTGCAAGTTGCTTTGAGAGTGAAAACATTGGTCCGCTGGGTAGGTTGCGTAACAGGAAGGTTGGAGGGTGGAAGAATGAGTGGTGGAAGGGATGGGATGTTCAGAGGTTTTTGAAACATTGTGTTGAAGGGTGGCATGAAGAGGTTGGTGGGGGTAAGGGGAATAAGCTTCGTAGTGGGAGCAGTGAACGCAAGGGGCGGTGGAGCAGGCCTGGAGGGAAGAGGTTCGCATGAAAGTGTCTTCATCCCCCACCATGCCTCCCGATCGATCGACCGAGCACGTGATCATAGGGTCTGTGACGTAATAATCTCCTCTGACGTCATCTTTCAAACACGTGATCTCTCCACGTGACTCCATCTCTCCAACGTACTTGCTTCTGTGACGACCGTCTTGAATTCTAAAAATTGTTTTTATATTTTATTTCACGCAAAGTTGTTGAAAGGCCAAACTACAATAAATCAGAATTTCTCGAGTTAATTCTTTTCGATAAAACATTTTTTAAAATAGCAAAATTAATTTCTTTAAAATCTTATTTTTCCAAAAGTAATTTGTCATTTTTCGTACAAAATTTTAACCCAAATGTCTTATCTTGAGCTGCAATTAGAAAAACCAAAATAAATCAAATCACCCGTCGAATTCACACTCTGTTGTGATAAATTCTCGAAAAAATATTAAATGAAATAAAATGGGAAACTCGACAAAAATGTTGAAATATTCAAAGATTCAAAATAAAATTGAATTCAATTTTTTTTTCTCAAAGTATATTTTTTCAAGTGCATCAAGAAATTTCATGATATATTCACTGAGCTGTGTATATATGTCTTATGTAGTAGTAGTAGTAGTAGTAGTAGTAGTAGTAGTAGTAGTAGTAGTAGTAGTAGTAGTAGTAGTAGTAGTAGTAGTAGTAGTAGTAGTAGTAGTAGTAGTAGTAGTAGTAGTAGTAGTAGTAGTAGTAGTAGTAGTAGTAGTAGTAGTAGTAGTAGTAGTAGTAGTAGTAGTAGTAGTAGTAGTAGTAGTAGTAGTAGTAGTAGTAGTAGTAGTAGTAGTAGTAGTAGTAGTAGTAGTAGTAGTAGTAGTAGTAGTAGTAGTAGTAGTAGTACTAGTAGTAGTAGTAGTAGTAGTAGTAGTAGTAGTAGTAGTAGTATTAGTAGTATTAGTAGTAGTAGTAGTAGTAGTAGTAGTAGTAGTAGTAGTAGTAGTAGTAGTAGTAGTAGTAGTAGTAGTAGTAGTAGTAGTAGTAGTAGTAGTAGTAGTAGTAGTAGTAGTAGTGGTAGTAGTAGTAGTAGTAGTAGTAGTAGTAGTAGTAGTAGTAGTAGTAGTAGTAGTAGTAGTAGTAGTAGTAGTAGTAGTAGTAGTAGTAGTAGTACGAGTAGTAGCAGCAGCAGTAATTGCTCTTAATCATTTCACTCCAAATTTTTAGTTTACCAAAACGCCCTTGAAAAGAGCTTCATACAGATGTTGAATGATCCAAAAAAAACTGAATAATGTTAACATCAGTAGAGAATATGAGCTTATACATCAAAAAAACTGTTCAAAATTTTTTTCATTCTTTTTCAAGAATGCATTTTTCAAAAAAACTATTTAAAAGTTATTTGTGCAACTTTTTCAAAGTTAGCATTTCTGTAAAAGTGTTAATGTTTTTTGTTTGTGTTTTTTCAAAAAAATCGGACCACTTTGTAGTAATTTTGAAAAAATATTTTGTTCCATCTTTTTTCAAAAACCTCATAATCTAATTTTGCATTTGAATAAATTTTGAAAAAGCGGTGTACTCAATCATCCAAGCGTCCTATTCAATAAAATTGAATTTTTTGAATTTCAAAAACTGTTTTTTTTGTTTTACGTTTCAACTTATTCGAAGTATTAAATTTTAAAATTTTTCTTTTGTTGAAATTAATTTTAAAATTTTCGTTTCAATCTCAACCGTTTCGAGCAAACACTGGTCGTGTAACCTAAACTATAAAAACCTCGTATCTATGGTCTCTTGCTCTTGCTTTTTATTTAAAGAGATTACATTTTTCAATGGAAAAAATGATGAAAGTAAAGCTTATATACTACGAATGATTAAAATAAAAAATGATTAAAAAATAGGAATTAATCATCTACGAGTAGCTTGAACAGGTCATGTAGACGTGCAAAACAAAAATTCATTAGAGCAGCGAATCAATCTATTCATCCCACGCGAATCCGAAAACTTGAAAGAAAACTGAAAACCTTGAAAATAAAAGTGGAGGGTTTGAAAAAAAAAATTAAAAAAACGCGGAAATGAAAAATTTGAAAATAAAAATGGAAAACTTGAGAGTAAAACTGGAAAACTCAGGCAAGAAAAATGCAATACTTATTAATACAACGTACCTCTTCTTGAGAAAGATGAGCAAAACGAGCAGAGCTAATCCAAACAAAACTCCTACCGCAACTCCAATCATCAGCGCCAACCATGCCGCTGTTTCTTGTTCTGAATTTTTTTTCTTCAATTTTTCACATCTTTTTTGAAGACAGCTTTTTATTTTTTTATTTTAGCTTTTTTATTTTTATTTTTTAAATTCTCTTATGATTGTTTTTTTGTTTTAAAATCATAAGTTTAATTAATTAATTGATAAGGATTAAATTAGTCATCTTTTTTAATCTTTTTTAATCTTTTTTCACATAAAAGAAATTAATATCATTTTGATGCAGTTGTTTTTTGAAAAGTTGTTTCTTTTGAAATACATTGCCTGTCATTGTTGAGACATCGGTTTTTCAATGATTTGAAATTGAAATCTGAGCCTGCGGCACAATAGATAGCAAGCCCGCTTCACAAATGTAAGTCTCAAAGTTTGATTTTCGGCTAAGCTAAGGTTTGAGTTGTGAAAAGCTGTAACTCAGGTAGAAAACAGAAGCCGTCCCAGAGTGGCTCAGTCACCTAGTTGCGCCTCAGTTGCTTGCCTTGGCGCTTAATAAATTGACTTTATTATTATTATTCTCATTAATAGGAAATATTTTTTTGTAGCAACATGCTTGATTAGAAGCATACTACTCTCAACTATAAGATCCTTTTCCGTAAGCAATCTAAACTTTATTGAGTCAAAGTAGTAGCTACTGATTTTATCTTTAAAATACAATGTTCAAACATTTTTTATATTCCTATTGAAAGATTTGAGTTTTTTATAGTTGTTTTATTTCTAACCTTTCAAGTATTGAATGAATTTCGGAACAAATTCTGGTTTGTCATTTTTTCGGTGGTTTGTTAATCCTGTGTGTTGATATAGTTTTGATGGTTATTTTGATGGTTGTTTGGATGGTTGTTTGGATGGTTGTTTGGATGGTTGTTTGGATGGTTGTTTGGATGGTTGTTTGGATGGTTTTTTGGATGGTTGTTTGGATGGTTGTTTGGATGGTTGTTTGGATGGTTGTTTGGATGGTTGTTTGGATGGTTGTTTGGATGGTTGTTTGGATGGTTGTTTGGATGGTTGTTTGGATGGTTGTTTGGATGGTTGTTTGGATGGTTGTTTGGATGGTTGTTTGGATGGTTGTTTGGATGGTTGTTTGGATGGTTGTTTGGATGGTTGTTTGGATGGTTGTTTGAATGGTTGTTTGGATGGTTGTTTGGATGGTTGTTTGGATGGTTATTTGGATGGTTCATTGTAAACTTGAATGCATGGTCAAGTTAACATCAGGATGGTTAAAAACCAGTGACAATGCTCAGAAACGACTGAGAGCTCAGACTCTCATCAGTCCGTCTCTATCCATACAACTTCATGCGATACAAAGTAACCATAGGAGGAGAGATTATTTAAATGAATTTAAAAGTAAATTAATTAACAGGTTTTTGTTAAACAGTACAACCACCACACCAGCTTTTTTTATTTTTGTGATGCCACAAAGTGTGTTACGTCAGAGGAACTTAAGAAAGCATTAACGCTTAAACGTTCGTAGTGAAGAAGGCATAAAGAACAATTCGAAAGCCGAAGTTAACGATTAAGAAAGTTAGTGGAACAGACAAATGCGTCCAAGAGTGGCCACAAATTAATTGCTCCGCTTACTTCCCCGCACATGTAAATAACTCGATTTATGTGCCAAAGTCTTAAACGTTGTTTGGAACTATTTTGCAGAAAAATATTAAAAAACGAAAAAAAATGAAAAAAAAAATTAGAAGAAGGAAAAGGAAAAGAAGGAAAAAGAATGATGGTGATGATGATGATGATGATGATGATGATGATGATGATGATGATGATGATGATGATGATGATGATGATGATGATGATGATGATGATGATGATGATGATGATGATGATGATGATGATGATGATGATGATGATGATGATGATGATGATGAAGATGATGATGATGATGATGATGATGATGATGATGATGATGATGATGATGATGATGATGATGATGATGATGATGATGATGATGATGATGATGATGATGATGATGATGATGATGATGATGATGATGATGAGGATGATGATGATGATGATGATGATGATGATGATGATGATGATGATGATGATGATGATGATGATGATGATGATGATGATGATGATGATGATGATGATGATGATGATGATGATGATGATGATGATGATGATGATGATGATGATGATGATGATGATGATGATGATGATGATGATGATGATGATGATGATGATGATGATGATGATGATGATGATGAAGATGATGATGATGATGAGGATGATGATGATGATGATGATGATGATGATGATGATGATGATGATGATGATGATGATGATGATGATGAGGATGATGATGATGATGATGATGATGAAGATGATGATGACGATATAAATGACGATGACGACTATTATTATGATGTTACTGAAATTTTATAAAAAATAGTAACAGTTTTTTTTGCTGAAAAAAAACTTCAGTTAACCGATGGCGTTTTATTTTCCTCTGTCATCATGTGTGATCACCTGTTATATTTAATGGAGTTAATAACATACATTCACTAACGCGTGATGGAACTTGCTAACACGTGATAAAACCTATTAAAGCATCATCAAATTTAATGGCAGATGATGGAAGTTAATAACACATAATAAAACCTAATAACACATGATGACGCTTGCTAACACATATAGCGGTATTCAAAAACGCATGGTAACAAAGGGATAAAGCTTGTTCACAGCCCATCAAAGTACCCAAATCCATCCACCTTCCACAATTTCGGCACCACTCAAACTCTTTATTGTTCCTTAAAAGCCATTTGATAGATTAAACGAAGGAATATACGAATTTAACTTTTGTATGTTCCACTTATATTTCAGATTAGTTAAGCGTATGCTGAAATGTTGGAACTTCTTCCAAAGCTACAATACGAAGATTTTTAGTGGTTCACAGTGTTTTAGCGTTGTTTCTCCACACATTGCGCCGTTGAGAGGAAACTGATACGATTCCAAGTGTGCGAGGAATTTAAAAGTTAATAAAAAATAATTAAAATTATAATGGCATTTATTTGACATGAAAGGTTTAATTAGTTTTATATAATCAAAAAACCTGATGGCTTAAGCGGCAACTCAAGTAAAGAACAGACGCGTACTAGAGTGCTCTAGTCGTCTAGTAGCCCACAGCGAGTGAAACCGTTTCTATGGGACTGCCTTTGAAAAAAATGCTAAGAGGCGCTTTACGAATGCAAATAAATAATAAAATAATAAATAAAAATTACAAATAAAAATCAAAATGAAAAATAAAAGCGTTCGAGATGAAATTATTTTCAAAAGATGTTAGAATTACTTCAATAAATATGAATATACATGTTTAAAATGATAACATGAACTGTGAATTTGATAAAAGATCAGTAAAAAGTGTTGTTTATCGAAGCTTGCGTGCATTAGCTAAGTAGGCAAGTCTTCAGAGTTTAAGCAAAAAGCTTGAATAACATAAAAAGCGAATTTTAAATCAAAAATGTGTTTCAGCGTGAAAATAAACATTTTATTGTGAAAAGAAAATTCAAATGAAAAAACATTTCACTATTTCTGAGACTCAATGGCGGTTGCAACACATAGTGGAACAAAACAACACAAAACCAGAAGGAGACAGACTCAATAACACAAAGGAACATTTGATAAGACAAAGAAACATAGAGACACAAACTGATTTTCTGAAAAGACTCAGCAACGTGTGAAAAATGCGCTAGCAAACTCAATAACAAATAATAAAATTTAATAAAAATGCTTTCATTGTGCATACGTGCAATCAATGAAGTTGAATAACGCATTACAACACATAAGGACACAGATCAACACATAATGACACATAACAACACAGTGACATTTAACAGCACATAATGACACATAAAAACACACAGTGACACATTCAAACATACACCGATACATGCTGACACACAAAAACTAACAAGTACTCAATTACATGGCATACCACAAAAGGATTTAATGGTCTTTTCTGTGACAAGTAATATGGCATAATCAAGAAATGAGATGAAACCTATTAGCTCATTACCACACTCGATAAAACACAAAACTTCGTGTGTGGCACTGCACTTGAGTACTCATAACACTCTATTTGAGCACACATAACACCCCACTTGAATACACGTAACATCCCACTTGAGTACACATAACATCCCATTTGAACACACGTAACATCCCACTTGATCCCATACAGCAAGTTGCATCCACACAAAATGGTTTTAATAGCTTATCTTGTTTGATTGAAGAATTTTATTGCCTTTTTGATTCCATTTAACAGACCAATTTTATATTATATTGATAAAAAAACAACCTTTGATGAAACTAACAACACTTGGTTTTGTTTTCTTTCTTTTCCTTCTCTTCTTTTTAAAAATCTTTGAAATTACCAAAACCATCACCACCACCACCACCACCACCACCACCATCATCATCATCATCATCATCATCATCATCATCATCATCATCATCATCATCATCATCATCATCATCATCATCCCCATCATCATCATCCTCATCATCATTATGATGGTTATGAATTCCATTAGAGACAGCGTGAAAGAGAAGGCTGACGATTCGATTTAATTTGATGGCACGCCTGATTCTGCCCCAATTAATATTAATAAGCTCTTGCGTCATACTCTTTTGTGCTTTGTCTCAGGCTTTGTTGTTATAGAAGTTTTCTAGTTTGATGTTGTGTTTTTTGGTTTTTCTTTTGTTGTTGTTTTTTGTTTATTTTTTTTCTTTTGATATTGTTTTTGTTTATGTTTTGTACTTTTGATATTGTTTTCAATTATGTTTTTTACGAGGTTTTTTTCTTCTTTTGTTGTTGCTTCCGTTCATGTTGTTACGCTTGGTTATGTTATGACGGTTGTATTTGTTTTTTCGTCATAGTTCAAGTGGTTGGTTTTTTTAATAGTATTTTTTGTGCCCATAAAACGTTCAAAGAGCGCAAAAGAATGAATGAAAAGATCTTAAAGATGACAATTATCAAATAAAAACGGACGAAGCATGATCGGAATGGGCCTTGATGAAGTCATAGACAAATAAAAATGGTCGTAAATGATATAGAAAAAAGATTAAATAAAAAAAAGCACATTTATTGCAGAAAAAAGCTCAAACGCCAACCTGAAAAATGATTATAGTGAAAAAAAGATAAAATCTGAATGGATGACAGGAGGTATTGTTTGTCGAAACGGTAGTGACGTTAATGCATTTATAAGCAGACAGTCGGCTTTGTTTTGAAGAAGATTTTCCCTTTGTAAAAGTTTAGAACAGTTTTTATCGAGTTTTGCATTTGATATGTTGAGTTTATTTGAATATTTTTTAATGATTTTTTATTAACATTAAGTTAATTAACTATTATCATTCTTTTTTTGTATTTTTTAAGTTAAAAAAGTCCATTACGATTTGTTCAAATCCCAAATGAGCCTTTAAAAAATTATTTTTCTTTGTTTCATTGAAATCTTCTAAAAGCGTAGCATTTCTGAACGAAATTTCACGATTAATAATCCGTTTTTTTTTAAATTCAAAAATCACAATTACAATCTTAATTCAGTTATGAGATTTTTCAAAATTATTATTTTTTCTCTTCATTAACTCTAGAAGCTGATGCTTTCTTAAATTTCATCTAGTGCAGATAGACGAGCAGGAATGTTTGCAAAAAGCTGATTATTAGGTCACGTTTGCAATAAAACTCAGCCAACATGTGACTTCAAAGAACAATTTGTTGAATTAGTTTTTACAGCGCTGTATTACTATTTCCAAAGTACCTTTTATTCGAATGTCTATTTCAAAGGCCTTCGTGTTTATTTCTCATTTATTTGCCTGTGAAGATAAATTGTTGACTATTTTCGAATCTATTTTACATTCATGGTGGAAATTACTCGTGATTTTTATAAGTTTTTTTTTCATGTTAAAAAAAAATTTTTCAATAAAAATGTTTTTTTTTCTTTCTAATTTTGTTTTTCAATCAGGCTGAAAAACATCATTTAGCTCGTTATATTTACTTGTTATGTGTTTTTCCACTTTTTTTTTCTTTTTTTTTATTTTTATAACTGTAATTTCTCGATAGGTATTTAGTGTCTGACCAAAATAAATAAAGGTGCTTAGAGGAAGAGAAATAAACTTGAACAACCTTTGAACTGATTGTTCAATTAAATGATCTTCTTACTGAAGTACCTCCTTTTGCGAATAGTGCCCCGTTTTAGTTTTCTTTTTTCCGGCGCCACAATTTTTTTTCTCATCTTCTTCAAAGACTTATCCAGAATGACGACTGCCATAAATTTTGAGATTAAAAATATAAAACTTAAAAACATTTTTCAAAAAAGCTTAGTTTGATTTAGAAAAAGTCTCCAACAAATTATCGATCACTCAAAAGTATGGGGTTTCTTCCATCGCTTACCAAACTGAGCTAGCCTTCTACGTAATAGTCTTTCAAAATATGACGAATGATTTTTTTGATTGCTAACCATCAGAAGAAATCTTCATTTAACTTAAAAATAAGAATGGCCTAAATTTAATAAACAAACTAAAATGAACTTTCCTAAATTCAAATGATAGGTTTAAATAGACTTTTGTGAATTTTAACTTAATGACCATTTTTTTTCTTTCAGTGACCAGCTTTGTTGTCACCTTCTTCCTATCACAAATCTGTCAATGACACTTTTTTCTCGCTTTTTTTCTTCGATCTCAACTGAAATACATCTTTGAAACTGTTTTTTTTCATTGAAAATTTTTTTTCGATCGTTTTGAAACTTTTTTTCTTATTTTTCTAATTTTTTCGAACCTTTCCCTACATAAAAAAACTTTTTTTTTATACTTTTTTTTCTGCCCACCAACACTTGAAATCTCTCAATATCAACTTCTAACGAAGTCTTAATGCTATCGTGGCCGCTTCATTTTACCATAATTGCAAATAAATAAAACTAAAACCGTGGTTTGACGTTAGAAAAATCTATTGAAAACCTGCAAAGGTAACAAAATAAAATGAATCAACACTTGAAAGCGTTTTGACACATGGTTTTTAAGGTTTTTGGGTTTTTTGCATTCGACCAAGTCCAATGGCACCAGTTCTTTCGCGCGTTAATATTTTATACCAATGATATTCGACACCGTTATCAATATGAAGTTAGTTTCGTCTTTTTTTAAATCATTTTCTTATTCAAATTTATTCCATAGCTTTGTACAAGAAAAATATTTAAAGAAGGAAAACCTTAAAAAATGGAGAAAATTTTTCGACGACAAAAGGTGAGATAATGATCAATATATTGGATAATTGGAGACGATACATTCCCAAACTTACCTTACCAACGGCGTCTTTTTCTCAAACACATAAATCCAAAAAATCAAATGAAAAAACGAAAAAAACAAAACAAAAAAAATTAAAAGCACAATTGAACCATACAATAAATAAAAAATAAAAAAATTTAAAGACTTTAATAACTACAACAATCCTTATATAAGTTATATTCAAAATTCTGTAACTTATCATTCAGGTAAGTTTATTCACACCACACGCTGTGGAGCAACGTTGTGTAAAAGCCTTTGGAACCGATGCCTTTTAAGAATATTTGTAAAGTTATTTCAAAAAGTTTTTTTCATTTATTCATTGAACTGCTGCGCGGGCAGCAGCTGACCTTCCTCAATACACTGGTCACGCGTTGTAGTTTCATTGTTTGTTGCAGATGGAATGATACTTTACTTATTTATTTTCTATTCACGTGTCAACTTTTCCAATTTGGAAGCATTAATTTTTTTCATTTTCAACTACTGAAAACCAATCCAATATTCCATCTATTAACCATATGCCTCTGGTACGGACAAACCAGAAAAGTACAGTGAGGGGTCAAATGGTTATGTCTTAACTGCCCAACACCTATCGTGAAAATAGAGCGCACTACTAACCATGAATCGTTCGATCATTTCAAATATTTCCAGTTAGCTCCAGCAACCTCTGTTCAACCACCCCACCAACTTACAATCAACTAGCATCACCCAATCCCTTCCACCGAATTTCATGAGACCATCTTCACATTTTTTATATCTTTTCAACCACTCACTAATCTTGTTTTTGACCTTCACTCAATCTCTTCCAACCACCACCAAATCTCTTCCAACCACCTTCCAAACTCCTCCAGCCACCATCCAATCTCCTCTAACCACCATCCAATCCCCTCCAACTACCACCCAATCTCTTTCAATCACCACCAAATTTTTTTCCAACCTCCGCTTTGTTGACTTTTTTTCCCATACACCTTTTTCTTGTCACACTCTTTCCAGGGAGCCTCTCCAAAGTGCAAGGCGTTCCCGTGGTGGTCCTTCCATGAGTTGTCACTCAAGTCACACCTGCAGTAGTTGATGTTTGATTTCAAGCTAATCTATTCTAATTTAACCTAACCCAATCGGTTTTATTGCGAGTTAATATTGGATATCTTCATGTTAATATGGTATAAGAATGGAAAACCAATGAGATATGAATTGACTTGAAAACAATGTGAATGAACAAGAGATGAATTGCATGCCAAAAACGTGGGAAGAACTTATAAAAGGAATGAACCTGAAAAAGAAAAAAAGAAATTAAGAAAAGGAAAGGAAAAAAACTCCTAAAAGAAGTAAAGAAACCACAGGAACAACAAGGAGCACACGGAGAAGAAAAAGTATAAAAAAACTAGAAAAAAAACGGCAAAAAATATATATATATATAAACAAGATGAGAATGACCACGAAAAAAAGAAAATGGAAAAAAAATAATTTAAAAAAAGTTTGAAATTTTTTAAAATTCACTTTTTTTTCTTTTTTATAAATTAGATTTTATTATTTTTTTAACGAACGTTAGCACGCTTTTTTCAATCTGAGGAACATTAAAGTGGATTTTACAAGCGGCAGTCATATCATGGCACTATTTAAAAGAAGATGCTTCAAAAACTCTCAAGTTCTCAATGTCAAATGCACAAGCACATAAACACACACACACACACACACACACACACACACACACACACACACACACACACACACACACACACACACACACACACACACACACACACACACACACACACACACACACACACACACACACACACACACACACACACACACACACACACACACACACACACACACACACACACACACACACACACACACACACACACACACACACACACACACACACACACACACACACACACACACACACACACACACACACACACACACACACACACACACACACACACACACACACACACACACACACACACACACACACACACACACACACAGACACACACACACACACACACACACACACACACACACACACACACACACACACACACACACACACACACACACACAAACACACTAATAGACAGAAAAACACACATACACGCGCAAAAACACTCTTCCATCAACTACCTGTAGAATCTTGTCACTTCCTGCCTTCCTACGAGACACTTTAGTTCAATGTGATCACGCTTGCTCAGGTGGTTATTGTTGTTGTTGTTGATGTTGTTTCGATTGTTGTTGTTGATGTTGTTTCGATTGTTGTTGTTGATGTTGTTTCGATTGTTGTTGTTGATGTTGTTTCGATTGTTGTTGTTGATGTAGAACTTGTTGTTGTAAGAACTATGGTTTTTGTTATGATTGATGCCAAGGTTGTTGTTTTCATGTTGATTATTTTTGTATTCATAATTAATTTTTTCTTCGAAAAAATTGAAATTTTTGTTTGGCCCGTAGGCTTGAACTTTGATGTTGTTGTTCAAATTGTTGTTTTTGTTGCCGTTGTTGTTGTTGTTGTTGTTGTTGTTTTTGTTGTTGTTGTTATTGTGGATATGGTGCTGGAGGTTGTGTCTGGTGATCTTCATGTGTCTTGGAACCGGCACGTCTGCACATCCATGCACTTGATGCAAGGATGGATAGATAAATGGATAGATGGATGAATGGTAGATGGATAAATAAATGGATGGATGGATAGATAAATGAATAGATGAATGGATAGACAGATGGATAGGTAGAAGGATAGATAGATGGATGGATAGATGGATGGATAGATGGATGGATAGATGGATGGATAGATGGATGGATAGATGGATGGATAGATGGATGGATAGATGGATGGATAGATAGATGGATAGATAGATAGATAGATAGATAGATAGATAGATAGATAGATAGATAGATAGATAGATAGATAGATAGATAGATAGATAGATAGATAGATAGATAGATAGATAGATAGATAGATAGATAGATAGATAGATAGATAGATAGATAGATAGATAGATAGATAGATAGATAGATAGATAGATAGATAGATAGATAGATAGATAGATAGATAGATAGATAGATAGATAGATAGATAGATAGATAGATAGATAGATAGATAGATAGATAGATAGATAGATAGATAGATAGATAGATAGATAGATAGATAGATAGATAGATAGATAGATAGATAGATAGATAGATAGATAGATAGATAGATAGATAGATAGATAGATAGATAGATAGATAGATAGATAGATAGATAGATAGATAGATAGATAAATAGATAGATAGATAGATAGATAGATAGATAGATAGATAGATAGATAGATAGATAGATAGATAGATAGATAGATAGATAGATAGATAGATAGATAGATAGATAGATAGATAGATAGATAGATAGATAGATAGATAGATAGATAGATAGATAGATAGATAGATAGATAGATAGATAGATAGATAGATAGATAGATAGATAGATAGATAGATAGATAGATAGATAGATAGATAGATAGATAGATAGATAGATAGATAGATAGATAGATAGATAGATAGATAGATAGATAGATAGATAGATAGATAGATAGATAGATAGATAGATAGATAGATAGATAGATAGATAGATAGATAGATAGATAGATAGATAGATAGATAGATAGATAGATAGATAGATAGATAGATAGATAGATAGATAGATAGATAGATAGGTAGATAGATAGATAGATAGATAGATAGATAGATAGATAGATAGATAGATAGATAGATAGATAGATAGATAGATAGATAGATAGATAGATGGATGGATGGATGATGGATGGATGGATGATGGATGCATGAATGGATGGTTCAATAGATAGAAAGATAAATGAAAAGATGAAAGGACATAAAAATGAGTTAACCTACTCAGAAACCATGTTGTTTCAGTGAAGTTTTTTGTGTAATAATTTTGCGAGTTTTTATTCTTGATGTTTGTTTTTTTTTCAATTTTCAATAAACCTAAACAATTGATAGTTGGAAAGTTAATGGTAGGAAGAGCCTCCAGTTTTGCTTTTCAATGTCGAAACTTAAACAATGAGGTTTTTTAAGGATTGAAACAAAAGAGTGAAAAGTGAAAAAAGAAAAATCTGGATAATAGAACAAATAAAAAACTGTGAAGTTGCCGTTCAAAGTTGCAGGACAAAACCTATAAATAGTAAGGGTGTTACATTTGGAAACTAGAATTGAAAAAGTTCAAAAACAGGTAGTATCGTGGTGAAAAAATAATATTTAAAGCGTCTTTGCGGCTGATGTTGGAACAATTTAATGAATATGAAAGAGATTTAGGGAAACTGATACAAACTGGTTTCCTAAGGTTGGGAAATGTATAAATCTTTCAACTAAACAAATGAACTTGGTGGTGAGGAGGATAGTATAAGGTTAAAAAAACATTTATAAACAAATATAAATATAAAATGAATTGAATAAAAATTCTCATAAAATGTGTGAAGTGAAAGCTAATGTAGAAATGAAGACAAAGAAGAGATGTATAGCAAGGAAGAGTGAAAAAATCTCATCAAATAATCGACCCTGTGAACATAAGACAAGATTACAGAAGAAATAAAATCAGATATATTGAACGTTGAAACGAGCATGCATTCCATCGGATGTTCACTGAAGAACATAGTAATAAAACAAAAGAATATTGAAACTTTAATCAAAGGAAAACTCTTTTGAACTAAAAATAGAAAAAAAATTAAATTAAATTGCGGCTTTAGCATGATCAAGTGCTATCAATGGATGTATAGAGCTGCTAATCAGGTACAAGCTGAAATAAAATGAAAATTTTACAACGTGTGGTCAATTCCTTTTTTAGTTTTTATCGTTTTTTTGTCATATTTTGATATTGGTTTTTCTTTTTTACATTTTGGTTTGTCTTTTCCTGGTTTTATTTTGTTTTTTACTTAATTTTCTTTCAATTTTTTTTAAATTTCAGAGACTTTAATTTTTTTTTCTACTCTGTTTTAGTTTCTTACTGTTTAATAAGATTTAACAGCTGGAAAACTGACAGGATAAAATGCTCTAGAAAGTAATCACTGAAAACTTGAAATAACTAAGTTAAAAATCCAAATCAGGTTCTCACAACTTCAAGTTTTCTTTTATGTTAAATCACCAGAAATATGTTCTGACAGCCCCAAACTAACATGTGACCACTGAAACCATCAACTTTTGATTGCGTAAAAAGCCTCGAACAAAAGAAGATCTCGTGTGTGAAAATTTTTTATCATTCCGAATATCATTCCGAAAAGTTGAAAAACTAATTAACTGAAAATAATTGATAGTTCAAATATATTCAAAAAAAGCAAAAGTAGTTAAAGAATGGTTTAAGACAATACAATACAATACATAAACGAATATTATTATAGTGGCATTAACCCAGTAGAGTTTCGAGGCCACAAATTCGAGGTTTAAGACTAATAACAGTCGGGTGAAAGAGGTGAAAATTCTAAATTTTTCAATCTTAATAATCATAGATTGAACTCAATGAATGGAAATTGAAATATATTTTGTGTTAAAATTTTTCTAAGAGTCTTTATTGAAGCAAAACTAGACAAATGCTGGAAATGTTACAAACCGACAGAAAATCAAAATAAAAAAAACATATTAACGAAAATTAAATGTTATAGGAAGTCAAAGTGAAAATGAAAACCATTGGCGATATATCTACAAAAAAACAAGTTTAAAAACAATCAGCTATGAACAAATAAAGTAAATAAGAGTAATAAAAAGTTTTTAAATAAAAAATTCATTTAAAAACGATGAACAAGGTTGTGTAGAAAAATAGATAAAGTGCTGAAAATTTTTCAAAAAAATATTTCGACCATAAAAAATTTTCTTTTTTGATTGCTAAAAAAATTGTTTTAATTAATCAAAGAAAAGATATTTTCATGAGCAAAGTGGGGAAAGTAGTGATGAAATCAATAAATTAGAAAAAAAACAAATGGCTGTTTTGTACTGATGAATAATAATAAAATAAAAAAACGAAACAAAATGATGAATGCCGCGTAAATCAATAGCTGGATGAATTAATAACTAGTCGAAGGAATGCCTATATGGACTGATACGTAACGAGAAAAAATAAAATAAGATAAAAAAGAAAGATATGTAGAGAAATGAGTATATTTCTGCTTCGATGGATAGATAAATTTAAACAGAATACATTTTAGATTGAAAAATTATTCGTGCTAGAACTCAGTGGCTGAATGGAAAAATCGTTGGTTCATAGACTGGTGTGAAAAGAAAGGAAAAATGAGAATAATTTTTTTCTAAATTTATCTTTAGAAAATAAAAAAATTGAAAAATTTATAATGTTGAAATCTGATAAAAGAAAAAAAAAGATAGAAAAATGAGCAAATAAAAAGATAGAGACTTTGAAAAAATGGGAAAAAGGATTAGCGGATCTCCGTGTATATGTTTGAGTGCGTGGGTGTTTGAGGAGATGGCAAACAGATAAAAAGAGTTCGTTATTGCACGAACAATTGCCATAAAACGTGAAACATACATAGTTTGAGTACAGGAATGCTATAAAGTGGAGCAGGAAGGAAACAAAGACAAGGAAAAAACAATAGCGGACAACGTCCGAACAAAGATTAAAAACCTAAAATAATTATTGAACTTTTTTTATTTTTTTGTTGCTGGCGATTATTCGTTTTTATTTGGCATTTTTTCATAATTTTGAATTTTCAAAGGTTTTTGCCTGAAATTCAAAATAAGAAATACATTTTGAAACTTGGCGCTGTGTCATATTTTGAAAACAATTACATTACCACTTAATAATCTCATTTTATCCAATCAAGAAATGTGTAGCTCATCTTCTAGCACTTTGTTAAAAGACGTTTCCATGGAAACGGCTTTCCTCGCTGCGGGCTAGAACACTCTAAGAAGGCATTTGTACTTCATTTAAGCTACCGCTTCAAAACTCAAACCTGAGCTCACTGAACACAGCGGAAGAGGCCGACCATTATGCCGCGAGCGCCCAAGTGTTCCAAAAAGCCCTAACCCCAACCCTAACCCTAAGGTTACGGAAAGTCAAAGTGTAAATTAAAGAAATGATTAACCACAGAAACAAAATGATAAAACTTTGAAAGTCAAGAAAAAGATTATTTCAGAGTAAAATCAAGTAAATACTGAATAATCCAAGGAATATCATTAAAAGGGTGTGTAACTCAGACAAATTCAAGGCCACTCTATTACTGAATTAAGGTGAGATTAATAACTTAATTGGAGTTAAGTTAGCAGTCTTAAGTGAACAATAATCATTAATATTAATTTGAAAGTGTTAGCCCTTATCAACTATTGAGATAAGAGAATTTAAATTAAGAATGTCAGTTTTTGATGGTAGAAAACATAAGCGGAAAATATTCAAAAGTACTGTATCAAGTATTGTTATTTGCTGATTGTTGGTGGATCAGACATTTTGCTAATGAATGAGGCAGGTTGTAGGTTTGTTAGTGCTTTCTTCTGATCCCTTCTAAGTCTTGGTCATTCTTGCCACTACCATGCTGTGTTGCAAAGCACAGAGTTACAATTAATGGCGACTCAAGTTTGGGTCCATGAAATTGAGAATGTAAAGGTTTATGACGAAAAAGGCTTCTTGATGTGACGTTTACTCTGCTAATGCGGTGTCTATTCAAACGACATTTGTTTTTGAACTAAGGTTTGTATGTATAAGTTTCATCATCTTTTCAACTTTAAAATGAATATAAATTTAACCACGTATAAAATGATATACTTCAATAGACTTTCAGTTTTGAATTTCAATTTTGTGCTTTTAAAAACACCGAATTTTTGTATAATGATTATGACTAATTGAAATAAAATGACGAAAAAACCATTACTAATGCCCTTTGAAACTAACCACAAATCCAATTCAGAAACGTTTTTTTAACTTTAGAACACTGTCTGTATATTCAATTAAAAAATTATATTTCGCTTCAACATTTTTATTAAATTATTATTTTTTAAATTTTGTTTATCGAACTAAACAAAGCAACATGATGAGTTTTATTCCTAATTCGTTTCCGGTTGTGCGAAAGCGTTTATGAACCGTTAGTCTAAGTTACTTTTTATAAACTTATTTTATCATTTATTTGAAATTTGAAAATTCAAACTTTAGTTATGAAAAAGTAACTTTATCTGAGAGTTATAGTTTATGCTGATTGCAAAGATTTTTACACGATTTTTTTTCAACTGTCGAATCCGCTATTTTCTCGTTTGAAATACAGACATTACCGTGAAATCGTCAACCAACGTCTACATAAATACCGTTTGCCAACTTACTCAACAAGGAAGTAGGCAAATTTTAAAAAACATTGCAAAGAATTGTGGTATTCAGACAGACTTACTTGTGAATATGAGAAATGGCTGGGGAGGAAAAAGGCATCGCTGTAAAATCGTCAATCAATCGGTTACAAGAATACCGTTTGCTAACTTAAAAAACAAAAAAGTGAGCGAGTGTTGAAAGCATTGCGAAAAATTTTGGTATCCAGGCAGACTTACTTGTGAATATGAGAAATGGTTGAAAAAGAAAACAGAAGAAAAGAAGAATTAACTTGAAATAATTCTCCAAAGGTTATATTATGTGGTTTTAAAATATGATTCAATTTTCAACTTTTAGGACTCATTAATTTGATTTAATGAAAAATGTTGCTTTTGAATTTTTTAGAATCTTTGTAACATTACAATTTTGGCTAATTTAATGAAACAATTTTCAATATTCCTTCAATACAAACTCTGAATCAATTCCAATTTTTTGAAATTCATCAATTCAATTCTATACTCAATTTTTGATTTTTGCAACAAACATTTGACAGTTTTTATGATATTCCGTTAGTGTTAATTTTGATTTTTTTTTCATTTTGATTTTTCACCATGCTTTGGGCCATTTCAAGCGTTTGTCTAAATTTGTTTCAATAAAGACAATATAAAAAAAATTGTTTTCAAAATGATAACTGGATTTTCTAGTTTTTTCACGATTCGCTTTTTCTAAATGTGAAAAAAAATTTCAATTTGACCCGAGAAATACCAAGAGTTTCGAATGTTCTAAAATTTAATTTGATTTGAAAAGTAAAATTAATTTCTAGAGATTAATTTCAGGTTCAATTAGCTTTCGGTGATGCATCTTTTATGCTTTTATTTGATCTTTGGAATTGAAAAAAAAAACATGGTAATGTTTGTGTGCTCTTGATTAGTTTCAGACATCTACTAGAAAAATATAAAAACAGTCATTTTATAAATTATAATAAGTTGCTGTTTGTCCAAATAAATTTTTTTCTTTCTCATACATTTAAATCAGTTATATGATTTGTAAAATTTCAATATGATTTAGAAAATTCATTTCAACAAAGCAATGGAACTTGGAAATAATATTAGTTGAAAAATCACAAAAAGATGCTTACTTCGAGTAAACATAAGTTTTAACTTTACCATGCAAAGACTTTCAACTTTTTTTGAGTTAACCAATTCTATAAGAACTTCCAACTTTGAAATTTTTCTAATTGTTTTGTTATTAAAATTTATTTACGCATAAAATCCAATCAAGGAAGATTGCCAGTTTATGTAGAAAAAAGTATTGAAAAAAATTGAGAATTAAAAATTAAACTGAAATAAAAACATATTCCAACCAAGGAAAATTAATATTTTTAGCTCAAAATTGCGAACATCAAAAATAATCAATAAAAATTAAAGTGTAAAGCTTCAAAACTGTTTCTGCAGAAAAATGAAAGTTTGATTCACATATCAAAACCTGATCGTCTTATCCTTAAGAATTATTACTGAAAAAATATTTTGATTAGCTCCACAGATTTAAGTTAAAAAGGCATGTACCACATAATGTCCCGTAACATATTTTTCAAAATTGTCACTTGTGCAAGACAAAATTGCAGATATTTGAAAAATTGCCACTTTTTTTCTAGTCCACTTGATTCCTTGATCCACCAAAAGCAACAAAAACAAAAAAGATTTTCAACAACCCCTGAAAAATTTCCCAATAAAAAGAAAAGTAAGTCCAATCCATTCACACATCCACTCCAACCCATTCACACACCCACTCTCATACATCAAACGAGTGTATCTGAGCACAAATCATTTGCCAGGCAATAAGCAGAAGTGCACAAGCTTGTGGGTCTCGTGCACCAACTTTATGTATGAAGACTCTTCAACTTTCTTTCATATTGAACAACACCCGTCACATCATGCCAATCCACTGTCACTCAGGTGCTGGAAAAAGCTTGATGGAAAAAAGAAGTTTATTCTTTTTTTAACTCTTCTGCTAGAAATCTATTAACTTAATGAAGATTATTGAGCTAGAGGAAATATTCAATTGAAACCACGTAGTTATGATTATCAACTAGGAATTAATCTTCTAAGTTAATAAAACGAAAATTGAAAAAATGAAAAACGGATAAAGGTTTTTATGACACACACTGTTATGAGACATACAGCCTGCAAACATCAGAAAACCCCTAAGAAGAGATAATAAAAGTAATAATTGAAAAAAAAAAACACACACACACAGACACATGACAAATCTCATTCAAAATAACTTTTCCACATATACGAAACATTGCAAAATGTTTTTTTTCTACAAACCTATGTTCATTTTTTGTACTAAACGTACATGCACATACAGACAACAACACACACACACACACACACACACACACACACACACACACACACACACACACACACACACACACACACACACACACACACACACACACACACACACACACACACACACACACACACACACACACACACACACACACACACACACACACACACACACACACACACACACACACACACACACACACACACACACACACACACACACACACACACACACACACACACACACATACATACACACACACACACACACACACACACACACACACACACACACACACACACACACACACACACACACACACACACACACACACACACATGCACAAAAAACACACACACGCACACACAGATGCACGCAATTGCACGCATAAAGCGCGTAGATTGCGTCGATAAATCAAACAAAAACGCATTCCCGGTTAAGCGTTAATCAAGCATACGATTATAACTACCTCCACAGCCACGAGTCCATCAGAAGGCAAAAAATCTTCCAGACAAGCACTTCCAATTTTCAAAACCACCTTAACGAGTCTTTCGAAAGTAATCACGACTCGGGTGAAAAATATTTTAAAAACTTCTTTGAGGATTCATTCATTGGTGAAAAACTTATTTTTATAAAAACAAAGATTATTTGAAATCCGAATAAGTTTTTCTTGTGTTGATTTCGGATAGTAAGTTAATTTTTTTTTAATGAAATTTTCATTGACAAAAGAAGGATATTATTTTCTAGAAACTTTGTTTCACTATAAAACTCACTTAAAATATAAGTTTTCTCTTATGAAGTAATATTAATATTTTCCAAAATATAAAAGTACTTCAAAAATAGTAATAATTATTTCAAAAAAATTAGAAGAGTTTTTTTAGAAAATAAAATAAAAACATTGAAAATAATTTTAAAATTTCGAGTTGTTCGCGATGTAAATGCACGGAGGAGGACGATGTTGGGAGGTTTAATGAAGAAACAGGAGGCTTGACACATCGTAAACACCGCAATACCTGCTTTCGATGCCAATTGACGAACCAAAAAGAAGAACAGAGCTCTATGTGGCTTTTCCTTCTGGGCTTTCACGGAGTCTCAATAAGATCATTATCTTTTAATCATTCCTGATTTCCGGTCTCTTCGACTGGCGCATATATGGAAGGCACCAGGGAATAATATCCAGTAGAGCAGGCATGAAAGACACAACGATGTGTCATCATGCTTGCACCTACGTTAGAGATGCGGCGAATGAATAGTCAGAAAATAAAACTTTTGATGGCAATTAAATGACTGATTGAACGGAAAGATGAATTTTATAATGAATGAGTGGATAAATTCCATATTGAATGATAATAATTATTAAATGTTTTTTTCAATTTCAAATTAAGTATTGACAAGTGAATTGATGAATAAGGAACAAAAAAGTATCGAGTGGAGTTGAATGAATGAAGAGAGGAATGGACGTTTGGTTGGTTGATGTTGTAAGCACTGGATATATAAAGGAACGAACTAAGGGATGAAAGACGAATGGATAAGTGAAGGAATGAAGGAACGATGGATTGGATAGTGAGCTGGGTAATTATACACGACCATGCTTTGTATGCCTCTTCATATCCAAATTAGAATGTTCACTTGCTTTATAGGTTCCTTACCTTTAGCTCTGTTGTTGTTTAAACTAGTCCAAAATCGTTGTCATCAACTAACTATGGTCATCAGCAAATGCCCTATTCATAAAAAAAGTGGGTTTTCTAGTTGAGTTCATTCGTTTGGATGAAGGGATCATTTTGATCGTCGTCAAAGGGAGTAATCTTTAGGTAATTAATGTATCTCAGTGCACAAACAACCGTATTTCTTTTCATACAACTTTTTATGGTGTTTCTGTGAAGAATTTAGGGCATGAATGAAGCAAAAAATTCTATCCTTGTTAACAAGCGTGCTTTACGAGAATGTATAGTGTAAGAAACTGTGGGAAAATTATTTTTCGCTTCAAAAAAGCAACCAATCCGGAAAAAATAATCAAAGCTTTCGACAAATCGCCAAAAATATTTCAGAAGTCGAGAAGATATATTGTAGCAGTAAAGATTATCAAGAAACGGTCGAACTCAAAATAGATGTAAGGTTTGCTGGGTGTTGGAAAGAATTTACGATCGAGAAAGGTTTTATTCTATGCAAATCTGACTTTTTCAAAAGTGTGGGAAATTGAAAGACATTTTCATCTGTTTTCACGAAACTTTTCGAATCAACAAGTCTGAGTTGGATTTTTTTTGTACGAGAAGTAGTTGCCTTTTGTTTGATTATTGAAAAGTAGTTTGTGAGTTTTTTTTACTTTTCTTTATGATTGTAACTCTATTAGTGTGGTTACAAAAAATGATTTTCGTAAAAAATAGTCAAAGCTTACTATTTTCAAGCTTACTTGCAAAAATCTTAAATAAAAAAAGAAAGTATTTTTATTTTTTTTATTTTGAAAATCACTTTTTTTCCAGGTTCTTTAGGTTGCGGTTTGTGAGGTGAATAGAAAAGCAATAAAATAAATAAAATAAAAAGTCTGAACTCGAAGTTTTTAAAGTATTCACAGGCTCCGTGTTGCAAAGTTTTATTCAACAAAACAATTCAGCTCACTGGTTATCCGTAATTTCTTTTTAAAAAAACTTCTTTATTTTAAAGTTTTGCAGCACAGATGTGTTTTTGTGTGAACACACCCATACTTTTTTCATTTTATTTTTCAAATTACGTCACCAGCATCCAACTCAGCATCCCGCCAGTTTTTTTCAACAAAAAGTTTGTAAACACGTTTTTTGTTGTTCTTCAAAGTAGTTTGGGAGTGTTTCCGTGGGTCTGGACCATTGCAATCCTGATCCAATACCGAATACTCCATTGCTTTATACATTATCTAACTTCATCCAAACCTTCCCGAGTCTTTGATGTAAATGCAATCCAGCATGGACCGCTTACAAAACCAATGAAAAAACCCGAAAAATTAACATTTTCCACAAAGTAAAGTTGCAGAGAAAATAACGCGACGTCACCATCAAAGAGATTTCCAGCTATAACTTTATTCTGCACTGGTATCTACCAGTTCTTTTTTTGCATAACACCTCTGGCATGAGCTAAAACAAGAGAAGAGTTCTGAAGTTTGAACAAGAAAATTTCCTGAAATGATGAAAGTTTGAAAATGAAAGAAATGAATACATTTCGTGACTGAGAAAAACCAGTAGAAAAAGGGAGTGAAAAAATCAATTGCTGGCATTGTAACCACATGATTAGAATCTTTAAAGATACTCGTTCTTTTCAAAGAAGACTGATTAGTTAGCTTAAAAGTTATATTTCTTATTGGTCGCTTAGTTGGTTGGGTGGTTGAGTGAAAGTTTGGTTGGTAGATTGGTTAAGTGGCTAGTTGCATGAAGGATTGCCTGGGTGGGTTTGAGTGATTGTATGGGTGGTTTTATGGGTGGTTGCATGGTGGTTGAATGGGTGGTTGTATGGGTAGTTGTATGGTTTTATGGCTCACTGTATGGTTGCATGAATGGTTGCATGGTTTGTTGCCGATTTTTTTGGTATTCTGGTGCGTCGATTACGATGACCTGAAAGTGGTTACAAAACCATAAATTCAAGTTCTCACTTTTGCGTTTGTGTTTTATTCTTATAATTTATTCACGGATTTTCATTGAAAATTTTGCAACTTCGTATAATTTATTTTCTCGTCACTGACTTTTCGTACATGTTCTGAGGCGTGTTCGGTACGAAAACATCGTCGTTAATTATTAACGCTATGAACTTGAAAAAACAAAAATAATTAATACTCAAAGCAAAATTCCAACTTTTGAAAACATTTTTGGAAATCTTTTTCACCAAAAATGCTTTAAAAACACATTTCCAAAATCTTATACTCTTCCTAACCATTTTCAAAGTTTTACATTGTAATAATAGTTTTCGCGTTATCAGTTTATTTCAAGAACTTTTCAAAATTCAATTAAAATTAGTTTAAGTTTTATGGATTTTTCGATTCAAAGTTTTTATGAAAATTTCCATACGAATTGTTACAACATCTCATTCAACTTTTGAAACCTGTAGCTGAAACTTTTTTTTGACAATTTCAAATGTACTGAAAAATTGTTTGTTTATTAATCAACGAGAATTTCTTTGAATTAGATACATAACTGATTTGTATGAAAAATGTTTGGATAGCCAAAAAATACAATACAACGACGAGTTTTGTTATAGTAGCGTCAGACCATTAGAACTTCAAAAAGTATAATCTAACATTTTTTCTGAGTATTAATTTTCAAAATTTCAAAAAAACGTTTCACATTGATTGACACTTCGAAATTAATAAAAAAAATTTTCAAAAAGTTTGTTTTTGAGGAGTAGAAATCAAAAATAAATTTGTCGCGTCAAAATTTATGCGACGTTCGCTCATAAAATTTACATTAGTACAAATTTGAAGGTTTTTAAATTTTTTTGTAAGGCTTGATAAAAAATGTACAAAACCAATACTGAAATAATGAATTTTTAAACTATAAAAACAAAAAAACTGTATACTTACATGGTCGATGCATAAAAGAGCCATTCTAGGTGTTTAGTATAATAAAAAATCAAATCCCAAGCAAACTGGTACTAATATGGGAAATAGCAGACTGCATTAAAAAAATATTTGCAACGCAAAACAAATATAGAAAAAAATTTAAAGAAACAAAAAATAATGTTCTTGGTAATCAAAGACAGCACAGAACGGCACGCTTCAAAAACACCTTTAATCCTCAAGATCAAACCGCTGTTTGAGAGTGGCTGAGTGGACGAGATATGGAAAAAAAATAAGCAAAGCTATTTGAAATTGTTGGTGGAGTGTGGAAATATAAGCTTGAAAAGTAAGAGTGGGTGATGATGATGAAGGAAAAGTTGATGGATAAATCAAAGGAAAGGTGAATGGTGGTGGTTGGTGAGAGGAAGCGAATTTTTTGATTGATTATAATATAAGGCAAAAAAGAGATAAATGAGACTGTGAATGAATGAATTAACTAAAAATCTGACCAGGAAATCTAATGGAAAATGAAAATAATTATTTTCGAAATAAGTATAAAAAATGATTAATGAAATGAAAAATAGTTCAATAAAAAATAAGATTTATTTTAAAAATGTATACTCAAAAAGAAAATTTTAACTTATTTATGAAAAAGGATAAAAAGGTTATTTATTTTGTCATCGTCCTAATGAAAGATACGTTAGTTAGGTAGAATAACCTTCGCAAAATGCATGCCTTCATAGGCTGTGAAGAATAGGAGGAGCTTCAATAAGCATTTGCAACACTCCACTTGGCAGCTTTTCGCCAACAAAGAAGCAATACTGAGACGCTTGTACCCGTGTCTATTTTTCTCATCACCACTTCATCCAGTTGCATGATAATAAAAACAATGAACTATTTTCATAAGCTCGGAAAATAATAGTAAAAATTATTTTCGATTCTTCTGCAAACGTGATAAAAGATTGGATTATTTCGGAATAAAAGTAAACTGAAATACTGTTTTTAATGCAATTTCGAATTCTTGAATTCATGGCTTCAGGGTTGAAATTGAAAAAAAAGGATTAAAAGTTTGATTGAGCTTATGAATAAAAAAAAAATCAAAAAAATGTTTCATTTTTTATTTTTTCATTCAGAAAGTTAACTTATCAAAAAAAGAAAAAACTTAATTTTTTTCAATTATACCTTTTTCGTCATAAAAAAATGTCTCGGCAATTTTTCGATAAATTTTTTGCGAATGTGAGAGTGCAATTACAATCGAATCATTTCCCCATCACTTGCCAATATCATTCCGAACGATTTTTCCATTTTAACGAGTCTTCCCTCGTTCGTGTTCCTTCATCTGCAGTGGCGAGCGTGCGTACGCAGTGATGTACGGCAAGGATCATGTGAGACGACAGAGCAGAACTTGTGAAATATGAAATTTGAAATTATCACATCGACCTGCGTGACAGGCGGCGTTACGCTGGCTGAACTTTCCAAAAGAGTTTTGGCAAGTCATATTTATTTTTTTAATGCAATTTAATTGACACTGAAACTAAACGTTTGTGACGGAGAAGCTTGATGATTTGGAAAGCGAACTTTTACGCAAGTTGTTCCAAGATTCTCCCTACTGCCGCCAACATTTTTATTCATAACACCACAACACTTCGTGACATTTTTGCTCGTTTTTTTTATTTTTTATCTAATTTAAATTTACATCTGTAAATACTACTGAAAACCAATTTCCTGTGTTTTCAAATATTTTCAATTTAGAAATAACGTTTCTTTTTTACAAATTTCTCATATCTGTGGTTGACAATTTTCAAAAATGTTAAACTTTTATTGCCAAATTATCATTTAATTTTTTCCCATTTTTTTCGGATTTCTTTTCAAACGTTTTATCATTTCGATTCAAAACTCCCGGTTGATTTCTTCTTTATGTTCATCCAATCTTTTTTTATACTGCATTTTTCACTATTGCAATATAAAGGTTAAATTGAAAAGGCGATAGAATTTTTCATCGAAATGCAATATCGCCACGGAAGAGAGTTTAAAATGACGGAAAATTATTGATAGGCCTTTAAATTAAATTGGATATTTTTGATGACTGTTGTTAAAATTTTCAAGTGTATACTTGAATTACTACTTTTTGTTTTTGTTTTTTTTCAAAGCGCATAATGATTTTCGTCGGCATAAAAACCTCACTAGGTGCTTACACACTTTCCACCACCACCACCACCACCACCACCACCACCACCACCACCACCACCACCACCCCCACCACCACCACCACTACCACCACCACCACCGTCACCACCACCACCACCACCACCGTCACCACCACCACCACCACCACCACCATCACCACCACCACCACCGTCACCACCACCACCACCACCACCACCACCACCACCACCAATCATCCTTAATATGTTTACATTCATCACTGTCCCAAAGTCCATCATCATTCTTGTTTTTAAATTCACACCACCGCCCTCACCATCCCCATTATCAAAATTAAAACTATCATACCAATAGCAACATCAAAAACACCAGCACCACCAACATCACAAACACCACCAACATCACAAACACCAACGCCACCAACATCACAAACACCACCAACATCACAAACACCACCAACATCACAAACACCACCAACATCACAAACACCACCAACATCACAAACACCACCAACATTATTATGCATGGATGATATCATTCTTATACTCAATTGTCTTCATCACTCGGATTTAATCGTAACTCGGAGATAATCATAACTCAGATGTAATCGTAACTTGCAGATAATCGTAACTCGAGTGTAATCATAACTCGGAGGTCATCGTAATTCAGGTTTATCAGACATTAATTAACTTTTTTTATTACTCAAAATTATATCACATACTGTTTTTCCGTTATTTTAATAATAATTGGAAAAATCTGGAGATTTTTATATTTCTAAGTATACATTTTTTCCTTTTTTCATACTTTTTGTTTCAAATTTTTAATTTTCAAATTATAAATTGTGATTTACAAATTTTTCTTTTTTTTTATTTTTAGGAATTTTTATTTTTATACATTCATTTGAAAATTTTGATAATTTTTTGTTAATTTTTATTTTTATTTTGACAAACGTTTTTTTTCAATGTTCGTTTTTCCACATTTTCATGAGTTTGTTTCACACTTGCATTGTTTAATTTGAATTGCAATAATGATTTTCCAAGTTTTGGAAAAACCTTTGCAAAGCAATTGAAAATCAAAAAGAGCTATCTTGCGGTTATATTTTTTTATTTTTCAGAAAAAACTGAAAACAACTGAAAAAATGAATAAACAAACAAAACAATAGAAAAATCACTGTAAAAAAATTATGACAAATCAGTAAGAATATTTGTAAAAATTAGATAAATCAAAACTGAATTGGAAAACTAGAAAAATATAAAAACTCCGTAAAGACTTTTTGTTTATTGTTTGCCAAGCTTTAAAATTAACTTTCAAGAAGTCAACCAAGCAGACGAAAGCAATTTGAGACTGCAATTAAGCAAGAACTCTGACCTTCGAATTTCAAGATGAACTCTTGGTCTTCATGGGAGTGCTTGCTTGAGTGTGGAGGCTGATGGAAATGAGAGGAGGAGTAAGGAGGAGGAGTGTTAAAAAAGTGATAAGAAAGATGAGAAAGCGGATCGGTGGTGGTGGGAAGAGGTCGCTTAAAAAGCATGAGAGACACGGCTTTGCCATGCGTGGTGTGTTTCAACACAATTCTTTTCTTCCCCGACACACATGCCACTCGACTGTTGTGACCGAACGAAGGAAGCCTCATCCAAAGACCCTCCTTCCCCGTCTCCTCCCACTCACCACCGCTGTTCACTCCGTCTGTATTCACCTGCTGACGTAATGCATTCTGATTGAGAAATCCTTTTTTTGTCATGTTTTTTTCTTTTTTTTCACTTCTTCCAAGCACTTGATCCTTCTTTCCAGACCACCCACTTGCCAGTTCAAACTCGTTAATCAACGCAAACGAACAAACAATTTTATGCTTCTCAGTACTTTTCCTTTTATTTCTTAATTTTTTTATACTATTATTTATTTGTTCAAATTTATTTTTTTTGTTTTTTTTATTTTTGAAAAAAGTGTTCATTTCATTAATTTTCTTACGATTTTGATATTTTTTAATGCTGTTTTTATTTTTATCAATATAACTCATAGAATCGGCTTGAAAGTTCGCAGAATAACGAAATGATTTTTTTCGATATTTGATAATAAGCGTTGAGTTTTGAGAATTATTATTGGCATTTTTCAAGTAATAATACACTGTACCATTCAACTTATCAAGATCTTCATCTCGATGCGCTTGATTCGCATCAGCCTCATTTCCCACTATATTATTATACTCCTTGACATTATCTTGCACATCAAAACGTTTAATTTTTTTCCTATTTTTCAACATTTTGGTGCTTCCAACCACCTGATAGCTACAACAAGTTGAATTTTTGAGTCTCATACGCCAATTTACTCTACCGTAATTTTTCCTATTTTTTCGCTTAAAATTCATTTTTCTGTTCGAGGTTGTTTTGCTGATTTGTGGGTCTTTTGTATTTTTATTAACATCGAAATTATTTTTTTTCAATGTTTTTCTCTTGTGATTGTGGTTTTGGTAGATATCGATAACACGGCGTTTCCTACTGCTTCTTAAATGACGTTTTCCACTACCATCAAAAACATATTTATCAGCGTAATTCCTTCGTAAACTGCCATATTTTTTGTACTTACCCATCACAGTACTATACTTTAACTCATCATTTTCAGTTTCACCATCAACTATATATTCTTCTTTTTTTTTCCTTCTACCACCACCGTCCTCATCCTTTGCATCATTATCATCATCACCATCATTGTTGCTGTTGTCAGCATCATCACCAGGAAGCGAAGAACGTAAATTGTAGAGTGTGATCGTTAACCTTTGGCCTGGCATACATACAAT
Source organism: Branchellion lobata (assembly GCA_947562095.1). Classification (NCBI taxonomy): domain Eukaryota; kingdom Metazoa; phylum Annelida; class Clitellata; order Hirudinida; family Piscicolidae; genus Branchellion; species Branchellion lobata. The sequence continues at coordinate 8,483,300 of OX387249.1, forward strand.
AAGCCATCCAGGCGTGTTATTAAGAAGCACGGAAGAAGATAAAGAAAGACTCGGTAATGATGATGGTGATGAAAACGAAAGAGGAGGAAGGGAGGATGTTGAAGAAGCCGAAGAAGGAGCTGATGGAGATGTTGTTGGAGAAGGTGGCAAGGCTGAAGAGGGCCTTGGGAGTGAGAGCAGTGAAACAAGAACTGATATGTCGCTGGGTGGGTGAGAAGGATCAAAGGGGTTTTCGGAGGATTGTTTCACGAAGTCTCTGCCAACAATGTAACCAGAACTCTTCGTGATCGCGTAGACATATTCATTTTCCGTTTTTTTTCTGTTTCCGTTTCCGATTTTGTCATCATTGACGTCATTATCTTGATATATATAGTCTTTTTTTTGGTCAAATATTTCGTGTCGGTTGTAATCTTTGCTTTTGCTACTTTGAAAAAGACTTTCATTTATTCTGTCGAATGCCAGCGATGATGAAGATGACGACAACGATGAAACTGGAGAATGTCTTGCTATATGTACAACTGAAAAAGGTTAATGGAAAAAAATAATCGTTTTTGAAAAAATGAAAAAAATAAAACTAATGAGAATAATAATGATTAATGTGTGTTGAAAATGATTCAAATTTGATAAATTTAATAGCATTCTTGTCATTTTTAAGCCCTTTCAAATGAAGTTATATGGCAATCTCACCAGCAACACACTCATAATCTACTTCCAGGTAGGACACGGTGTGGCTTGGACATCTGTGGAAGAGGATAGTTGGTGAAAATTGTGGAAGAATGGATGGAGCGATTGAATTATGTTTGTTGAAAAGTTTAATGAACTGAGTGGATTGAAAGGGATTTGGGAATAGAGAGTGATGGATGAATTTTGTGAATTGATAAGTTCAATTAGATTCAAAAAAATTGAATGAAACTGAAAATAACATCTAATAGAATTCATAGTTTGAATTAAACATCATTAATATGATGTCTGAGCAACATTTGCATGGGAGGGTGTTTTCGCAATGCTACAGCATGCATCCCAGCGCCTGTGGAGCTTTTGCCGTTTTACAAATAGCCTCCAAAATCTTTGTACATTCATGAAAATAAAAAGTTTGTGAAAAACCAGAATAATATTGGTACATTAGAGAAAGCATATAATATTGATACTAGTATTGTTATCAATATATGATAGTATTTTTAGTATTTTGTTGATATTTTGTATTATCAATGTTCTATATTATGAATATTTGATAATATTGATCAAAATGAAAAAATTATTTTATCAAATTTATCTCATTTTTGATGTCATTAAATGGAAAGCACATGACCTGGACATTTTGAGGAGCAGGGGGTCGGGAAGTCTGAGGCGGCAGTGCCTCTTGCCACTGCACAGTAGGTCCAAGTGGCTCGTTGCGTCCACGTGGCACCCTACGCGGTAATCACGTGTCAGGCATCTGCATGATTAATGTGCATGGATGTGCATGGAGGTGCATGGAGGTGCATGCATGTGCATGCATGTGCATGCATGTGCATGCATGTGCATGGAGGTGCATGGAGGTGCATGGAGGTGCATGGAGGTGCATGGAGGTGCATGGAGGTGCATGGAGGTGCATGGAAGTGCATGGATGTGCATGGGGGTGCATGGGGGTGCGTGGATGTGCATGAGGGTGCATGGGAGTGCATGGAGAGGCATGAAGGTGCATGGATGTGCATAGAAACCTTGAGTAAAGGAAAAGGTATGGAATAAATGAAGTGGACGTGTTGGATGGGTTGCATAAATGGATGGAATGGATGAGGTGGATGGGTGGGATGAAGTGGATAAAGTGGGTTAAATAGATAGGACTTATAAAAAAAATAAGAATCTAAAATAGTAGTAAACGGGTTTGGAGTGGTTGATCGATTGGAGAAGTTTGGATTGAAAGTGTATAGGGAATGAATGTGGAGGAGGGCGTGAAGGAAAATTTTGTGTTTTTTTTTTCAGTAATCCCAGAAAGTAGTTTGATTGCAATGCGATGAGTTCTTCAAAATAAACTGTAGCAAAACCACCTTCCTTGTCGCATTCTTCCAAACTTGGCGGTGATGATGAGGATGATGGTGTTGTTGCTGCACGTTGGCGTGAACTCTTCCAACAAACAATATTCTTTGTACATGCATTCAACTGCAATTGGTGGTGGATGGCTGGGTGGTTTTAGGGTGGTTCAATTGGTGGTTGTTTGGGTGACAAATGGCTGGATTTCTCGTTGGATGGATGGTTGGCTGGGTGAAGGTGATTGAATGGATGGATTAGAAAAAAGATTGGAATAGCGTTGAATTAATTTGTTTGGTGTTTTATGGCTGGTTGTATGAATGGTTGGATGGTTGGTTAGATGAATGGTTGGATGAACAGTTTGATGGATGGTTGGATGGACGGTTGGATGAACGGTTGGATTGATGGTTGAATGGATGGTTGGATGGATGGTTGGATGGATGGTTGGATGGATGGTTGGATGGATGGTTGGATGGATGGTTGGATGGATGGTTGGATGGATGGTTGGATGGATGGTTGGATGGATGGTTGGATGGATGGTTGGATGGATGGTTGGAGGGATGGTTGGATGGATGGTTGGATGGATGGTTGGATGGATGGTTGGATGGATGGTTGGATGGATGGTTGGATGGATGGTTGGATGGATGGTTGGATGGATGGTTGGATGGATGGTTGGATGGATGGTTGGATGGATGGTTGGATGGATGGTTGGATGGATGGTTGGATGGATGGTTGGATGGATGGTTGGATGGATGGTTGGATGGATGGTTGGATGGATGGTTGGATGGATGGTTGGATGGATGGTTGGATGGATGGTTGGATGGATGGTTGGATGGATGGTTGGATGGATGGTTGGATGGATGGTTGGATGGATGGTTGGATGGATGGTTGGATGGATGGTTGGATGGATGGTTGGATGGATGGTTGGATGGATGGTTGGATGGATGGTTGGATGGATGGTTGGATGGATGGTTGGATGGATGGTTGGATGGATGGTTGGATGGATGGTTGGATGGATGGTTGGATGGATGGTTGGATGGATGGTTGGATGAATGGTTGGATGGATGGTTGGATGGATGGTTGGATGGATGGTTGGATGGATGGTTGGATGGATGGTTGGATGGATGGTTGGATGGATGGTTGGATGGATGGTTGGATGGATGGTTGGATGGATGGTTGGATGGATGGTTGGATGGATGGTTGGATGGATGGTTGGATGGATGGTTGGATGGATGGTTGGATGGATGGTTGGATGGATGGTTGGATGGATGGTTGGATGGATGGTTGGATGGATGGTTGGATGGATGGTTGGATGGATGGTTGGATGGATGGTTGGATGGATGGTTGGATGGATGGTTGGATGGATGGTTGGATGGATGGTTTGATGGATGGTTGGATGTATGGTTGGATTGATGGTTGGATGGACAGTTGAATAGATGGTTGAATGAATGGTTGAAGGAATGGTTGGATGAATGGTTGAATAATTGATTGAATGGATAATCAGATAAATAGTTGGAAAAATGGATGAATGAATGGCTGAGCGTCTGGTTGGATGGATGGTTGGTTTGCTTGATAGTCGGTAAACCATAGGATAGAATGAAGGTTTTGTGGCACGTGGTCTGTGGGATAGATGGATGGTTTTACTCAAGTGAGGGTTGCATGAGTATTCGGTTCAGATCTAATTTGGTTTAGTGGCAGTGTACATAGGCTGGTTGGGTTGTATTATTCACCGATGGAAGCTTAGAACTTCAACACAGTGGCTGGATGAAAACTAAGGTCATTTAGTGTTGAGTGGTTGAGTAAAAAAAGCGCTGCTGAGTTTGTTTTTTGTATAAAAAAATGAAATGGATGGGGGGGGGGGGGGGCGAGAAATTAGGTAAATGGTCGAATGAATGCGCGATATAATTGATTTTGATGAAAAGCAACGCTGACAAACAACTGAATGGCTGAATAGTTGGCTCTTGTGGTACTTTGTAGGCATAAAGCTCCTAATTTGTTTGTTTCCAAAATCAATGCGAGCACTTTTTTTCAAAACGAATCCGCTACTACGGGCTTGAGAAGTTTCGTGAAACTTACAATGTTTTTTTTACTTTTTGAGTTTGACTGAATTCCATCGAACAAAAGGATGAAAAAAATACGTAAAAAAATTTTTTTTTTTAAATTCTCTTCGAGTTAAACTAACACTCCAACTGACACAAACATTCCACTAAGACAGCGGAAGCAAGTGCACACACCTCTACACTAACAATCTTCTGCAGCTCGCCCATTACTCGTGTGCTTCAATGACTTGCACTCAACCACCTCCTTCGGTATTCGTACTTCAAGAACTCACAGAGAATCTAAATATGCCGTCCCCGAGGAATCATCTACGTCATGGCAGCATTCAAAGTTTCTTCCCAAGTTACGCTTAACTTTCTCTTACAGTTAATTTTCAAAGGAATCTTCATGTTTCGTTCAAAGTCGCATGTCATTTTTCTTCTTTTGGTTTTATTTATTTACAAATGTCTTTTTAATTTTGTTTGTTCAGTAACTTAAATGATGATTCTTGAAATTAAGTCATTTTCAATTACAGTATTTATTTATTTCTTCCAGTCAAGTGCTTTCGTGGTTATTTCCATTCCAGTTTCATCCCATCTATTTCAATTAAACCTAATCTGGGCATTTTATAGCACATCTCCGTCAGTTCTATTTTTAAGAAGAGAGCAGAGTTTCCAGCTCGGAGGTGGGGTCGTTTCAATGAGTTAATGACATTCCTGATCTCTCTTGAGACTTCTGCCATGAAATATGTGGTGTTGGTGCACTCGGCACACCAGTAACCACAAATTCAACAATCTCAATATAATAAGTCTTCTTAATTGTTTTTTTTCTGGTATTTTGATAATAAAAGATATTGTTTTTTTTGTTATTAAGAACTCTAAATAAACGCAAAATCATAGTGATACAAAAGTATGATACTGTTAATACACCTAAATAATAACATGAATTCAAAAAAACAGTATTAATTTTAATAAACTGTAATAGAAGAAAAATCAATACTAGTATCTTCAAATTGTATCTAATCTAATCAAATCATACTTATAAGGCTGATCGCCAAAGAGCAAAATATGATTTTTGAATCACAAGTCCATGAAAGTTTCCTTTGAGCTTCACCATTTTCAACTGAAAAACCACGAACAACTATTTACTTGGGAAAAACTCAGATTAATTTGCTCATCTCACCAACATTAAACAACCCTCTTCCTATCTTACATCCTTGTAAGATAGCCTCTGTATCAAAAGCCCATTGATATTTTTGTATCTGTAAAAAATTAATCTTTATTTATTATTATGTTCATGAATTGGTTTTGTTTTATCCAGTAATAATATGTTTTTATACTATTCAAAATGTTAATATTTCATCTTAATGTTTTTTGATGACGATTTATTTTTTTTCTTGTAAGCCTTTTCAGTTTTGCATCTGGATTGACTCAAAAAATACTTCGGAGCCATGAAATGAAAATAAAAAATTGAAAATGAAATGAAAAAGATGACATTGAAAAGTCTATAGTGTAGCTTAAAGCTGAAGTCACGAAATGTTAGTTTCAAAGTTCTATTTGTTGTTGTCATTTACTTTTCTTTTTTAGATATATATATATATGTATATATATATATATATATATATATATATATATATATATATATATATATATATATATATATATATATATATATATATATATATATATATATATATATATATATATATATATATATATATATATATATATATATATATATATATATATATATATATATATATATATATATATATATATATATATATATATATATATATATATATATATACACTATCTTTTCGTTATTTTATTTTTTTTTTCTTTTTTTTCTTTTTATTTATTTATTTTATACATATATTTTTTTTTGTTATTATTATTGTGGTTTTTATTTTCATTTCACAATTATTATTATTATCGATTTTATTTTGATAACTATTTTTATTTTTTCTTTCTTCATATTAGAATCAAATCGTGTTTCAGCCAAAAGCAGTCCAACTAAGCAGGAAAAAATCGAAATAGGTTTAAAAAACAAAAAAAAATTATAATGGTTCACTTTCTCACATCAAAGAACATTGCCAAAACTCATCTCACAACACCTCAATAATGTATAAATGTTTAAAAAACTATTGTTGAAACGTGAACACACTTATAAACAAGAATCCAAAAAATAATTAAAAAAAATTAAAATGATTGAAGTTTGCAAAGAATAAAAAGAGCACTCGAATGAGAATGTGCCAAAATAACCGTAGAACATGATACTAATTAATTATTTAAAATTTTAAAAAAAATAAGCAAGACATGAAATTGCAACAACAAATAAAGGAATATAAATTGAGAGTAAATAGTAAAAACACAATAATAAACAAAAAAAATTGAATTCTTAAAAACGAAAATGCTTAAATTGAAGCGCTAACGGGTGCACGACAAACAAAGTTGAGTGGATCGGATGGAAGAGAAAGAGGGTGGAGTAGAAAGATGGAAAAAAAGGGTCAAAGAAAAGAAGATGGAATTACAAAAATGAGAAAGGTTTGATAAAAATACGAAACGAAAAAGATGGAGTAGAGAGGCTGGTGAGTATTATAGAGAAAGTAATAAAGAAAGGCGGTATTTAAGAGAGTGGTGTGGAAGGAAGAGAGTGGTGTGGAAAGAAGAGAGTAGTGTAGAAAAGAGAAAGTGGAAAAGAAAAAGATAGTGATGTGGAAAAAAGAGAGTGGAAAAAAGGAGATAATGATGTGGAAAAGAGAGAGTGGAAAAGAAAAAGTTAGTGATGTGGAAAGAATAGAGTGGTTTAAAAAGGAGAGAGTGTAATGGAAGGATGGTGTGTAATGGAAATGACATAAAGCCTTTCCGAAACGATTATCCGCTAATGCACACAGGAAGAAGCTGGGAAAGTGTTGGCTAGATTTGTAGACAAGTGCGTGGGTTGGTGGGTGAGTGAAGAGATGGGTGGATTGAAAAATGATAAGCTGATTAAGTGGATGAACAGATGGATGACTTGGTTAAGGTGGAATCGTTAGATCAATTGATAGGATGGAGGTTAGAGTAGAGGGATAAGTAAATATATGGTTAGATTGATGAATGGCTAGATGTATTGATGAACGGATGAATGGATTAATGAAAGGATGGGAGGATGAAGGAGTGAAAAAGTTTTTTTACGGGTAGCTAGATAAACTAAGTACTGAATAGGTAGATAGATGGTTGTATGATGGGAAGTCAACGTTCTGAAATGGAAAAAAAAAGTCAAAAAGTGGATGAGTACAACGATCGATTGATAGATCGGTATGTGAACGGAAACCAATTCATCAAGTGATGGAAACAGTTCCAATCAACTTTTACATAACAACTAACAATAGAAAGGAAACCTATCATAACCATAAAACATTAATACTTCAAAATATTGGTAAATTATCTATTAGTTAAAAGCAAAAAACTGGTTAATTTTGGCATTTGAGCCTTTGAGCCATTAATAAGAGTGATAAAATTAATGAGACGTTTGGTTGTTCAAACATCTCTGGGAACCTCAAATCTTGAAACTCATCGATTTCGAGCAGCTTGGGAAATAATCAATTGCAGATACTAGTTGGAAAATAGGTTTGTGGGTATTTACTTTGTTTAATAAGATGGGACAGGTAAATTTAATTTTTGAATGCAAAGCGGTATACACACACGAGTGGGACGTTGTAGAATAGAATAGAATAGAAAAACGAATATTATTATAGTGGCATTAACCCCGTAGAGTGTCGAGGCCACTCGTTGTAACTTTTATTTTGCAGACAAATAACCGGTGCTTTTGTTATCGTCCTTCAATTATATAAAAACTTGAATAGAAATATTGTAACAAAATAATTTTTTTTAAATTAATATCACCAAAAAATGAAATTCTGCTACTTGTAGAAAAATGGTTGTGCGAAACAGCGTATAAAACATATAGAGAGCATGATCCTTCAAAAGGCAATGCAATCGAAATAATACAAAACTAAAAAAAACTATAAAATCTTTCAACAATGAATTGTTACGCGCTACATAACTAAAAGTTATTTGTGAATAGAGTACGAAGATTATTATTAGCGTGGCGTTCAAACAAGAAAAATAATTTGACGAGAAGAGTTGCTTTCTTTACGAGACTATTGTTGCTTGGAGGGGCCTACGTTAATAAGTCATTCGGGTTGTAGTGTAAGGAGAGGAAAATAAAGAAAAAAATTGCGCAAAAAATGGAAGAAATAATAGAAAATGAAAAAAAAAAGTTTTTAAAACAGTGAAAAAAAAGAAAAGAATGATTTTAAAAAATATGAAAAGTGGGAAAATAAATGAAAAATTAAAAAAACTAAAAAAACAAGAAACTAAGAATAAAAAAGTGAAAAAATGTTAAAAAGTAAAATAAAGATAACTAAGAGAAAAAAATAAGAAAAAACAATTTAAAAAATTAATTACTTAGACATTAGGAAGAGAAAAAAAGTTTAAGATTTAATCATTTACATAGCACTGATTCCACAATGTTCAAGAGCGTTCATGAAGAGAAGAAAAAACCAGGAAAAAACGAAAGCAGTGTGAAAAATTGTGATGTAGTTTTGAATCGTGATGACAATGGAAGCACAAGGCAATTTCTCTTTGAAGTATTCAATAAGTATTATTCCAGTTATTTATAGTTTTAATTTTCAACCGATCTTGCTTCGATTTCTGTTTTCTTTTCTCTATTCCACTGCATATTGATTCATTGTGAGCATCATCATTTTTGTTCATGATATTTTTTAACAACAAAAAATGTTGATATAATTTTTTTTTTTTAGTTTTTCTATTATTATTGTTTTTGTTTTTTTATTTTTTGGCTGTATTTAGATTATGACGTATTTGTGAACACAACAATGATGATACTTCAGTGCACGGACGGGGGGAGGGCTGAAACAAACCAAGAAACGAAAAATCAATGAAATGACAGAAGTGCGATTAACAATAATTGATCAAATTAAAAATCATTTATGGTTGCTCCAATTGAAAAAAGAAAAAACTAAATAGAAGATAAAATTCAATAAAAAAACAAAAGTTATAAAAATACAATCTATTGAATAAATATAATTTATTATAAAATAAGATTCATTAACCTAAGAAATGAATGAATAAACATTTATGATAAAACTTAAATTTACTGAAAAATTAAAATTTACAAAAATTTGAATCAACCAAAATACTGATAAAAAACCTTCAAATAGTTATCAAAACAGAAAATTATTAGGCGCAAGCTAATGTTAGCTTCAAGAATGAAAAATACTTTCATGGAAGCATTAATCTGGGCGAAAGGAAGTGATTTGAAGGATAGATGGAGACTTTTATACGTCGCGAATTTAAGTGAAAAATGGTATTTTAATGAATGAAAAATGAATGATTGGCTGTTCAATCAATAATAGAATAAAAAAAATAATAATTTCGTCAAATGATAATATTTATTTCGTCGGATGAAAATATTTATTTCGTCGGATGAAAATGATAAGTTTGTCGGATGAAAAGAATATATCTTTTGCTATCTTGAAACACAAAATGTTATTCGAAACAGTGGTAATACCAAAGGTACAATCTTCTATGACCGCACACACCACACCAGACATTTTCATCATCATTGAAAACTTTCAAAAACAACAACGAAAAAAATCAAACTTGTTGTTAACTCTCCGAACGACAACAACTTAATTTCCCACAAACAACCACAAACAATTGGAGAAACAGAAAGATTAGAATCAACGGATAAAGGGATAAAAATGACTTAAAAGCGCAACCATAGAAACTGCGTTGAGATACGTCACAATCGGAACAATTAGAGTGGAGCTTGCATGCCACACAAGTGATTAATGAGTGATTGCTTCAAATGAGAGCATGTGCGCTGGTGTGCTAGCGTCGATGCCTTTGTGTGCACTATTTCTTTGCTTGGTACCTTTTCATGTGCCTTCTTTATGGATCCTCTAGCCGTGTATTAGTGTGTGGGTGCATGCGTGCGTGAGTGTGTGTGTGTGTTTGTGTGTGTGTGTGTGTGTGTTGTGTGTGTGTGTGTGTGTGTGTGTGTGTGTGTGTGTGTGTGTGTGTGTGTGTGTGTGTGTGTGTGTGTGTGTGTGTGTGTGTGTGTGTGTGTGTGTGTGTGTGTGTGTGTGTGTGTGTTTGTGTGTTTGTGTGTGTGTGTGTGTGTGTGTGTGTGTGTGTGTGTGTGTGTGTGTGTGTGTGTGTGTGTGTGTGTGTGTGTGTGTGTGTGTGTGTGTGTGTGTGTGTGTGTTGACGTGTGTGTTTGCTTGAATGCTTACTTTTCTGTGTGTAAACGAGGTGATTTCTTCCGCACTTAATTTTTTTTATTTGTTTCAAGTACATTCTACAATGATATTAAGCCTTCCCTATCGATAACATGACACAACCTTTACACTCACGTTACATATCTTCCCTTTCCTTCTGTCCCTCCTTGCTCATCCTTCTTCTTCTTTTTCTGTTTTTTAACCTTTTTTTTTAATATTCTTTATTTTCCATTTCAATTCGAATTTTATTTCGTATTTATTGTTCCAATACTGGTTTCTTTATTTGTCATTGTCAAAAAAGACAATAGGACCGTTAACGTT
>OX387249.1:8498953-8518953 GCA_947562095.1 Branchellion lobata
TTACTCTTTATCATTTTTTGTCGGTTCCAATCAATTTTATTTTCAATCTTTTTCAGTAATATTTCAAAATATTTATATTTTTATAATTCTCAAATATAAATTCATGATTTTCAGCTCGTGCGAAAAAAAATTTCAAAAGTTTCACACTCATTATTGGTTTTTTTTTTGTAAAATGCGCTACAACACTTTGTGGTGGTAGAAAAAACATCCAGTCTTTATATTGATTTCAAAGCCTTATGAAAAGTTGTCAAAATTGGAAGGTTGAAGTTTTTAAAAGAAGGGAACAATTAGGAATTTGTTCATTTATTCATTGAATAGAATTTCCAAAGACAATGTCTTTGTGTCCATTGTTGGCTGAAAAAACCAGAGGGGGCTGTGTGAGAAAACTGCTGATAGATGATGGAGACGAGCAATACTAACGTATGGAAGAAAATAGCCAATGTCTGTGCAAGGAATTGTAGAAAAAATCTAACAAATAGAAAAAGAATGATCATTAAAAATAATTTTTTTAATGTTGAGAAAGGTGCATGAACGGTTTTAGATGAAGGTTTAAGTGGATGTGGTAAAGCGGGTATGAATGAGGTGTTTATTAGAATGGTGAAAATAGACAAAACCACGTTATAAAGACCGTAGTAGGTAGATCAAACGTAGTCAAGGTTAGAAAAACGTGAATACGAAACTAGATTAAAGAAAAAGGTTTAAAAAAAGAACTTTGCTTTCTAGCAAATTATTTTTTCTTTTACAAATGTTAGAGTTTTGAAAATTGAAAAAAATATCAAGAAACTTTTCCAAATTAGGAATTTTCCAATCTTTTTTATCTTGAGAAATATGTCTTTGAAGATGTGTTAATGATCGTTTCACTGCTAATAGGCTGGTCGAAGGGAAGAGGAAAAAGAATATGGCACAAAAAATGAATACAAATTTTTTACATTTTCAGTTCAATGATTCCAGTTTTTTTTTAACTCCAAGTTTTATAAAACAATTTTTAAAAAATATTTTAAAAAAACTTCATTCTAGAGTAGTGTAACTTTTGAAACACAAACTTTTAAAAAAAAACTTTTTTTTCGCACATGTTTCTCTCAGCTTTGCGTTTCGTGAGGAATTTTGCGTGTTAAAAAAAAGTAAAATAAATTGGTTACAGAAATTCAAATTTAAATTACTTTATGAGGTTATAAATTATGCGCCATACATATTTCGGCAAAGACCCCATGAAATTCTTCAAGACCCGTGAGGTTCCCGCGATGAGTTGTTCTCAATTTACGATTGCTTGATTAATTCAAGTGATATTCCATTCCAGAATGGTTGCTTTACTATGGCAAGGGTTCTAATCATCCTAATTACTCATCGTGTCACTTATTTCACATGAAATGTATCTACCTGACGGTAACTTTCACACCCAAGGCAATGTCTCAAATATCATTTAAACCATTATGAAAGATTAAGAATTTCAATCTTTTCTATTCATTTCGAAAATTTCTTATCCCAAAATGAATTTCGTTTCGAATAAACTCTCATTTGAAATTGTCTTTGATTAAAATATTGATTGTAGTTTAAATTCAAGTTTCACTAGCCTTCTGTAACTTTCTTTACAACTCTTCCAACTCATCCGGATGGAAAAACTCGTCAAACTGATGAAAAAAGCTTCAATTTAATTTATTATAATTTTATCCTATTGAATCTAATTGAATCTGAGTTAATATGATCTAAACAATTCATTTTTAAGCCATGGTGTAAAAGACCTTCGATAAGAACGGTTTTATTCGCTACTGGGTTACTAGGTGACTGGGCTACTCTAGCAAGGTGTCTGTTTTTTATTTGAGTTGCCGTTTTGAAAAACTCAAACTTCCGCTTAGCGGGGAATCGAACCTTGAACCTCAGGCATTACAACGGAACAAACCAACCACTGACCAAAAGGAACAAAATTTATAAAAAATTTACAAATTATGAGAAAAAAGTAAAAATTAGGAGAATAAAGTTGAATTAACAAAAACAGTACTTTAACAAAAAAACAATTGACAATTAGAATCAGAGTAGACTATCGAGTCAAATTAACAAACCTTAAAACTAAGAATTAAATAATAGCTTATAGTCACATCCAATAACTATTGAAGAATGTTTTTTGTTTAGGGGAAGTTGAATGTAGCTCAGTCGAGACTCCATCATCCTTCACCCGAGCTACTATTTCTGGGCTCGTAACTCGAGGATTTCACATCGTGATGTCAAAGATGAAAAAATCAGCTTATAGAAGTGGTATTGAGATGGTTTGAGTTCGAATGAATCGTTGGAGGCCTCAATTACTTTCTGTCAAATCTTCAAAGTCGTTATTTTATTTTCAATTTTTGAAGAGTAAATTTCAAAGAACGTTGTTTGAATGAATGGAAAGAAAAATGCCAAGAGGTGGGAGTTAACTGCATTTCAATTCAATAATATGCAAAGAATACAATGAAATCAAGAAGCAATCAAACAAAAATAAATAAAATTGAAACAAATAAAAATAAAAAAAACAAAAAAATATGGATAAAAAAACAAAAAATATGGATAAAAAAACAAAACAATGTACTGTTCATGTTTTCCATTTTTAGCACTGAACGATATTTGGGGAAGTTAGAAGTGGCAATTATGTGAATGTATGCAAGTGGGAGCCCGAAGTGAAAGGCAACATCGAAAAGTTTTTATTTAATTTCCATTTGTTTATTGTTCTTTGTTTAGTCCCATGCCTTTAAGCCGTCTTGTTTGTCAGTTCTTACACATTTAAGTTTACTTTTTTTGTTTATTGATATTTTTCCCTCTTCATTATGCATACATTATTTAATTTTTTACTTATTCATTCTTTATGTTTCATTTATTCATTTTCAGGACATTTTTTTCCTCATCTTTTTTCAGATATTCGATTCTTTCCACTTCCAAATCTTTTCAGTTATTTAAAATATTTTTTTGTGGTTTCAGCTTGTATTCTTGCGCACAATAGTCATATTGTTTAATCATTTTTTCTGTACATAGTTTATTTATTGATTTTTCAGCTAAAGTTTCTTTATCGTTTTGTTATTAGTTTTTTTATTTATTCATTCAATCATAGATTTACCCCGTTTATTCTCCTGCATCATTATTTGTTTTTATTTCCATATTTCTCGTGCATTCGTTCATACCATCCCTCACTCTCAACCATGGATACATTAAGGTAGTCCAGGATAGAAGCAGTTCAAGGAGACAGTAGCATGGGAGGTTTTGTCGCATCAAAAGTTATGTCTCATGCAGAGCATTTGAGACGTAAAGCTTGCGCGGTATTTACGTTGCACGCTCGAAGAAACATCCCTGCAAAAAGCATTATGTATGAATGGAGATGGAGTAAGTCAGTAGATGAAAAGACTACTACCACTACCACTCCTGTTACTACTGCTACTGCTAGTACTACTGCCACTACTACTACTACTACTACTACTACTACTACTACTACTACTACTACTACTACTACTACTACTACTACTACTACTACTACTACTACTACTACTACTACTACTACTACTACTACTACTACTACTACTACTACTACTACTACTACTACTACTACTACTACTACTACTACTACTACTACTACTACTACTACTACTACTACTACTACTACTACTACTACTACTACTACTACTACTACTACTACTACTACTACTACTACTACTACTACTACTACTACTACTACTACTACTACTACTACTACTACTACTACTACTACTACTACTACTACTACTACTACTACTACTACTACTACTACTACTACTACTACTACTACTACTACTACTACTACTACTACTACTACTACTACTACTACTACTACTACTACTACTACTACTACTACTACTACTACTACTACTACTACTACTACTACTACTACTACTACTACTACTACTACTACTACTACTACTACTACTACTACTACTACTACTACTACTACTACTACTACTATTACTACTACTACTACTACTACTATTACTACTACTATCACTACTATTACTACTGGTAATAGAGGTTCAATCGGTCGTTGAATGAAGATGTCACTACCATGGATAAAAGGCAAAGACTCAAACCCAGTCGCGTTCACAGTATTGTATCACTTGTGAACTTGTTTTTAAAGAGGAAGACAGGAATAAACTTCAACTCTCCCACTTTTCTCGTTCAGAACCGAGTTGGTCCAACGACATGAATGAGATCAAGATGGTTGTGTTCGGTTCTGAATGCAGTAGCTTGCCAACAGATACGTGTTGATCTAGAGGCCTTTCACTATTTTTGTTTTCCCAGGCACAGGCTGACATACTTGGTTTTGTAATGGTTGTTTTCTTGTCTACTGGTACTACTGCTAATGCTTTTACTACCTCTTCTATAATTTCAGCCATCTTACAAATAACTGCATTAAATAAGAAAAACCTTTGATTGTTTAGAAATAGACCTAAATTTATTTCGTGCTGCAAGTTTATTTTGTGAGTAAAACTTTTACACAAATAGTTTTCAAAATTATAAACTATCGTTTTCCACATATAACTTTTCATTATTTGATTCAATACAAATTTTCATTCAACGTAATTTCAAAGGTATTCGAAGTAAAATAGTTTTTTGAGTCATACGTTCATCAAAGTTCTTCAAAAGCGTTCCGACTACATATAACGGCTGTAAAATCTTATTGATTGAATAGGATAAGATTTGAATAAAAATTTTAATAGTTTTTTATTTAAATTTTTTTGAAAATTTATTTACCTTTTGAAAAGACAAGAATGACCCACAAGCAAAGCAGCTTCATCCAAGTTTTTCTCGAAATATTCTCTCTTTTAAAATACATTTTTTTTTATTCTCAAGCTATCAAACATCAACCATTGTTCTCAGCCCTGTTTTCAATGCAAATTCTGATTTAAGATATGCCAAAAAAATGTTGAGTCATATAAAAAACAAATTTTAGTTAAATTATTTAAAATTAATTTCAATGTTAAACTGTTTTATGAATCTCCGCATTGGAAGGTTGAATTTCAGACAAAAGCAATCTACAAATTTTCTTGATCTAAAAATTATTATTCGAAGCACATCTGCTACCGAAAAAAATTAATAATTTTTCCACAAAACCCAAACCCATGGATACATTTTCAAAAATTTCAAAACTATTTCTATCAATTTAAAATTAAGAATTCATAAAACTTCGTTGCTACAACTGAACATTGAAACATCGCGGTAAGAACTCCTAAAGTTGATGCTTTGAATCAACGTAACGCTACATTGTCAAAAGCTTCTAATGTAGCCCCAATCTGCTTTAACAGTGTCCATAAAACTCCAGGCCCATAAACCACACATCATTTTATCCACTGCCTCTACACGATAGTAAGCCCTTTATACATTCATTGCCTCCGTACGTCTGATGCGGTGGATGTGCGTATAAGGCAGCATATACATTCTATGCGTCTAAAAACGCTCGTGAAGGCACTTTAATTTATCAACGAATGACACTGAAATTCAAATATGAATTTTAATATTGTTCTCAGTGCGCATTTGAATGGTATTTCTAGAGATATTGGCTCGGATTTATATTTTTTTACTTTTTTTTCAAATTTCTGGGTGTCAAAGAAAAAATTCTGCTCATGTGTAGATAAATTTTTATGAGAAAAAAACGTTTTGCAAAACGAAATCAAAACACAGAATCCTAAATCGTGCTAAGCCGTAAAGTAAGAAGTGCTCAAAAGCAGGGTATGAAATTAATTTATGGATTTGAGAATATTGCTAAGGGACTGGTGATGTTACAACGGTATGGTAGCGGATTGGTGGAAGAGATGGAATAATAGGGGAATTAGAGTTTGAATTGTGTGACAAGTAGATGGCGGGATGGAAGGTGGATGAATGGATGGAAGGTGGATGAATGGATGGAAAGTGGATGAATGGATGGAAGGTGGATGAATGGATGGAAGGTGGATGAGTGAATTGGAAAGTGGATGAATAGATGGAATGTGGATGAAATAGTCGAAATATTTGAAAATTTGATTAAAAAAATTAAAATTTTATGAAATGGCAGGTTGGTGGAATTTTTTATGCGCCGGCTTATAAGGATTTTAATTGAAAGCTCGGTGGTGTGAATAATACAGAAAGCTCTGGAGTTCCATTTTTTGAGTTTATTGAGCATGAAATTTTGATTGTTTAATTTTTTATAAAAATTCATTGTTTGTGCTTGGTTCAATTTTTTTATTCGAAAACTCAAGGGACTTTTGACGCATCGAAGTCATCAGACTGCGGGTACACCTGTATTTAAGTTCTTCTTTCGATTATAATTAAAATAAAAACTTCCATAGATTGAACATGCGTTTGATTAGTTTTTGATTTTTACTTTCACTAATTAAAATCTTTTCATGAATTGACAAAATTAAGACTTTTCAATAGAATTAAAAGTATGTCATTGTTGAAATGGGAATATTTTTAGAAGGTATTAAAAAAATAAATTTTTATTTTTGTTAATAAGGTTGAGCTAGCAATTGAAACTGAGATGAAAACCTATTGATGTCTTAAATGTAAATTCAAATAATTTTTTATTGAAAAATACAGAACATACACGAAAGTTTTGTAAAAATCAGTAACGAATTTATTTTCAATAAATTTCTTTGGAAGTAGAAAATGCTAAAAATAAATTGGACGTCTGTAAAAAAAATGAAAATATTAAATCCAGACTTGAATTGGTTTTTGTTAAACAAAATGTGGAGTGATCTTTTTTGTTACACTGGCTTTTTTAACCACGCATTTCAAGATTTTTTCACCCCTTAGGTAAGCACCCCATCCATCTAGCAGGTTAATTACTCACACCGGTATCCATTTAACCACCCACTATCCACTCAAAAACCACCCACTCACCAATCACTTACCAACCAACCAAACAACTTCCAACTCAATTCTTCAACACTCATTTACTGGAATGACTTGAAAGTCTTTCATGGCTAAATTCAACTAAAATCATATTCGCAAAAAAATATTTTGAGTCATTCAACGTTCATCAACCAACGACCACCACTCAAACAACCGGTCCCTCAATTACCAGCCATTCAACACCCATCAACCCCCCCCCCTCCACTCAAACCACTTGATCAGTCTCAATCAAACTCAGGAATGTCATCATATGAGTACCCTTTGGTCCCCTTCCATGCATGGTAGGCCAGGTACACGTGGTATGAGCCAGGTATGAACATGATGGAACCGAGGATTAAAAGAGGGTACATCCTATCAGCATACTGTTGAAAGAGAATGGACAAGTTATGGAATGGTGAAAAGGTATAATTAAAGCTGATATACGCTAGTTAAATACTAATAAAAAACCTGATTATCTTTGAATGCATGACATAATGTCACGAAATTATTGATAATTTCATTATATATAAAAAACAATCGCTTGGATTAAAAAATTCAGCGATTCTTGCAAGAAGAGTGTAAAATAAATTTTACCACTTCCACCGCACCTGGTTGCTGATGTGTCCAGTCATGAGGAGGGAGCCAATGGTTATGAGAATGGTGCCTCCCAGGAAGAGCAGGGTGGCCAGGGTGATTGCCTTGACTGGAGCTGTCTTTGGAGGCACCTTGAACTGTGCAGTGGCTAAGTTGTGTGAAAAGTCATATTTGAAATGGCTCTAGATTATTTGTACAAAATTTTGAAACTTTTGAAGAACGCTCAAATTATTGATAAAAAAAATGTGTTGATGAGTTTTAATTTAATTTAAATTTCAAAATATTCAAATATTTTTTTCTCCATCATTTTGACAAAAAAAATCAAATTTGAAATTTATTGCTATTTTGAAAGTCACCTTTATGAAAGTCCTTTTGTGCTCATTTGTCTCAAGTGAAAATACTGAAACAAAATCTAGCTTTGAAAGCTTAAAACTTTGTTTTCTCATGTTTCAAGACTCAGTCACAATTCTACTTTTTTTGGGTGTCAATTAAAATATATAATAACATATTTTTAATCTACATTGTCTCACTAACAAGGTGCCCTTGTTAGGTGGAGCACACCCTTCATTTGGAAGACTACCCATGATGGGGACAAAAATTGTGGAGGTCAATGTAGAACCCGGCTTAAAAGCTGATCTGAGTGAAAAATGTGCCACTGAGAGCATCTTATTAGAAATTTTAGTCTTTTGCATCAGATCACCATAACTAAAAAATCAATGACTTCAAAAGTTGATCAAGAAATTTGTAGCATGCCTTTCAGCACTTTGTTTCAAGGCGCTCAAGCATACATGATTTTTATCAAAGATGATTTGATGCCATTGAATGAAGCTAGTTCAACTCAGGTCCACCTCACTCCAAATTATTCTAATTTAAATTCTCGATTTATTCTTTTTTGGAGTTTGTAACACTCTATAGTATTAGCGACTTCTTAAACCATCTCATGAATATCTTGATTTGTGATGTTCACCAGGTCTATGCACTTTTAACTTTTCTTGAAAAAAATTTTGCGCAAGAAATTTGAAATGTCTACTTATTTTTATTTTGTGGAATCTTTTTTAAAATTTTCGTGATAAATCAGCCTTTTCATAATTTTACCATTACCTTTTATACTTCATCTTCTTGATTTGATGTACATTTGTGAATATCTTAGAATTATTTATTGGTAAATAAAAACTGAAGTTGGATAAAGTAAATGTAAACAACACTGCATACAATTCCAACTCAATAAAACTGAAACTGGACGTACTTGTAGTTCGTTGAATTCATCATCTCGGTTCAGTTTCAATTGATGATAACGCACTTTGCTAGTATTATTGCTAGCATTATCAGTTCTTCTTTTCATTTTTCAATGAAAAAAACTTTAAAATTAATTCTGAATTTATAAAGGCAGGAGCCAAAACAAATATAACAGAGTTTACTTTTCAAAACATTAGATAAAAATTACTAGTGATGGTTTTAAAATTGTTTATAAAAAAATTTAATTAAAAACCTCGCTCAACTATACACATCATTTTTTTGAATACTAATTTTATTTTCATTTAGTAACACAAAATGTCAGAAAAAATGTTACTCCAAAAAAGATAATTTTTTTTACATGGACTTTAACTAAATAAAAAAAAAACGCTAAAAATGATGAAAATTGAAACAAAAGAGGTTTAAAAATAGTTTTTCTCTATTTATTGTTTTAAAGTTTTCAAGGACAAGAACAATTTTTCTGTGTTTTTTTTGGCCATCTCTCTAATCTAATCTACTCGGTGCATTTGTAGAGCGCTTTAACCATGATTTAAAAGTGGTTTTAGACCACTACCTCATCAAATCTTTATTAACTATTTTATTCTTTTTAATTTTGAACTTCAAACTAAATAAAGATTATGAGCAACTTTAATCAAGACTTCTTTTTAGCCTGTTTAACTAATCTTTTCTTGGACCCACTCTTCTTCTTTGATTCCAACCATTTGTCAACAACTTTCAAAGACACTCCAAAAAAGTCTTTATGCTGTTTTGACCCGAAAAACCATATCTCATTACCTCTACTCCTCCAAATCTTCTTGGTTCAATAGTCAATGTTCCACTGACCACTCTAATACAGCCTCTCATCTTTACATGGGTTGCTTCCAGTTCAACATTATTTTTCCACTTTTTACCGTATTTTAGAATTTTTTTCCATTCTTCTAAAGCTTTTTTTAGCTATAGTATATATATATATACATTACATTTTCTAATTCTTTCTTACATCTAACTAAAAAGTAACGAAATTTCTCAAAAGATTTTTGGATTCAAATGGTATGACGTCTATAAGTATAAAAACAACCATCAAAGGTTATTAACCAATTTTCCACGAAACGCCATATTCTTTATATTTTGTAACTATAAGATCTAACATCTTCAAAAAGTGAAAGAAAAGTGAAGGGAACTTGGAAAACCTATTCAATAAATCTTTACAAAAAAAGTAATTAAAATTAGTATAATTATTATAAACGAAATTTAGTTTCTTTTTTACTTTTCAAAAAAAGGTATTATATAAGAAAAGAAAAAAAATTACTTCAAAATGTCTACTAATCCTCTTACTACACCATCAACTATGGAAGCATCGTTGAATAGAGAAGTGTCTCAAAAAGTTGAATTTGAAGAAAAACAATTGTCACCAGAAAATGGCGTTGATGAAACCGCAGTGAAGGAGGAATCTGGAACAGGGTTAGCAAATGAAGAAGAAGGAAAAAATGAAAAAGAAGAAAATAAAGAAGTCAAAGAAGAAGTAGGAAATGAAGAAGAAGAAAAAAAAGAAAAAATAAAACTAGAAGAGAATGGAGAAGAGAGAAAAGAAGACGAAACAAAAGAGAAAGAAGAAGTAAAAGAAAAAGAAAGAGACGAAATTGAAACAGTAATAAAAGAAGAACAAGAAGAAAAAACAAAAGAAGAGCAAAAAGATGAAGAAAAAGATGAAGAAAAAATTGAAATAGAAGAAAAAGTAAACGAAGTAGTAGAAGTAGAACAATCAGACAACTTGAAAGAAACTGTGGAGAAAAATGAAACAAATGAACAAAAAACTGAAGGTGAGGAAGAAATGAAGGAAAATGAGAAAAAAGAAGAGGAGGTAAAAAAAGAAGAAAAAGAGGAAGAAGAAAAAAAGATAAAAGAAAATGAAGCGGTTGAAATAGACGTCATAACGGCAGGGAACAAAAAATCTCCAGATGGCACCATGACTAACGTCACGAGTGTCATCGACTTCCCCAAAGAAGGCGTCATAGTTGCCAAATCGGAAGTAACACTGGCTGCGGTGTCTCCACTTTATGACATCGAACTCACCGAAATAAACGATCTAGTTATTTCAGAGCTCGATCAAACAAAAGAAGCAGAAGAAAAAAAACCGAAAGTGATTTATTTTCAAATGCCAGTTCTCAAAACGTCCACAAAAAATTTCAAATTCGCGCAATTCCTTCCCAAGGTTCCTTCCACATCTACCTACCACATGTACCAACAAATTTTCTACAAAGCTGTTCTCAAAGTCTCTTCGGATACCAGCCCGGCCGACCTCGTGGTTGAAGTGGTTACAACTCAAAGAGATGTTGTCTGTCCTGACGGTGCTTTGCACTCCATCAGGTTAGCAAATCTGAGTTTAACTTTTGTATAAATATTATCGTATTACGCAAAAGGCTAAAAGTATTGTTGAGCGTTCAAAATAATTCAACTGGCTATTCTAGAATCACTCGGTTTGATTTTCTATTCATATTATATTCATTTCTAAGCGTTATATTTAACTAGAGTCAAAGTTGAAAAATTAATTGAATAAGATTGAAATTTTCACATTTTAAAATTTATTTTGTGATCTAGTATATTTTTGTGTGAGCTGAAAAGAATTAGTCCAGTGAAAAATAATTAGTCACCAAATTATAATTTTTTTATATTGATCAAGGACAACACTATTCCAAACTGCAGGCTTTATTTGCGAGGCCCCGTGAAGACAAGGGGCTACTACGTATATGGAGCAAGCAGCATTCTCGTCTGCGCCTTTTCCAACTTCACCTTCAACTACCGTGCCAAGCACCTCAATGACCTTGAGTGGACCAACCCCCCTATGCAACCTGCCGTTAAAGGAGCCGTTAAGGTCATAAACTCGGAAAGCACCTTGATGCACCCGCTGTTGAGAGAGCAGCCGAACTTTGTGCACATTGTTGATAGTTTATATATGGGCGACGCTTTAGCGCTGGATAAAGTTCCGTTAATACAGTTCAGTGAAGTTTTATGCGTTGATGCGGAACTTCCGGATCCTTGGTGGCTCGAAGAAATGGAAAAATATAGGAAGAAAGAAATTATTTCTTTGAGCCCTAAAGTCAGTAGACGAAGCAACACCAACAATGCCAACGGAGACAACGAAATTCCTTCTCCAGAGACTAAAAATATAAATACTTTGAAGAATGAGTCTACTTTTTTAGATATGAGTGATCTTGGAACAGAAATTACAACAACGAATGTTTCCGAATTTAAAAATGCTGGGTTTAAACTTTCTAGTCAATTTTCAGAAAGTGTGGCTATCACAAACTTTGTCCATTTTCACCGGATTCCGTTTCCTTATCAAACTGATAAGCCAATTCCATCTGCTATGCTCATAGAAGCTGTCAACTGGGTAAGATCAAAAGTTGTTTTTGACAAACCCACACTTATTGTCAGTACACATGCGTTCAGACGGGCACCAAACGTGGCTTTAGCATACTTATTTAGACAAAAAATTAAACCCACTATCAAAGAATGCTTCCAGCTCATAGCCTGTAAACGTCCAATCATTCTCACTCCTCAACTCCAAAATATGATCCTTGATGAGTTTTCTACTACTAAGAGTGACTTCGAACTGAGTTTCGAAAATGCATTCAGATCAAGATTGCGTTCTAAAGGATCAAGAAAACATACAATTATATGATGAAAATAACGTTTATTTTATTTTCAATTTTCAAAGTACAAGTTATAAACGTCCTATTTGTCATAAATTATACACCTTTCTTTCTGATCGATTTAATTATTTAGTACGAAATGATTATTGAACTGAAAAAATATCGTGTTTCTTGCTGGGATTTCAAATAGATAGGAACAAACTTAAAAAAAAGTTTTTTTTCATTTTTATGGAATTAAATCACTAGAATTGGATTATTAAATATAAATACATATTTGAATTTTATATAAAAATACTTCATAATATAGAGACTGAAAATTTTTCAATAAGATTATCAATGATAAAATATTCGAAAACTAAGTAAATTGATATTATAACCTGATTCCAGCCGGGATTATTTATTTTTAAAAGTAAAACAATTTTGAAGTACAACCATGGAGTCGGAGGAGCAGGATAAGCAGTTGCAAGAAGAAAAACTCAAAAAAGCGTTTAAAGAATTTTTGGTAAGTTCAATAATAAAATTAAATTTCATATCTTTTTATTCAACTTCAAAAACTCATTTTCGATCAAAATCAATCAGATGCAATCATCACAGCAATTCTTAGTAATAAAAACAGAATATTATACAAATAAATTCCATTATAAACTTAGTTTTTATATTCAATCAGTAGAAAAGAATTTTCAAATTTATTATTTAAGAAATGTCAATTTTTCCAGACATCTTCTCTTCTGGACAACATCTCAGATCCAGCGTTTATCACTTCTTCTCGAGTCTTTGAAGACTCTATTAACACAAAAATCGAAAATATGCTCACATATTGGAGAGAATGCCCACAGGTAGATATTTTTTTCAAAGCTTTTTCCAAAAAATAGAGGAACTAACTTAGAAAAAACAAATTATTTTCAATTCCATCCTAATGGTACTGAATAGAATATAATTGATTTGAAATAATCAATTGAGAATGGATAAAATTCAAACATTTTATTTAGGGATTAAATTTTAAAAAATACAAAATCAGTTTTTGTATTAAAACCACAGAACCTCCACTCAACAATGATGCAAATATTTGTTGAAAAAGCCAACAATGAACCTTCAAACCAATACCAAGAATTGTTATACCAGGTCTTAAAAACACTCATCCAGCTCAACATCATACCTTCAAAGTTTGTAAAAATGATAATTACATTAAAAAATATTTCTATTAATGTTTTTAATAGTTTTTATTATTTCATTTGATTCATTTGTTGTCAGCATATAGTAAGGTGGCCTTTTGCAAAACAACTTTAATTCATCTTATTTACCTGCAAAAATTACCTAAATGGATTTCTTGTATATTTACCTATTTTCAAATTCACAGTAAATCCTTCAAGTTTTTCAAAATGTAATTGTTGTTTTAGTTTGTTGCATCCCCAAAACTTTGTTCATTTTCAAATATACTGCTGTATATTTTTCAATGGCCATGTTAAAGGTAAAAGTTTTTTATTATTTTTTAAAACAAGTAAACCCTTCCACAACTTCTCCACACTTTTTTCACCTGACCATTCCACCACCACTGTCACTTTAATTCTACCACCAACACTTTTTTCCTTTTTACCTTTCCACCTTTTCCGCTTTCAACCATCAGCACTCCGACCTCACCACCACAACCATCTTCCACCCCAAAGAACCGTGTGTGAGTATCTGGTGGCGAACCATAGGATGAACCTTCACAACCCCAATGTGTGGCAGTTGAGTCTGCAACTCATCACTTCAGTCATCGATACCTTCGACTATAAGGTTGTTGTTTTTTGTTGGTGTTTTTGTTTTTGTTTTTTGTTTTTTGTTTTTGTTTTGGTTTTTTTGTTGTTTTTTGTTTTTTTTTGTAGTTGCTGTTTTTACACTGAGAAAAAAGATGTATACAGAATAGCCAGACAGAGACATTGTGGTAAAGAATATTCAGCATCTACGTGTCATGAAAGATGCAAATGGAAGTGGACTAGTAGAGGAAGCAAAGGTGCTGTGAAGATGTAGAGTGTATTCCCAAGACTTGATGAGGGATGGGAGTGGGAGAGAGGAAAAGTTGAAGGCAGAAGCAGTAGAGATGAACAATCGGGTACATGAAATTAGTGGAGATGAGGTGAGGCGTGCACTGAAGGAGCTGAAAAAGGCAGGGCTGGTGACCTGGATGACATAGCTGTAGAAGCATGGAAAAGATTGGAAGATATGTCAGTAAGTTTTTGACAAGACTCTTCAGCGAATTGTTTACTGTTTCGAAAAAAATACGTTTTTGGGTGATTAATTAAATAAAGGATAGCTATATATATATATATATATATATATATATATATATATATATATATATATATATATATATATATATATATATATATATATATATATATATATATATATATATATAGATAGATAGATAGATAGATAGCTTGATAGATAGATCTATGTATGAAAACAAAAGGTTATAATTAAGAATACATTGCATCACTTTATAATGCAGGGTAGCAGAGATCTTCTACATAACCTTCTCGAGAAGGTTAATCATGATGATGATGACGATGATGCTGATGATTATGATGATGATGATGATGATTATATGTATTAGAACTTTTTCAATTATCTTTTTTTTTTTCATTTCTATTTTTTTTTTTTTTTATACTTATTTTTCCAGTTATTAGTATCATAGTTAAGATTGTTATAGTTGTTAGTTGTAATAATAATAATAATATTATCACTGTATTATTATTATTATTATTGTTGTTGTTGTTTTTAGGTTTGCAAGGTCGAAAAGGTGCACGCAAGAGCCTCTCTTGACCTTGTGACCTCACTAGTCAAGGTCGTTCACGATAATAAGGATTAAATTATACTTTCTTAAATATTATTCAGCGAAAGTGTTCATATTACTCTTATTACTACTTTTACTACTGATTCTACTGCCACTACTAATGACAAATGCTAAAAATAATATTGAAACAAAATCAATAATAATGAAAATAATACCAATAATAATATATCTATTATAAATAATAACAAAAATAATACCTCTCATAATAAAACTAATAACAATAATAATAATAATAACATATTAGTATAACCAGTTACAACAACATCACTTCCATCAACAACAACAGTTGATAGAGCATTTAATGGACCGCTCAACATGTCTCTTGCCTGCTTACTTTGCAGTCAATGAGATTGAAAAGTTGTCTATGGAGGGAAATAGCGGTCCTCATTGGGTGGCGTGGTCGGATGTGTTTGTGTGTGCTTGTGTGTGTGCTTTTGTGTGCTTGCGTGTCTTTGTGTGTGCTTTTGTGTGTGCTTGTGTGTGCTTTTGTGTGCTTATGTGTGTCTGTGTGTGCTTGTGTGTGTTTGTGTGTGTTTTTGTGTTCTTGTGTGTATGTGTGCCTGCATCAGGTCAGGTGTTATTGAAGGTGATTGAATGCGGTTGGACATGATAGGTAGTGAAGTGGTTTTCAATAATAGTAACAATAGTCATAGTTTTTGAAATAAAAGTAAAGAAAAATTCAATAAAAATTTTATATTATAATTATTATTTCGTTATTTTTAAAAGGAAATTCGACAAAAGTTAGTGGAATACACGTGTTCCTTTCTGCCAGCCGCTCGCATACACACCATTCTAGGTTGCCCTTGATCCTTCCAATCTCCGCAACGCTACTAGCACAACCACCACTATGCCACCACTACCACTACAGCTCGAAGTAGTTTGTATCCTGTGGTCGGTCACAGCGTCATCACACCATCCGTTTGGAGACTCTCATCAAGCAACCTCAAGCTCAATCTCCAAGGCCCTCTGCCTTATAACAAGGTGTGGCTACCCACCACAACCACCGGCAAAACTACCACCACCACAGTCACCATTCTACTCGCCACCATCACAGCCACCACAGTCATTATAGCTACTCACATTTTCACAGCTATCTTCACCACTATCACCCAGCAAATGACAGAACCTCAGGGAAACTTGCTTCAGTACCTTCTACGACAGCCATATTCCAGAGACACCATTTGCACTGTTCTTGGCCTCAACAAGCAGGTTCTCATCGTATATTTACATACACACACACACACACACACACACACACACACACACACACACACACACACACACACACACACACACACACACACACACACACACAAACTCACACAAACACACACAAACTCAGTCGAAGCTCCGCTGCACAATGTTAGAAGACCAGTTTGTACAAATGATCATTCGAGGCCTGGAAGAATGTCCT
This sequence comes from Branchellion lobata, assembly GCA_947562095.1. Taxonomy (NCBI): domain Eukaryota; kingdom Metazoa; phylum Annelida; class Clitellata; order Hirudinida; family Piscicolidae; genus Branchellion; species Branchellion lobata. The sequence goes on from OX387249.1 coordinate 8,515,542, forward strand.
GATGACGAAGGGGGTGGTGCCGATAATGATGACAAGGCTGATGCCTCTTCTTCTCAAACAGGAGCTTACAATTACATTTGGAATCACACGTCAGGTGAAGGGACTAGACCTGGAATTCGTTTATTCTAATTTAAGAAGTTTTTTTGGTTTGGATTAAATCCGTTATTGTTTTTAATATAAACTAATATAAATTATTTCAATTGATTTCGAAGATTTGCTGATTTAAAGTTTCATATTTTTAATATAAATAAAAATATTCATACACACACACACACACACACACACACACACACACACACACACACACACACACACACACACACACACACACACACACACGCACACACACACAAAACAGGTCAGTTGATCTTCTTCATCCTCTTCAAGTTCACCAGCTTCTCACACATTGTTACTTCGTTGGTGAAGGAAGTAAGTTCCTCTTGTCAGCTTGATGTAACGTACTGTATTACATTTTTTTCAAATTGAAATAGACACGAACAAACGCTGTTCAAAATTGTTTTAAAATTTCACAAACACTGACTCCCTAAATTTTAGACTCATTCACCGACATTCTATACAACATTCTCAACTTAATTAATATTTAATCTTTCGAAGACTTTTACCTCATTGAGTCCAATCAACTGCAGCTAGTAGCACGGAATCTGCGTAAAGGGAGGGATTACATAATGTGGGTGTTGTTGCAGTTCATTTCTGGCTCTATCCACAATGAACCAGTTTGTTGGGTGGTGGTGCATGGTGAAGTTGGCTGGGAATTGAGTAGATTGGCTGGTATGTGGAATGGGTATGGGAGGTGGGAAGTTTACGTATCATGTGAAGACGGTGTATCATGTGAAGATGGTGTATCATGTGAAGATAGTGTATTGTGTGGTTGGTTTTGTTTTGTATTGTTGGTGGTATATCGTGCACGTGGTGGTATATTGTGTTAATGGTTGTCGGATGAGGATGTTGAGTGAATGGTGGATTGTGATGTTGGTTAGTGAAATGGGAGATGTGATGTAGCATCATTTGGTCGATAAATGGTTTAAAAGATGGATGTACGAAGGAAGCATGAGTAAAGGTGGATATTGAATCGGATGGTTGATTGGTGGGATGGATGTGTGGTGAAGAAGCGGAATGGGCGAGTGAGTTTGATGAAATCAGGACTGAGGGGATAAGCAAAATGTGAATGCTCCATTAACGTTTAAGTTTTCATTTAGTACTACAACAACCTCAAACAACGTTCAAAAACTACTGTAACGATTATGGCAATTTCCACAACAATCGTCTATGAAGGCGCCTCAACTGCCACAACAATGTCAAAAAACCACCACTACAACCATCAACAACCTCAGTCACATCCACCACAAGGTTCCCTGAGGTTCTGTCACCACAACATCACAACAAAACAACCATCAACAACACAAAGAATACAACCACTTCTCCGCCACCACCACCTCCAGTTAAAAGACTTCATTCCTGTCATTGAATTGTGCCACTTCTTGTATCCTGAAACATCACCACTGCCCATCCCTGACGTTGGTTCACTCACAAACATTACTCACATAAATCAATGATTTTTTGATGATACTATTACTACTACTACTTCTAGCACTAATTCTACCATCACTACTACTAATAATAATAATTTTATTAACAAAATAATCATTTCTATATTCAAAAAGTTTCGATTTCACGTTATTTATTTAATGTTTAAACTTAGAAAAAATGTCTTCGGCCGTTTTCCTTGTTTTTAAGTTCTAGAAAAGTTCCTTCTTCATTTTCCACGGGTGAACACGTTTCATACGGTGCATGGTGCATGGAAATATGTGCATGGTGCATGGAGGGATTTATATCCAATCTGTAAACTCCAACAACATTGGATAATTTTTTTCGGTTTATCCGAGAAATAAGCGAGGGATAAATTAAAAGTTACGCCTCAAGGTTTGAAGAAGTTGTCTCGCTAGCACGCTTTCTTCCACGACAACACAGGTGACATCGAGGTTATGCATCCATAAGTTGGCAGCGGTGTGCATCTGGGTGCACCTGACCCGCAAGGCCAACAACGACAAGGTCATCCTGCGAACGCCTCTGCCCACCCCCTTCGTCGACCAGTTTGAGTGAGTTTGGAGGAGGAATTAGGAGTAAGGAGCTGGAAGGAGTTAGGATTAAAGTTTAGTCAGAGGGAGATGAAAGTTGAAGGGCTCTAAAAAAATAAGTGTGGCTCAAAACTAGTAAAGAGGAGTAAGGAGGAGAATGAGGATTTGGGAAAAAAGAGTTGAAGAAAAAATGGAACTAGGAGGATTAAGATGTTATTAAATTTCTCCCCGCAACTACTTTCTATCACCTACAATCATTCACAACCACTCGCAATCACTCACAGCGATCCAACAGCCACTCTTAACCACTCACAACCTTCACAGATTCATTCACCAATTAGCTCTAAAGCCGCAGGCCTTTTTTGAAAACAACAACTACACCATGGCTCTCGTCTGCAATGCCTGTTTGTCTTTGTCTTTGTTTTCGCCTTTTTATCCCTTGTTTTTGTTGTATATTTGATCATTTTTTATCTATTTGTTGTTGTTTTTGTTGCCATTTCCTGGTTTTTTGTACCTCATTCACAATTCTCAAGACATTTACAATCGTTTCACGTTCTCAAATTTAGACTCAGAAAACCGTATTCTCCACCAATTCACACCACTTCCCCACCCCTTTCCACTCACAACTACCTCCACTGCTATCTCCTCTACCGACCTACCATTACTTCTTCCAACTCAAATAACTTCCATCGCTCCTCTCTTCACTACCAACACCATTAATTTTTTTTCCAAACACCACCACCACCACTTCTTTCACCGCTAAACGTCACCACCACCCATGTGACATGTGATATTTTAATATTCAACTTTCACCACTACCACCATTATCACGTTACCGTCATTGCCACCTCCATCAGTACTTCTACCATCACCACCATTACCACCATCACCACTTCTTTCACTACTACTACCATCACCACCATCACCACCTCTTCCACTACTACTACCACAAACACCTCCACCACCACCAACACAGACAGCACCAACAGTGACTACTTTTCCCAACCAATGGCAGCCATGATGGAATTCGTTTTTGGCACTCCCCACTCCTCCACATCCCCTTCCTCTACTCCCTCCTCCACCCCCCTCCCCAGGGGACTCTTGGCCTATGCACCCACCTTCCCCATACGTTTGTACAATTCTTTGGCACTCTGACGTTTAAGAGTTTCCATAAAGTAATTTCATTTCATTTTTCTACTAATATATATTATTATTATTATTTCCATATTTTTTTATTGATAAATATTTTATTCTCGTGTTTTTTCTGATATATATTTATATATATATTTTTCTCTTTTATGTAGTTTTATTGTATT
>OX387249.1:8523953-8611453 GCA_947562095.1 Branchellion lobata
GGTGAGAACGACCTCATCAAGCACTTCTCTTCGCAACACTCCCTCCCCCTCTTTATTTGCGTTCTTTGGAAGTGTCTCATAGAGGACAATCGCCTCACTCCCATTGCCTACAAGGTGCTCGACCGCCTTGGTCCTAAGGCACTTTGCGGGCAGCTGAGGAGCTTCGTGGACTACGTGGTGTATGAAGTGGGTCAGGTGGGCGCCAACAATCTGGTGAACAAGTACATCGACTGCCTCAATGATCTCATCTGGAAGTGGAATGTAGTCTCGTTGGATCGATTCGTGCTCACTATGTGTCTGAGGGCCTTTGATGGCAACGAAGTCATGGTTGGTGGCGTGGGATGGATGATGGAGTGGGAAAGAGAATTTGGAGAGTGATTGGCGTGTGACAGAAAGGCTGGTAGAAGGAATGATAGGGGCGCAATATGATCGTTTATTACAAGATGACAATTGCTTCTTTCTCCACTTCATTTTAATATTTTTTTCAGCTATCCTCCCGACTACTCACCCACCATGTTTCACCAATCCAACCTTCTCATCCAATCATCTCATACAGCCACACTTTTTAACCACGTCTCAACCATTTTTAACTATTCTTAAGCACGCTTAACTTTGCTAACTTCAATCCACTTTTTCCCCAACTTCCTCCCAAACGTTTTCCAACTTTTCTACCTTCTCCTTCAATCACTCTTTCCCATCCAATCTTTTTTTTCTTCCCTTCTTCCAGCTTCTTCAAACCCCTTTCAAATATTTCCAACCCATCTCCATCCTTTCATCAAATTGCATGCAACCTATTTTATAAAAGCTCCTCTATTCTTCCTTTGTTAACCCTTCTTTTTTCTTTTTTTCATATCTATTCACACCATCTCACACCATTCCACACTACTTCACACAATTCCACACTACTTCACACCACCTCACACCACTCTAAACCACTCCACACCACCTCACACCACTCTAAACCACTTCACACCACCTCAAACCACTTCACACCACCCCAGGCCAGTCTCTTTGTAACTCAGGTGCTCCTCTTGAGGCCTTCAGACTTCAAGTGCCGCTTGAACGACTTTGTCTGCAATTGCTCTCCCGAGCACTGGCGCCTTGACGACTACTACCACAAACACATGGCCTTCCACAATAAGGTGCTACCAACCTCTTCATCATCGCCGTCACCGTCGTCATCATACTCATTATTAGTATTTTTATTGTTACTGTTTTATTATTATTATTTTTCGTATTATTATTTTCATTATTAATGTTTTGTTATTATCATTATTCCTATTAGTATTTTTGTTCATTTTATCATTATTAAAACCACCACTTCCACAGTTTCCCGAGTTGTTGTACTTTGAGCAGACACCTGAGCTATCACAACAACATCAACTTTTGCCCGTCTATTTCAGTAATATTTGCCTCAGGTTGGTTCTTCATGATTTTTATTTTATTTTAATCTTCCTTTTTTTTCTGTTTTTCACTTTCTCTTTTTTCTCCACCTCCTTTTTTCTTTCTCCACCTCCTCCTTTTTTCTACCAGATTCATTCCAGTCTTGGACCTCCTTGTGTATCGCCTGTTGGAGGTTCCCCAGGCCACCAAGTTTCTGGATCTCATCATGGAGCACTTGGGGGTTCTCTACAAGTTCCACGGTGGGGAAAGCTGACGTTGCAAGAATGGGGGTTGTAGAGTGGCGGTGGATGGGAGTAGATTGGGGGAAGGGATTGACGTTTGTTTTAGGGTTTTTCTAACTTTTATTACAACTACCAATTGTCATCACCATTCCTCCTTCATCATCACTCTCAACACTTCATTTTTATCATCACTTCGCCATCATCTCTACCGCCCTTCATTCACTCACTCTTCTTCATCTTCACCTCCAACACATAGCTCGTCCAGTGAACTTTCTCTACAACACACTCCACTACTACGAGAAACTGCTGAAGGATAGAGCTTGGGTGAAGAAACGTCTGGTGCAAGTCGTGACTGGTGAGATTCCATGGTTGCTTCTGCTACTCTAGTTGCTTTTGTTGCTGTAGTTGTTTTTTCTGGCGTTGCTGTAGTAATAGTTGTCGTGTTTGTTGTTGTTGCCATAATAGTAGTAGTTGTTATTGTTGTTTATCTCATGTAGAGCAGGATGGTCCTTGAATGCGCTACAGCTGGCTGTAGAAGGCACACAAGTTCGTCGAAAAAGACCCAAACTTCATGGCAAAAGCGATCAGCTGCGAAGGCTGGGAATCTAATTCAGAAGTGTTCGGCTGATTCGATCTATCTTTTCTTACAAATTCGACAATGATCGGATTCTTTTATTTGTGAAGTAAAATCATTGGCGAGGACTTAGATTGTGTCCGTTTCGAACCTGACTAAATCGGTCACTTCTGCCTCTTTTGCAGCATGGTGTAGACCCGGAGGTCACAATGATCATGCTTAGCATGCTTTGCTGGGACTTCCATGGATGTTTCTGGAGTGAGGTATGTCTTTCTTAGCACGGACTTTCCAAGGGTTGATCTTAAGTGAGCAATGATGGCTCTAGCCTCGTTTAGCTGAACGCTTTCGAGCTTCTCTAGGTTGCTGTTGTTGCTTGTGTTGCTGCTGAGACGCTGTTTGAGATAGTTCAATGTTGTTGTTGTTGTTGTTAATTTGTGTTTACCGTTGGTTTCATTTTGTTTTTTTTTTCACCTACTCAATCTATTTCTGTTTTATATTGCCTGTTGCTAGTTTGCTCTTGTTTTTTTTGTATAGTTTTAGTGTGAATTTTCAGTTACTCATGTTTTACTTATATATTTTTCATATTTCGTTTTTATTTTGTTAATATTTTCTTCATAACTTGTTTCAAACTTCGTTATTATTTTTATAAAAAATCTGCAGACTCACAGAAGGACTTGAAACCAAAGAATTGGATAATTTCAGAGGATTATAGTAAATACATCGAAACATCATCATCAGCGCCTACGTCATCATCGTCATCATCATCAGCACCAGCAACATCGTCGTCGTCTTCTTCATCAGCAGACGGACTCAATAGTAGCGAAAAAGCAACCAGCGATGCTACATGGATACCGGAGATTGAATATTACATGAGGAAGGTGGAGAGATTGGTGGATGGTTAGTAGGGTTGTGTGGTGGGATGTGGTGGGGTGTGGTGGGATGTGATGTGGTGGGGTGTAGTGGGATGTGATGTGGTGGGGTGTGGTGGGGTGTAGTGGGATGTGATGTGTTGTGGGGTGTGGTGGGGTGTGATGTGGTGGGGTGTGGTGGGGTGTAGTGGGATGTGATGTGTTGTGGGGTGTGGTGGGGTGTGGTGGGGTGTAGTGGGGTGTGATGTGGTGTGATGTGGTGGGGTGTAGTGGGGTGTGATGTTGTGGGGCGTGGTGGGGTGTAGTGGGGTGTGATGTTGTTGGGTGTGGTGGGGTGTAGTGGGGTGTGGTGGGGTGTAGTGGGGTGTGGTGGGGTGTAGTGGGATGTGATGTGGTGGGGTGTGGTGGGGTGTGATGTGGTGTTATGTGGTGTGGTGTGGTGAGGTGTGGTGTGGTGTGGTATGGTGTGGTGTGGTGGGGTGTTGTGGTGTTTCATTGGTGTGTGATATTGTGTAGTTTAGTATGATGAAAGATACTATAGTGTTGCAGCTCGGTATTATTCAGCCAACACCTCACTCATTCCACTTAACCCACCTTATCACATCATTCTTCCCACTTACCGTCCACTAATCACCCATCATCGCACCATCTTTCCATCTAAATCATTCACTATCAACTTTAATCATCTACCACCTCACCCACCATTCCATTTCCACCATCCCATCCACCCAATCCACAGCAATCAGTGGCAAGTTGGTCAGTCCCCCCAGCATCGACTGGAGGTTCAACGAGTGCACTAACTTGCCCAAGTATGTCTTTCTCTTTCTCCTTTTTTTCCTTTTTCTCTTCCTTCCCCTCTTCCTCTTTTTTTCCCTCTTCCTTCTCCTCCTCCTCTTCTTCTTTCTCCTCCTCTTCTTCCTCCTCTTCCTCTTCTTTCTCCTCTTCCTCCTGGAGATAATTTAAAAAAAATAGCATTATTGTTCACTGATTTCATTTATTCGGTTATCTTTTCAATAATTTTTCGCCCTAATTATCATTAGTTTGAAATCGCCACAAGTTGGTTAACGTTGAAAATCCTAAAAAATGTCCTGCACGAAACTTAAATTTACCATCTTTTCGTTATCTTTGTTTTTATCACCTTTATATCACCCACCATAAAAGCCACGTGCTGACTAGCACGTGCGTGGAGCTGATGGCGCTGCCAGTGAGTTGCAAGGTGGTCGGGAAGGCTCTGTATGACGTCGTTCTGAAAAAGTGCCTGCTCTTGTTATTTATAGATCATGACTCATCCCTTTGAATATTTAATTGCATTATTCCACATATTTTTTCAACCAATAATGAGCAAGTGACATACTTTGCTCTAATTTTCAACTTTCGCACGTTTTATGTGAGTATTGCTTTCTTGGAACTGAAAATGAGAATCGGTTTAATGAATTTATTAAGTTAAGTTAAGTTATTCAACAATAGAGTGGCCTTGAAGCTCCTCAGGGTTGAAAGCCATTGTATTAATATTGTATTGTAGTTTAAACTTTCATTTGCTGTTCAAATAAATGAATCAAAGATAACTTGATTATAAATAATTTGTTCGTGTGAAGAGTTTTCCGAAAGGATTCAGTTCCAATCAAAATTGTTATTCATATTCAATAAGAAAGTAGACAAACAATGCAGACAACAATTTTCTCTATAAGAGCGTTTTTCTACCACCAATTCCATGAACATTATCTAGCAGTTCTACCACCACATCAACCACATTCACCACCATCAAATCCACCACCAGCACATCCACCACCACCACATCCACCACCACCACATCCACCACCACCACATCCACCACTACCACATCCACCACCACCACATCCACCACCATACTACCACCACATCCACCACCATACTACCACCACATCCACTACCACCTCTTCCACCACCACAACATCCACCACCCAGTGCTTACAGGATAGCACGCAAGGACTATGGCGCTTGGGTCAATGCTGTGGCACTCATTTCTGTGTCTATGCCGGTTGCTACGTTCATATAAATGAATAATTAATTATATACGTGTCTGTGTGTGTGTGTGTGTGTGCGTGTGTGTGTGTGTGCGTGTGTTTGTGTGTCTGTCTTTCGATTTCATATAAAATACTATGTATTTTTTTTTTCAATTTATTCCATTTGTCATTCATTTTTATGTATTTTAATTCACATTTTCATCGGCGTACACACTCCACTCCTCACCTGCGCCATCACGCACACACCCACGCACACACACCCACGCCTCCTCCATCCTTCTCCGTAGTTACCGTGTTGGAGTGTCTTGAACGAGTTAGTGTACGAGTGCATCACCAAGCACCTGTGCAGATACAACAACAACGTCGAGGTGCCTGTTGCCACACCATTCGGTGGATTATCTATATTTAAACTTATGGTATACATAGATGTATGTCGACGAATATCACCACGTGACATAAGTCACGACCACCACACCACTTGACACAAGTCATGACCACTACACCACGTGACACAAGTCATGACCATCACACCACGTGACAAAATGCTGACTCCAGGGAGGCAGATACTTCTATCGTGAGGAGCAAGGAACAAAGGTGTTTGACGAGCCCTCGCAACTTTTCAACTTCGATGCGGCATTTCCGGTTTGTGTTTTGGATTTTTTCAGCTATTATTGTTTTTTTTTCTCAATTTTCTTCACTGTCCGAGAGAGACTTGCTTACATCATTCTTTTTTTGATGCACAAGTGATCGTTTGTACAATTTCCTGCGCGTCTGTCCGCCTGTCTCATCTTGAAAGAAGTCTACTCGAGATGCAGACACTCGGCCCAGCTTTCTCAAGCTCTATTATCTTTTGAAGCAACAAGTACATTGGAAAAAGTTTTATGTCAGAGTCCACACAAGCTTGAGCGCTCAAGTTCAACTTGAACATTTGGTTGTGGTTCAAAAACTCATTCCATAGATGACGTGTATCACTCCATCTTACATTATAAGTAGAAGAAAAATTGTATTTTATTTTCAATGTTTTCACTATATTCTCTATTAATTTTTTTTTCAAATTTTTAAAATGAAAAAATCCATTATTTTAAAAAAACTGGTAATTTACAAGATAATAGAATTGTTTTGAAAACCTAATGACACTTACAATATTTCGTTGACTTTTTTTTATAATTTTATTTTTGTTTCAAATATTTAAGTTCTTTCATCCGTTTTTAAATCTTTGTTTAATTTACTTCAATCTTTCAGTTACTATCTTTTAATCAACCTCATTTTTTATTTATATTTTCAATTTATTTAAACGTCCTCATTCTTCCAGGTGTTCGCAGAGAAGGATGCGGCGGTGTTGTTATGTCTGTGTCACTCGGTGTGGAGTCATTCGAAGATCGGAGTGCTCATCCACATGTTCAAGTGGCTGCTTGTTGTTTGTTTGTTGTTGTTTGTTTGTTTTTGTTGTTGTTTTTGTTTATATTTTTTCTTTCGCTTGCTGATGTCATAACTTCAAGAGCATGACGAGACAAATCAACATTTCTGCTTTGTAACCATGGTTAAACTGGAAAACAACCAACTTTCACAACCACCTCTTTTACTTTTCTACGCGCTCTTTTCTTTCACTACCTTTCATTGTCTTTCAGTATAATTCCACTGTTACCTTCCACCAATCTTTTCGCCACTATCTTCATTATCTTTTTTCAACACTTTTCTCACCCACTCACATTTGTACAGTGCCTTGAAGGAGGTGAGGGGAGTGATGGAAGGGGAAATGCAGCTCTTGTTCGTGTGTCACTTAGTCGGACCCTTCTTGCAGAGATTCCATATTGAACGCACCAGGTGTATGATGGAGGTTGGTGGTTGGTTGGTTGGTGGATTAGGTCATTTTGGGATGGTGAGATACGCTTACAGGCGTTTGATAAAACTCACTCGAAACTTTCGTTATAGCTTGTTTTTTCATTGATTTTTTTTCAATTTCACAATCCAAAAAAAATTATTAACATCTTCATCTTTTCACTTTTTCAATTTTCAATCACTTTCCCATCTTTAAGAACAATATTTCCACTTTTTATTTTTTTCACTGGCTTGCGGGATCTCCATTTTTAATTTACCGAGGGAAAGTTCCAAGAACAAGAACAACGTTTTTGTGTCCAGTCTTAATCACTTTTAATCATACTTTTCATCTTTGCACCTACCCATTCTCAACCATCTTCGTCATTTAATTCAAGTTGACCATCGAAATGTACTGGATGCTGGAGAAAGTGGACAAAAACTCAAAAGAACTTCTTTATATCGACACCATTTGCGATTTCCTGTCAGTATGTCTTGGATTGTTTCTAATCATTGCCTATTTTGGATTTATCTGTTATTGAGGCCCCAAATAAAATTGATTATCATTTTTTATTATAATTTAATCCTTCTAAAAAATTGATGTAGTGGCCTTTTTAGTGTTTTCATATCTTTGTCACCACCACCCTGCAGTTACCACATCAAATACATGTTCGTGGGAGATGGAGTAAAATCAGAAGTTGAAAAGATCATTAAGAGGTTAAGGCCTGAACTTCAAAGAAAGCTGCAGTATATATCATACCATAGCAAAGACGAGGCAGCAGTGAAGTTTGCTGCAACCGCGGCAACAACTGCCAACAAGGCGCCTCCATCCATCCAAACTACCTCAACAACTGTTTCAAATCAATAAAATGGACTATCAATAATTTTTTCACTATAATTTATTTTACTGTTTTTATTTCACTACTTAAATAAAATAAGTATCCTGTTCCTTCTTTTTCATTGACTTGTAGACAGAGGCTTTTCTAATCCAATATAAAAAAAAAATCAATTAATCAAAAATTAAGCGCTTTTTAGTTTCTACTCACTCAAATAAGTTAGAAGTTTTTTGGACATTTAATCTATTGTTTTAAAAACATAATTTGTCAAAATAACATCATTGGTAGGCACCTTTTTATTTTTTGAATCTATTTACACGTTTTTTTTGTTTATTTATATACCGGAACACAACCAGACACTCGTACAAATGCAACTTTCGACAAAAAAATTTCATAACTATTGAGAGAACTAATTTTATAAATTAATTAAAGATATTGAAACTCCGAAATTCTATCTAAAACGATTCAATAACTTAGAAAATACTTCCTTTTTTAGCCAGTCACTAAAAGGAAGTTTAAATTTGAGAAACGTCAAGCAACAAATGTGAATAAATATGAAAATAATCAAATGAAACTCAACTGGTTATTATTACCATTACAATTTATTTGAAACTATTCTAATGTGAAACTTCTCCATTTAGATCTCAAAAAGAATGGCCAGTCAGAACCATGAATCATCACGGTTGATTAAGGACCAGGAGATAGATGATCTTTTATCCAAACTTTCCATGGAAGAGTTGGAGGAGTTGCAGATCGAGCTTGTTGATCCAGATGTATGTGCTTTTTTGAATTTTTTTAATGTTTATCTCAGTATCTATGTGTATGTGTGTTTGGGTAGATGGGTGTTCTAGTGTGTCAATGTTTTTTTCGCAATATAGTTGAAATCATTACACAAAAAGTAAAGAATTACACCATTGTTTCTTTCTAAGGATCCACACATCCCGCCATCTGATCGATGTCGCTACCGCACTGACAAAACTGCAACTGGCCCCTTTGACCGCCAAAAACTTCTCAGCTACTTAGAACAAAAGGCAGCAAATGAAGAAGATTGGTCCAGTAACAAGCCCTTTGTCAAAGAAACAAGGGGTAAGACATATTATTGCAACTTGACTTTGATCATTTCATCTATATGTAGTAGACTTTATCACACCAATATAAGTTGATACAGTAAAGGATATCACTACACAATAATTATATTTTTTGATAATTTAGTTTTTTTTCTTCCTCACAGTAAATCATCATACCTTTTCCATCCTTCAAAGGCAAGGTTTGGAAGCCAAAGGAAGTGGAAAAACCAGTGGAGGAAAACAAAGGGGAGCTAGACACTGCCTTTGATGAGGCTCTTGCACAGGCCACTGAAGAGGAACTTGTGGACCTAGCTGGTTGGTGGTATGTTGGAGGTGGTTGATGGTGTTGTATTGGGGCTTGGTGGTGTTGTATTGGTGGTAGTTAGTGTTGTGTTTCAGTTTTTTGGTTGACGTGTTTTTAAGAGATAGCTTCATGTTGACAGATACTGAAAACTTTTGATCCTTGCTGGACTAAGGCCAATTTGATACCACTCATTATTGCACTGCATTGTATTATCATTGTCAATCATTCAAGCATTTATTTAATGAATGACCTTCCAACTCCATGACACCTTAACTCTATGACACCTCAATTTATGACATTTCTACATTATGACACTTTAACACTTACAACACTCAATCTTCCACCAGCAATCTTGGGTTTCCATGGCATGCTGAACCAGAGTCAGTACCACCATGCTTTCGTCTCTGGACAACAAGCTAAAGATTTGCCCGGAGGACTACAGGGTCAGTGGATAGAATGAATGTATGCATGGATGCATGAATAAAATTGAAGCTTGTTCATAAAACGCCAGTAACTTTCCTGCAACACCGTTTTCTGGTAATGAAAAAGCAAAAAACAGAAATAATCATTATTCTTTGTTAGCCTCAACAAACCTTTGTTGCTGAATACCGCAAGGGATGAACTATCAATAGATTTCTAGTCTTATTCAGGGTTTTTTAAAACTAACCCGATGTTGTGTTATCAGGTAACTAATGTTCTGTTGTTAGTCTATTGTCTCAATACAATAGAACCACTGAAGCTTGCAGTCCAAGCGGCGCTTAGCTTGTGAGGGCCACCAGGCAATAATTGTATCACTGCTTTCAAAGCATCATCAACCCTCGCAGCTGTCACTAAGTGTGAGCCATGCAAACTGTATGACCTTGAACCGCCCAACAACACCAACATCTACGACGCTACAAGTCGAGTCCAAGCCAACGATCCTTCCACCACCGCACTCAACTTCAATAATATCAAGGTTTCTTCCGAGTTTAATTTTATTAAGAGGCTTTCAAAACTCTCACGCATTACTGCCACTTGCACAAACGCAAATGCTTGAGTATTGAAAATGTAAAGAAGTTACGTTTCATTGTAACTGTAAGTTATATCAAAGTGACCTGGAGCCAAAAGAACTCAAAGTCTTTGATAAAGTCACCAAAAAGGGTCGACCACACCACAGGACATCCCAGCAAACCTTTTCGGTGACCTCTTCAAAGCCCTTCACAACAACACCCACCTCAAACAGCTACATCTTGCCAACACTGCACTCACAGACTCGCCTGCCAAAGTTCGAATCTTGTTGTTGTGGTTGTTGTTGTCGATGTTGATGTTGTCGTTGATATTTTTGGTTTGTTTTTCGCTTTTAGTGCCATCATGAAAGAGTCGTGAGAGGGTACATTCAGGCCAAAAGAAAGGGCGAATTTGGATGAATTTAATTCTGGCTCTGTCGTTAAGAGAGGAATTGTCGTCATTTTCCTTTCTTTGAGCTAGAATCGTTTTCATAATTCTTTCACCATACTTTCATTCACTAGAATCTTTCCATTCAACTGCATCAGAAACTCACTACTTGATCCGTCTGATTCAGCACCATCAACCTCAATCATACTGTTTCTCACTTCAACAATTACAATTTTCTAACCACCAATCCATCCACTCAGATCTACCTACCACTCAAACATTCATCATTACATTTGTCAATCCATTCGCCGCTATCTTTCCTTTCGAAGCATCCACCTACCAATGTATCTTCTCACCATTTATTCATTCGAAAACTCCCTTCACCCAAAATACACCTATTAACCCACCCACCCACCAATGCAGGGCCTGGTGGAGGCACTGCAGGTAAACGGCACTCTTACCCACCTCAACGTCGAAAGCAACTTCTTGAGGTGGAACTTGCAATAAATCATGTTATAAATGATTGTTAAATGACTGTTCCAATGGGCTTTTATATTAAAATGATATCATTATTATTAGCTTTATATATTAAAAATGCAGATTTTATTTCAAAAATTTTTTTTTCGTTTTTAAGCGGGTCTCTCATCATCCAACTGCTCACGTCCATCAACCACAAGCAAGTGCTTTCAGAGTTCAAAGTAGCCAACCAGGTTGTGTGTGTGTGTGTGTGTGTGTGTGTGTGTGTGTGTGTGTGTGTGTGTGTGTGTGTGCGCGTGTGTGTGTGTGTGTGTGTGTGTGTGTGTGTGTGTGTGTGTGTGTGTGTGCGTGCGTGCGTGCGTGCGTGTGTGATTGCTGTACTCATTCACACTCATACTACTGTGAACTCACATGTGTTCCACTGCCACAGAGACCTGATGTCTTGGGAGTGAAGACGGAAATGGAAATTTCGAAACTGATGCTCTCTAACCAGTAGGCGCTATATGAATAAGTTTAAAAGTTTTCTTAGGCTTTGTGCAACATATTCTTGGGTTTCAGTAGTAGTTTTAACCTATCATACCATTAGAACTTTACCACTATTTTGTCATAAAAATAAATCTTGGAAACATTGTTACATTTTGTTTCTAATTTTATATGCCCCATTATCTAACAAAGTCATTACTAGATTTCAGCTGTTTTTAAATTTCATAGTTTACTCAATAAAATAATTCTTACTATAACTTCTTAATCTTCTATTGGAGGTATTGCTTGTACGTTCAAAGCTACGACTAAGCTACTATTAATACTGCTTTTACAACTGAAACTTCCACTGAAGCCATAATCACCCTTTGTCATTGCAGCAGTTTGATGCGTTTTGGTGTATTCCTGGAGGTGGCAGGCGCAAGGTTGTGTGTGGATCAAGTGCTGCAGAAGAATAATGATGAGGGTTGGTGCTGGTGTGCGCATGGCCTTGTGACGATGTTGTATGGATGTGGTGTTGGAGGTATTTGGAGGTGGTGGGTTAGTGGTGTGAGGGTTGGTGGAGGATGTTAGAGTGAAGGAGGTAATAGAAATCTGCTCGCCTGGATGTTGAGTAGGGCTGATGGTAGAAGATTATATGGAGAAACATTTTGCCGCATTAAAAAAATTTAAGAAAAAATTGTTTATTTTTATTTTTCTTTTCACTCATTTCCCATCAATTTGCCATTTTACAACAGCTAGGAAAGAAAGAGCTGCAAAATGATTCGTCAGATGTCGCTCTTCGGATTTGTGCACTTCTTCCCTCCCTTTCAGAACTCCCATGCTTTGTGGTTCAAATCATTCAGTTACCATTTTTAAAATCGTTTTCAATATCACTTAAAAATTGTAGATTTACGTGCAGCTTTTGATATAATTAAGAAAACAACGCTTTTTGAATGCATACTTCATTACCTTATTTAAACGTTGTTTTATATGGATATTTTATCCATATATGGATATATGGATATTTCACATGTTTTGGAGTTCAACTTCCTTAGCCCTTATGAAACACCCACCATGAAACTGAATCCTTCTCACATTTCTTCTCACTCGTTGACGCTATTGTTTTGCACATTTTCGAATCATTTGTTTCAATAAGCTTTCAAAAGCACTGCTTGCTACTCAAGGGCACCCTCCTAAGGCCCTCATGCCGCACTGGAGGAGACCACGCACCACTATTCCAGCTTTTTTATGAGTGTTGTTTTGTTGATGTGACCGCTCCAGGCTTTATGTTTTTGTCTTTTTGAGAAGGATGCGAAAAACGCAAATGTAAAAATATGTAAAAACAATATAACACCGACTTTATTATGCCTCATGGGTTTGGTTACCTAGTAGTAATTCGTATGATTTTCACGTTTTTATTATCAACATTGTTAGTTTTTTTTCCACCCATAATTAATTATTCATTTTAAAAATATTCATTGCAAACCGACCACTCATTTTGTTAATGTTCTATCTTCCACGTATGCAACGCACATTTCTTCTCTAAGCGTCTCCTTCATATTCCAGCTTCGAGTGGTCACCCTTCGTTAAAGTTTTTTGTCTGGTTAAATAATTTCTTTAATCGTATAACAAATTATTTGCTGGATTTTTAATCAAGTAATTTTGATCATTACGTTTTACTTTTAATTCATTTCAAAATTTATATTTCGTTAAATAATAGCAATATTTTTTCAAGTTAATATACTTTATTTCATTTATAATTAAATTAATTGATTAATCCTATTATTTATTAGCTTGATCAATCACACTAAGGTTTAGATTACATTTTTCGAGTATTTCAAAAAGATTGTTGTTTCATTTTCTAGGGCAGCCTCACTAGGCCATTTAGCATGTGTGTTTTTAGTTTAATTATTTCATTGATTATATTTTCAAATGAAACATCAATGGTGGTTTACTTTGGTACTTTGTCACTACATCTGCCTACACCTAATTACACAAGGCTTCGTTTTCATTCTCCTATTGCTTGTCACCCTTCAAATTTTCCTCTTAGTGGTACATCAGCGTAATCAATAACACCTTCCTTTCTCCCATAGTTTCAAGCTGGTAATCCATTGGCAGTATTCACTTCATTTCAAAAATTGGCTTCTTAATACATTTTTGGTATCATTTCTTGTTATTTTTCGGTCTAAATTTATTTTTGGCACTTCATTTCAACGTTCAAAGTTTTCATGCCTCACCAAGTTTTAATGTACGTTTTGTCGATCAAAATACAAAAAAATAGAATTATTGATATTTTTTTACTTTTAAATAAATTTAAGACATTTCAATGTGATTTATTTCGTTCCAAATCACAGAGACTATGATATATTTTCAACAATACCTTTATTAAAAAATTTTTTCAATAATTTGCACTGATGTTTAAAAAAAAGATCATTTATTTATCCAACTGACTATCAATTCACCACCTAGCAAAGGACTGAAATCTTGCAGTCGTTTCCATTTTTGTGTTTAACCCCACTTGTGCTAAATCCGCATTTTCCTACTGTAGTACGTTCTTATGAAACTCATTCAGTTCTAGCCTTACTTTTTCTACATCTTTACACGACTCTTAAAGCTATCAAAACCTCATCTTTTTTACAATTCATAGCAAAGCCGGGATTCTGCTGGTTCATTAAGGCAAATTACGAGCAAGATTTATTAAGGAAAATGTGTGTAAGTTAATAAGGGACCTCTGCCCAGTACCTGTTGGTAGAACCTGAATTATGGGCCTTTCAACTACACGGCTCTCTGTACCTTAGCAAGTTTTTTTCAAAAACATGCTGGCAGGGGAAGTCCAGACTGTCAACCAGGTTAGAGCGTAGCTGGACTTGTTTAGAAAAGAGAATGCAGTGGAAGCATTAAGGGAAGCAAGGGACAGGTCGAAGAAATCCCCTTGTACTTTGCCTTCCTCTGAATGCTCAAGGAAGCTAGTTAGATGAGTCAGAAACGTCATTGAAAATCTCTCAAACACTAAAGTCACATTTTTTGTTTTCTGGAGTCCAAAGAGAAAAACTTCCATTTGCTTTGAAGAATGTAAGATGCACAGAAAAGATCACTTATCTGATGCTTGTAATGCGTTCACTAGGATGAATTGGCAACTTTTTTTGAATTTAATTGCACTAAAATCAAGAACAAATTGCTGATTAGAAAAAAATTATAAATATATTTTAGTAAATGAACTAGAAATATCGCTTCCAACAATTAATTAATAACGGACAATTAAGAACTGATTTTGATTTCTGACAAATCAACTCAGCATTCTTTCACTCTAAACCTATTTGCGTCGCTTCTTCCATCCATCAATCACGAATTTGTGAGTCTATCCAGCACACTATCTTGATCAATTGGTTGCGTGGCAAGTGCAACATGGATCTTTTTGATAGAAAATCCCATACGGAAAAACACCTGGAAGATCTTTGTGTATTCTTTTAGCTGGTGGAAAGTCAAGTTTGAAACTTCAATGATCGCCTCAAACAAACTTAATTGTGGGTCATATATTAACTTCAAGATATTATTTATATTATGAGTATTTTTGAAGCATCATCATCATCATCATCATCATCGTCATAATCATCATCATCATCATCATCATCATCATTATCATCATCATCATCATCATCTTTATTATTATCATACTCATCATCATCCTCTAAAATACCTGTGGGAGGGATAAGCCCTTCTTTTCCCGTGCAACCTCAGCAACAACATCAGCGTCATAACCATCACTCAATAACTCTTCAACATTGAGCAAGTAGTCGCACACCTGCGGTGAATAATAACAAAAATAATAATAATAACAACAAAAATTTTGACTATTATTATTTTTAGTAATAGTAGTAGTAGTTATAGTAAAAGTAGTATTAGTAGAAATACAAAAGAATATGAATATACATGAATAACAGCAATTATACAATAAAAAATAAGCAAATATTTTATTTGTATCTAGAAAAATTGATTTAAAGTATCATATATTATGAAATAGTATTATTAATTCAGTTATTATTAATATTTATTCTTTTATCATTGAAGTTAATACTCCAATTATTGATATCATCATAAACGTTGATTAGTAGTGAAATTATTGATTTGATGATTAAAAATTACTAAAAAATACCTTCTTTTCGTCTTTTCCAAATATTCGCATGGCATTTTTTATATTTTCGGAATCGAATCCCATTTTAATCATTTTCGAAAATAAACCAGACGAATGCGTAGGAAGGCAGGACGATGGATGGAAAGAAGAAGAATCGGGAAGAAGGGGATTGAAAGAGGAATAAGAAGGTGGATTTTCAGATCCTAGAAGCGCATAATTTTTCGATGGTGAAGATGAAGACGACGTAGACATGAATGATTTTGAGGACTTTTGGTAATCAATACCACAAACCCTAGAGTAAGCTTCGCTGCGTCCACCCACGCCTCCCCCCTCTCTCTCCAAGTCCGAAACACTTTTGCTCTGCTTGAGTTGTGAGGTGAAAGTTGGTGGAAGAGTAGTAGCAAGGTTGCTAGGAGAACATGTGGACTTTCCTGTCACGGCGTTTGTGACTGTAGTTTTGTTGTTGGGGGTGTCGGAATGCATTCTTTCAGAGCCCTTGTTGTAAATATTCTTCTTCATGTAATGGTTATTGAGGAGTGACTCGTCGAATGGGAAAACGTAATTTTGTGGAAGAATGGCACTTGAGGCAATGTTGTTGTTGTTGTTGCTGTCAATGTTACCAAAAAACGCATGTGCAGTAGTGGTGTGAGTCAGAGCGCCTTGAGAAAACGACTGAGGATGAAATGTTTGGTGGATTGACTGAGTGCAGTTTAAGTGAGAATTTTCAGGTGGCTCCAAAAGTAGATTTGTGGTAGCTGGTGTGGTAGTGAAGGTAGTATATGTTGAGTTTGAGAAAGAGTTGCTGGGGTAAGATTGAAAACTCGAATTGAAAGTTGACATTTTGTTGACGGGAGTGGAAAAAAATGATGAAGGATCGGTGGAGGAAAGAGTGAAATTTGTTAAATATGCGTTACTTATGGTGCTGGCAGAAGATGTGGAAGAAAACGAAGTAAAATTGGTGTTGGAATGAATTGAAAGATGACCAATTGCAGTATCATGGGGTGGGGATTTTGCAGGTAGTGTATTTTGAGGTTTTTGTACGAAAAATACTTTGTCTAGCTCCTCCTTGTCATTAATGACTTTAAGTGAGAGGTTGTCAAATGGATCCAGTTCAGCCTCAAAATCTTTGAAATTGATGTTGCTAGGTGTTTTAGTGGAGCTTTTTCGAGTTTGGGAACAACTTTGAGATGTGGTGGGTTGTAGGATAAAGTTAGTAGATGATTGGTTAGAAAGGTTTGAGTTAACTTGAGGCAGTTGGGACTGTGATGGTAGAATTTGTTGTGAGTCATGTTGTTGTTGCGGTAGAAAATGGAGTTGTTGATGTTGTGAAAAAAATGTTTGTAATTGTTGATTTGGTTGTGAAGGAGTGGATGAAATTATTGGAAGGTTTAAGCAGGTTGTAGATTGTTGCGTATGTGATAGTGGTGTTGTTAATTGTAGTTGTGAGTGTGACATTTGTTGTGTTTGTTTTTGCTTATCTTCTAGTTTTTTTATTTGTTTTTCAATGAATTTTCTTTCAATTTCATGTTTTATTTTTTGTTTTTCTTCTTCATGCAATTTGTCTTTTTCAATATTCTCCTTCACTTTATGCAAGAAATGAAGTTCTTTACTTGAATCGTATTCAAACTGAAAAAATCAAATAAAAATTCACTTTTGTGTTTCAATGACCATTTGGCATTAGACAAAACTTCCACCAAAAATCATTTTTAACTTTTGTAAATTGGAAACTATATAATTTTACGAAAATCTCACTGTTGTAGAAAGCAAATCAGAAACTTTTTCATTCTCATTGTGTGTGTTAGGAATCTTTGTCTGTGATTTAAAAAGTTATTCAAAGACATGTCAAAGCAGTTTTCATCTAAGTCTACGTGTTATGTATTTTAAAAATAAATAGAGTATTATGCAAAAAATAAAAAAAAAACAAAAACAACTTAAAAAGTGAATAAATTCAATATGTAAACCTTTAAAATTGTTTTGATTGCTTCGTGAATGTAAAAAGGAACCTCATCCAAACAACCTGAAAAAAATTTCCCAATTTTAAAATATTTAAATCAATACGTTCAAATTTGAGTATAAAAGTGTATTATATAATTATTACTCGTATTAGAAGACATTTCTGCTTGAAATTGATTCAAGTTAAAAATACTAGGATTTAAAAGTTAAGCGAGAAATAGAATAAAATTTAAAGAGCTTGACAGAAAGTTAACTTAAAAATAAGAGTATATAATTTCAGACTTTTGGATAATATTCAAAAACATTTTATTTTTGAAAAAAATGTTTATTGAGTTTCTTTTCATTTATCAACAAAAAGAAATTAGGGTTAAACAAGCTAATAAGCGCTATATAAATATTTTGATTAGAGAAGATTACATTAATTTTTAGCTAATTTTCTTTTGCAAAAAACACTGTTCGCAAATTTCAAAAGTCTGCCTAACAGTATTCACTAAACTAATAGAAGATGAAGAGTTGAAAAATTATTTTTTCATAAAGGCCATTTTTCAAGCATTTTTATATTTTTATGAACTATATTAACTCTGATTTTATTTTTCAAAACTCAATGGAGTTCTTATTTTTTACTCTTATACACAAACTCACCTTCTTCTTACACTACAACTATTTCAAGAAAAACAAACTTCTTCCGTCGTGAAAGAATAAAAAACGTTTTACTATTTTAACTCAGCTCCAATGTTTCTTTTAATGTTTTCATTTTCTGGTTTCTTCGAAATTAACCAATCTAATTAATTTGATGTTTTTTTCTACATGTTTTTTTGCCTTATTTCAAATCATATTTTAAAAAAACATTTTTTTTTCATCCAATAATTCTATGTCTCTTTTATCTTCCTTTAATGACATTAATACATTTTTTTGTGAAAATTCATTATTACATCAAAAATGGACAATTCTCCCGGTCTTTGTCTACTAACAAACTATAGACCTTTATCTTACTCATTAAAGTTTTGAAAAAGGCTGTACATTTTCAGATTTTTTATATTTTTCTCACACCTGGTACTTCTTCCAAAGTTGGATGAATGAAAATGGTTGCGGCAGGAAGGACATCTTGCATAAAACCACCATTGCCAATCAAATATGCCAACAACAAAAGAATTTCCATACCAACTCGGTCACGGCCTGAGATAACAACTCTTCATATTATGGACCCGCGAGATTATTCGACAAAAACATTTAATGGCGTTTTTTTTGTTTTCTAGTATTTTAAAGTTTTCATGTATAAATTCTGACCTCATCTATTCACACTAGTTACCTTTTAAGATGATTGAAATTTACAGATTCTGCACTCACGTGATTAAAATAAAACTTTTTAGTTGACTGAATTTATGAAGTTACCTACTAGCAAGGATCTCAGAACCTCCATACATTTTCTTATGGTCCCATTTAGAGAAATTTTTGGTGCAGTGTCTGATGGACATGCTTTACTCACGCGCACACTCTATGCCTCATTGAAACTTTCTACTTTCCCTTATACGCATTATCTCGAGAGAAGAGGCAAGTGAGGCAGAAGTGGTAGTGGCTTTAATGATGAACCACTAAAATAAAACAACGGTAAATGAAATTCTGATATTGAGTTACACTGAACGCTCTGCTATTAATTGAGCACATGTTGAATATTTCCATCTCCTCTCCTTCTTATTTTGTGACTTAAAAAAAACCTTTCGTTCAATTTTGAAACTTATTACAAGGTTAGAATCGAACAGAAAGGTGCTTTCCGCTACTGAAAAGTAAGGATCTTAACGTTTAGTAAAATAAAAAATATATGACTATCAATAAAGATCTACTTGAGAATAATGTAAGTGTTCACGGAAAAATTCACTTCACTAGTTCTTTAACTAATTTGTCAGTCTTTGGATCGCGATCTTCTTCCATAAATGCACCTACTTCTATTCTGTTGCTTCTTTATTCTTTCTGCATTTTTTCCTTTTATTTTACTTTCAATTTTATCTTTTTTTTCATCTCGTTCTAATTTTAGTTTTGAAGCTTCTTTGAATATAAAAAAAATTTAAATTGAAATATAGGTCATCACTATTTTTTTCTCTATTTTCTTTTTCTACTTTTTGAACCATATTCCTTGTCATTTACTCATTCATCCTCTAACTATTCTTTTTATTTGTTTTTTTATAAACTTTTTGCTCTTTCATTATTTTTTCTTTCCAGATTTCTTCTTTTTCAGTCTTCTTTTTCTTTTTCTTCAAAAATAGCTTAGTACATCACTTGTTCTCTTCCTCTACTCTCAATTCTGCATCCTCTTCGTACCACGCTTCAATGTCTTCCACTCTTTCGGGCAGAGGTCTGTGCAGAGTTTCTGGGAGAACCAAGCACAGCACAGCTGCAAGCAAGTTCAACAGGCAGATTAACGCGTACGAGCCATTCTTGGAGTAACTGTGCTGATGTCAGCGGGAAGGTTGAGTTAACAAGCAAGGTAACGATATGAAATTTCCATTTGGATGAGATATAAAGTGAAAATCGTGAAATTTTGAATTATAAAAAAAATATTTAGAAAATTTAAAGAAACTGAAATTGAGAATTCACAAGGTAAGGAGAAAAAGATGCAAAAATTTCTCCTGTGCGACCCACAGCCATGCAAAGACCGATAGCTTGATTCCTAAGAGGCAAAGGTCAAAAATGATTATATTGGAACTGTTTTAAAAGTAATTATACTATGAATGATTACTTATGTGTATGTTTCAGAGTTAGCTTTTGATGCCAAAAAAACAGGAAACCTCAGGTTGCTCGGAAAAATGTCAGCTCCATAAATAAATAGCAAATGGTACGCTCCACTCACAAAGAACTTTGCACAAACAGTCAATGCTATTCTAGCGAACTCCATTGTTTGCTTATCTGAAAGGTATAGAAACACATTAGCAAGGATAAATTTTAAAAAAAGCCATAATTTTTCAATGTATTTTGTTTTCAACATCTTTCCATGATTAAACCGATCTCGAAAAGTGGAAAGATCACCTCTCAGTAGAAATGTGAACGCACAAAGGAACATCGAAAAACAAGTGATGAAATTCAGTGTAAGGAAAGTTTTTTTGTTACCAAATCTGAAAATATTTGACGTGGTTGATTGAAACATTGGATTTTTGAACTACGTTTTATTTGAAGGAATTTTCTGTATTTAGCTTCTTATCAGCACCTGTGGACAAGAAAAAAAACAAGAGCGCATGCTGGAAACTCCACAGAAATGTTCAGTGATATACTGAGAAAAACCTGGCTTGCAAAAGAGCTGCTAATGTAACTGAGTCCTTTGAACGTGAAGTCACAAAAACTGTAGAAAAATTAACTGTTATTTTGAAATGTTAAAAAATATAGTCATAAATTCCAAAATCTCACAAAAGTATGAATCCCAGAGTCATATGTCGTCTCAGATAGCGATTTCGAAACAACTCGAAGACGGAATATTGAGTTTTCAAAGGTTTCTTTTTCTATAAAATGTATTTCACATTTGATTATTTCTAAAGTCAGTTTTAGAAGTTGAAAAAAATTAAACCTCAAACAACTGAAAAGGGATTCAAAAACAAGAATTCAGAGTAATTCAACAAAGGTTATTTTACCTATTTTGACTCAGCAAAAGTTTTCTCACCTTTTTCATCTCAGCAAAGAGTTTGGTCTTCTCTTCGTTTTTTCTTACTGGCCCATTCTCCAAGTTCTCAGTACGTTCTATTGAAATTTCATCGAAGCCGTCTTCCAGCGGCTTGAGGATGGGTCTGGTGAGAGTGACATTGTTCATTTTAGCAGCACTCAACAACACTCTTTCTGCCTCCTCTATTCTATTGTTGGCGTACAGCCATGGAACGGATTCTGGAAGCCAACGCCTAAAAAGATTTCGTTGTTACCTCTTCAACTTGTGTGATGGTCTTTTTGTTTTTTAGCGACTTTTTATGAAGCCTTTTTCAAGAATATAGAAATAAATTAATTAATATTTTATAAGTTGAAAAATTATTCTGTAACGCAGACTGAAATTATTTTACATAATCAGAGGAGTGGTGATCAATGCATAGATGCCGGATATAAGGGTCAGGTTTAACCAGTTTGGCATCAAATAAACCACCATGAGTAAGATGATGTTATGAAAAGACCAGCTTATAGTGCTAGTAATCACGAAAATGTGTTTGTTTTCGGTACAGAATAGTTCTGCTAGATAGACCGTAGATGTAATTAGTCCAGCCTTGAAAAATTATATCAAAATAGTTAGAATGTGTTCTAAATCATACGACATCAAGTCATACGACATTATGGCGCAACTCACCCCCGCAAAGATGCCTACCATGAACCTGCAAAACATGAACCACAAAAAATTATTTGTAAATTTTGTCATAATGTTGAAGATTGACAAAAAATAACAGATGCCAATTAAACTCCATTTTCTTCCGTGTTTGTCAACTAGCTTTCCAACAAAACATCCTCCCGGTATCATTCCAGCTACATGTACGATTTGAGAAAGTCCTGGCAAATAGGCTCGCTCGCAAACAAGATCCCACTGGAAATGAACGTGTGCTATTTTGGATGAAACAAACAAAGTTAATCTAATCTCGTCAAAGCAATTAATAGCGCTGAATATTTATTTTTAAAGAGCACTTCTCTACGAACTGTTTGAACACTAGGTTTCAAGAGCTTTACAAAAGCAAAGTAGAAAAGTAATGAAGGTATAATTGGGAGAAAGAGAGTGCCATAAAAAGAGGCCACAATAGAAAATTGCTGATCTAGCATAGGTAAGGTTAGATGGTATTCTGAAAAAATGAAGTTAGTAAAAGATCCTCACTAGGAGGCAACTTAAAAAGGTTTTTTAAGTATTTAGATAAGTGATTTTTTAATTTCCAAAACGAGACTGCAGATTTCAAAAACTACCTTTTTTTACAACCAGTGTAAAAAGATAAGAGCAGGAGTCAGACGCGAGAATTTTTGAGGACCAAAAACTAAGCGGGCAGCGCTATTGAAAGCTTTGGTGAGAGGGTATCAGGGAGTCCATAGTTCTAAAAGCTAAAGTAAGCAAAGGAAAAAAAGAAGCTAGTAGTTTGAGAGTAAAATTGAAAAGTCTATAGAAGCGTTACAAAAATGGAAATATTTTGAGATCTGTTGTTAAGAGATTTAATGATGAAACGTTGATTTGATTATTTTTTTGAGTCGAGAAAAAGATCGGATTTATTCATTTATTTTTAAACTCATTGGAATTAATATTTTTAATTATTTTGAGGGGATCTCCGATTGGAGTAAACAACTTTTTAGAAAATGTTTTTAGGTCTAATAGGGCCAGAAGGACGAACAAAATGAAAGATTGTTCAATGCAGCAAGTTTCATTGGTTTTAAAATATCTTATATATACGTCAAGTTGTTTTTCAAATAATCCATTCGAAAAAAGTTCAAATATTTTTCGAAGTTAACTTTTTGGACAATGAGAAAACGATTAATTGAATGACAACTCAAGTGAGCCCACTGGATAATAATCGATTAGGCTTTAAACATTGCTTTTTTCGGTGAATGTAAGAAACTTCCTAATATTTGAAAGGTCATATGATTAACGACAGCTGTAAGTAAAACCTGATCGATTCTCATATTTCTGTATTTAATATAGTGTTTTCGAAAACAGATTCAGAGTTTTAGTTTTCGATATAATGTTTTTTTCTCTTTTTTTCATAAAACATTTTTCTAAATATAATTTTTTTTAAATAGCTTGTTCTTCACTTTTACCTTCAAAGCTCAAACTCAATCCTTCGAAATTTGACCTTATATATTTTAGCATGTCTTCTCGACTTATTGAATCTCTTCCCTCAATTAATATTTTATCTAACCGTTCACTCGCCCCTTTTTCCAT
Organism: Branchellion lobata; assembly: GCA_947562095.1. Taxonomy (NCBI): domain Eukaryota; kingdom Metazoa; phylum Annelida; class Clitellata; order Hirudinida; family Piscicolidae; genus Branchellion; species Branchellion lobata. The sequence goes on from OX387249.1 coordinate 8,547,320, forward strand.
CATCCATAGTTTAGGTTTCCCCTTTGACTCTTCACCTTCTCTCATAACACATATACAGTCTGTAGCTAATTCATATATTTTTCATCTCCGCCGTATCTAACAACAGAAACTTTTTCTAGACAATCCAACCTTCAAACTACTAGTTTTTTCGCTTATTTTGTCCTGCTTTGAATATTTTAACTCTTTATACAATGGACTCCCAGAGACCACGCTACACCTTCTCACCAATGCTTTAAATAGCGCTGCCCGCTTAGTTTCTAGCACTCATAAATTCTCTCGTCTATCTCCTACCCTTATATCTTTACACTGGTTGTTTTTTTTAAATCACTCTTTAAAATCTGCACTCTCATGTTTAAAATAAAAAATAATCATTCACCTAGCTACTTCGCTGACCTTTTCAAGTTGCCTTTTCGTAAGGATCTGAGATATTCTACTTATTCACATTTTTAGGATACCTTTCAATAGTACTTATGCTAAATCTGCGCTTTTCTACTGTGGGCCCCTTCTATGGAACTCTCTTCCTCCCAATCTCACCTCTATTACTTCTTTACTCTCATTTCGTAAAGCCCTTAAAACTTTGTTGCTTAAACAGTTCGTAGCAGAGCGTTCTTGAACAGTGTGAAATTGGCGCTATAGGAATGATATGATTAGATTAGATTAAAGCTTTTGAACGCCTTCTTCTTGAAGCACTTATTACACTTCGGTGTTGAAAGTCGAGGCCGAATTATTCTTTCGCAAAAGGTTTTTTGCTTAATCTATTTTTGACTAATTAAAATTATCAATAATCTTTATATATGGCGGCTCGTTAGAATACGCAAGTATAAGCGACTGAAAGCACCTTGGAGACCATGGTGGGACCACTGAGACTCTGGTCGAACTGCCAGCCATGCACACAAGCACTTGTCTGGTTGCAGACGGAAGAGTTGATGAACATGGAGCAAGAAGACAATTCTCCACTCGAATCGTGAGGGATCCACTCGTCCACAGTCGAGTTTGCAGGGAGTTTGCAGTGGTGTGGCGGCTCGTAAGCTTTAGAAGTTGAGTTTTTTTGACTTGTAGATACTGAAACTTGCACTAGTTGAAACATTTTGAGGTGTTTACCTAAAAAAGTAAAGATCAAAACATTCCAAGCGATTGGCGGTTGCAGAAGGAAGACAACCCCCAGTTGAAGGCACAATTGCCACTTTCCAACCTTGCCTAATTTTTTTATTGCATTGTCAACTTCCATAATCATAAAATGAAACAAGAAATGCTCATTACTCTGTCACGATTGATTCAAATCAACAAACTACTGTTTAAAGTTCACTCGTTCTTAGAGACCATTGTTATACTTGTCATCGAAGTCTACACAGAATGTATAATATATAGAACAGCGTTTAACAACCAAACAGTTTAAGATTATTTGACAATAGGTGAAGGTTATAGTGGGGATGATGATGATGATGATGATGATGATGATGATGATGATGATGATGATGATGATGATGATGATGATGATGATGATGCTGATGATGATGATGATGCTGATGATGATGCTGATGATAATGAGAATGATTATGATGACGATGCTTTAACATTCAAAACATCTAATCTAATCAAAATAATGTAACGAGCCCTTTAGCTTTATGTTCAAAGGCAACGCTTTTTTGTTCATAAAAACGGTTTCACTCGCTGTGGGCTACTAGAGGACTGGACACTCTAGGACGGCATCAGTACTTCGATTGAGTTGCCGCTTCTAGAACTCAAATTTAGGCTCAGCCGATCACACTTTACAGCGGAACAGTGAAGTTAAATTGTGAATTTCACTACACATTTATAATAAGTTTGTGACTAAAAAATTTTTTTTGGCTATTTTTGGTGATTATATAATAAAAAAAACTATAAAAGATAACAATTTTGTGTTGTCGATTCAAAAATCAAAAATAGTTGGCAACTTTGAAATCATGGTTTCAATAATAATTTAATTACTTCACTTTTTCCGACTGGCGCTTCACAAATAAAAATTGTTCATTGAATTGTAATATTAATCGACTCATCAGTGAAGATGGAAAAAAATTATGACCCATTGGCACTCGTCTCCATCTTCCATTTTAATCCCTATTCTTTATCCTCCTTTATCTTTTTTTTATTTATTTCTAGAAAAACTTTTTTTCATTTTTTTCGTTTTTATTTTTTGTTATGATTTGTTTACCCTTTTCATTCTCCGTTTTCATTTTTTACTTTCTTTTTAGTTTTGTTCTTTTTCGGAAATAGCGTCGTACATCACTTGTTCTCTTCCTCCACTCTCTTCTGCGTCCTCTTCGTACCACGCTTCAATGTCTTCCACTCTTTCGGGCAGAGGTCTGTGCAGAGTTTCTGGGAGAACCAAGCACAGCACAGCTGCAAGCAAGTTCAACAGGCACATTAACGTGTACGAGCCATTCTTGGAGTAGCTGTGCTGGTGTCGGTGGAAAGGTTGAGTTAACAAGCAAGGTAACGATATGAAATTTGAATTTAAATGAAATATTAAATACAGATTTTTTTTACTGTGCTATGAAATAGTTTTGATATTCTTAGCTTCATGTCGAACTTTCATCATATGATGATGACGTATATAGAGAATGGTTTTTATACCCACACACACACACACACACACACACACACACACACACACACACACACACACACACACACACACACACACACACACACACACACACACACACACACACACACACACACACACACACACACACACACACACACACACACACACACACACACACACACACACACACACACACACACACACACACACACACACACACACACACACACACACACACACACACACACACACACACACACACACACACACACACACACACACACACACACACACACACACACACACACACACACACACACACACACACACACACACACACACACACACACACACACACACACACACACACACACACACACACACACACACACACACACACACACACACACACACACACACACACACACACACACACACACACACACACACACACACACACACACACACACACACACACACACACACACACACATACGCATATTCATACATAAAACCATCGAACCACTTGTCAAACATCATAATTTCTTTGTTTTACCTACTCTATTATCTTATTATTCTATTAGTGCCTTTATAAGCGCCTTTTCTTCACGACTCAAAGGCGCTTCGAATGAAAGGGTTTCACTCTCTTTTGAACCACTCTAACATTCTACCAACAAATGCACAATAAACTCACATTATTTAAATGAAATCATATAAAAGACTGTCTTTTGAGCAATAAACACGTAGCTTTTTGGGAATGATCGTCCACAAGCAAGCATCAAGCAAGCATCATTGATATAAGCATACCATAGATTCGAAACAACATACGTACAACAAATGAGAAAAGTTGAATTTGGAAACTTACAAGATAAGGTGTAAAAGAGGTTAAAAGTCCACCTAAACGACCCACGACCATGCAGAGACTGAAGGCTTGATTCCTAAAAGATGAAAAAATGAAACGACTGAAAGAAGCTAATAACGCGGATGTTTCAAAGGTAAGCATAGTTCATAATTATGTGTTAGTTAAAGTTTCTTCAGTAGAATCCCGAAGCTTTGAAACCTCAAGTTGCTTGGGAAGATTCCAGGTCCATAAACAAATAACAAATGGTACGATCCAGTGACGAAGAACTTTGCACAAACAGTCAATACCACTCTAGCGAACTCTATTGTTTGCTTGTCTGAAAGGTATAGAATCAATTCAGTAGACACGAAATATTTCGTAAAAGTTTTGATTAATTAGGCACCAAAATATCGCAACAAGTAATACATATGATATATTTTTTAAGTATTCATTCATCATTATCGTCATTGTTCGTGATAAACTTTGCATATTGTTTAAAAGTCCCGTCCAGTTTCCGGATTCATTTAATGACTTTTAATTTAATCAAAGCTGAATATATCTATTTTTATAATTATTTTTATTTTATTTTTTCAATATTTCTTGAATTACTCAATATAAGAGTTTACCAAGTTTGATTTTTGCCATTACTTTCTTGTTTCCAAACTGCCGAAGCTTTCGATTTTTTGAGAACATCACAACTTTGAAATCACAAGCAAGTTTCTGACCACAAAAGTAATAAAGTTTCAATAAAGTTTTCATCGTTCCAATGATACCTCACATCATTTTTTAAGAAAATCTCATTTCATCTTTCATATCAAGTAAACCTCAAGTCTTAAGTTTTGTCAAAAGCGGGCTAGCTAACCATTATGTCACAGACGCAATCCAGATGGGTTTGTTGCGGTTATAAGCCTTTAAAAAACTTTTTTTGAAAAAGTAAAAACATATACAACAAAAATCTCGAAACCCGTCTAGTCCAAATTATATTATTGTTTAGATAGCTTTCCAAACATAACTCTGTTCGAAATGAATGTACCAATGGCTCCATCTTCATCAGTATCAGCAAATTCCTCATGGCTCTTATCATGACCCAGTAACATGGTTTGTCATTTAATTAGCACATAACAGCTGTCATTTTTTTTGTAACTTTTATTTTAGAACCTTTTCTCGGGCCCTCTTTCGTCATAAACGAAATGAATGCACCACTGCCTTGCTGTCTGTACATCAATAGCATATTGCAACCCTAGGTTTCATAACATTAAAAAAAATTGAAGTTAAAAATATGAGCTTTGTTGCTTTCAACTTCAACTCGTCTGACCACCTCTATCAATAAACACCCACCTAAATGGTTCAATCTCATTGTCTGCTAGTGCAACCAACAATAGTTTTCAGGATTTCATAGCTAACCTTCATCCAATTCAAACGAAACATTTGTATAGCGCTGATGAAAGTTGTTCAAAAGCGAATAGTTGAAACAAGAATGTTTAAGTGTTCAAAAGCGAATAGTTGAAACAAGAATGTTTAAGAGCTTTTCAAAAACAATGAGGAGGAGTAACAGAAGGAAAATTGAAAAGAACTATCAAATGTCTATCGACCTCAAAACTAACCTACTTGGGCAATCTTAACTAACAAAACTCACGCTCCGAAACTTATTGGTTATTAACTGGCTTATTCCCCTAACAGCAGTCTACTATAAACAACATATTCAATTGAGTTTCAACAACTGTTGTCTGTATCCTCTAACTGTGGCCTCGAAACTCTACGGGGTTAATGCCACTATAATAATATTCGTTTTTTTTTATTGTATTGTATTGTATCTCTTTACCAATGAAAATAAAAGATTGCGTATTATTTGCTTCTTTCAATTTAAAACTTCAAACTTTTTCATTTAAACAAGGTGATTCTGAATATATGATTTTTCAACTTTATGGGAGGATTCGGTTTCATTTTCTGCCTTTTTAAAAATTCCATTTTCGAAAATATTATTATCTCTTTACAAAATTAGATTTTTTGCCGGTAGTTTCGATAAGGCGAAGGATTACCTCTCAGTGCAAATGTGAAAGCACAAAGGAACATCGAGAAGGAGGTGAAGAAACTCAATGTGATGAAAGTCTTCTTGTTACCGAAGCTGAAAGTATTCGACATGGTTAATTGAAACATTGGCTTTTTGAGCTGTGTTTCATTTGGTTTCATTTAGTTTCTCATCAGTACCTGTGGACAAAAAGGATGAGAAGAATGCCTGCTGGAACTTCCACAGAAATATTCAGTGATATACTGAGGAGAACCTGGCTTGCAAAAGAGCTGCTCATGTAACTGAGTCCTTTGTATGTGAAGTCACAAAAACTGTAAAAAATTTAACTGACCTTTCGTAATGTGAAAAAATTTAGTTATGTATTAAAAAGTGAACAAAATTCCAAAATCTCACAAGAGTATGAATCCCAGACTCATATGTCGTCTCAGATAGCGATTCCGAAACAACTCCAGGACGGAATATTGAGCTTTCAAAGGTTTTTTTTTCTGGAAAGCGTATTTCACATGACATCTCTTTTTGAAAAAAATATTTTTCCAACGCCATCAAAAAATTTTAAAAACAGTTTTTCATGCCACTTACTATTTGAAAATAAAGAAAATCTGCCTATAGTTTATTTTAATGATTTAAAGAAAATCAATGAATTTCAAAATATTCAGATATGACTTGATACCTTGAATTCATAATGTTTTGAAAAATACTTTCTCAATGAGGTAAATTTTGTTTTCCCTCAACTGTTCTTGAGATATATTTTTATTATTTAAATATTTTTTTATTTTATTTATTTTTTAATTAGCAATTATTTTGAAACTTTCAAACAAAAAAAGTTTTAGAAACGAAAAATCGTGAAAAATATAAAAATTAAAATTCAGCGTGATTCAGCAAAAGTTTTCTCACCTTTTTCATCTCAGCAAAGAGATTGGTCTTCTCTTCGTTTTTTCTTACTGGCCCATTCTCCAAGTTCTCAGTACTTTCTATTGAAATTTCATCTAAGCCGTCTTCCAGCGGCTTGAGGATGGGTCTGGTGAGAGTGACATTGTTCATTTTAGCAGCACTCAACAACACTCTTTCTGCCTCCTCTATTCTATTGTTGGCGTACAGCCATGGAACGGATTCTGGAAGCCAACACCTAAAAAGGTTTCGTCGTTACTTCCTCAACTTGTGTGATGGTCTTCTTTGTTTTTTAGCGACTTTTTATGAAGCATTTTTTAAGAAGTGAAAGGTAAATGAATTAATATTTAATAAGTTAAAAAATTAGTCTGTAACGGAAACTAAAAGGTTTTACATAATTAGAGGAGTGGCTATCAATGCATAGATGCCGGATACAAGAGTCAGGTTTAACCAGTTTTGCATCAAATAAACCACCATGAGTAGGATGATGTTATGAAAAGACCAGCTTATGGTACCAAGAAGTACAAAAAAAAGTTGGTTTTCGGTACAGAATGTTTCTGCTAGATAAACCGAAAATATTATTACTGCAGCCTACAAAAAAATATGATAGGTTAAAATTTACTATGTGTCGTTTGAAATAATGAAACGTTAGTTTTTAACTCACCCCTGTAAATACGCCCACCATGAACCTATAAAACACAAACCACCAAAAACTGCTTGGAACTACAGTCAAAACGCTGAAAATCGACAGAAGATAACATGTGCCAATGAAACTCCATTTTCTTCCGTGTTTGTCAACTATTTTTCCAACAAAAACCCCTCCCGATATTATTCCAGCTACATGCACCATTTGAGAAAGTCCTGGCAAATAGGCTCGCTCGCAAACAAGATCCCACTGGAAATTAATGTGTGCTACTTTGGATGAAATAAACAAACTTGAAATTTATGTTCAACTTGAACAAAACCGTTTCATCAAAATGGTCCATTAACTCACACAAGTATTTTGTATACCCATGCATTTAACTCATTCAATTATAAGCTACTGTGATTAATATTTTAACTCTCCCATTTTATCACATAATTGCAATATCCAAAAACAATATGGTTTTGAAACTATTTCAGGATGATGTTATTATGGCTATTTCAGTGTTTGCGTTGCATAATCCAGTCTTGGCAGTCAAGAACACTTGAAAGACTAATCCACTGCTCGTCTATTGTTGAGTCTATTCTCAAGCGATTAAGTTTCTGTCAGTTTTTTAAGTTCATCTTTTCTTTCAACTAACAAATGAAACTTTTCTTTGCTAAACAAATCTTTTATTTGCATATTGTATTCACAACTATCACTCTGTTACTTGTTCGTTAATTCACATAATTTTTCATTAATATTCTTTTTGTAATTTACTCTTTCATTAAAGTATGACTAGCTATATTGAAAAGTGAAACAGAAAGATATGTATTTTCATGGTTAATCATTTAAAGTTTAATCTTATAAAGAATAATTTAAGGATTCCTGTGTATCAAATAAAAAAAGAGGTCTTGAGACACATCAAAAAGATGTCACTATAACATCAAGCTACTTTAGTTGTCAATTGTATAAGCGACAGAAAGCACCTTGGAGACCATGGTGGGACCACTGAGACTCTGGTCGAACTGCCAACCATGCACACAAGCACTCGTCTGGTTGCAGACGGAAGAGTTGATGAACATGGAGCAAGAAGACAATTCTCCACTCGAATCGTGAGGGATCCACTCGTCCACAGTCGAGTTTTCAGGGAGTTTGCAGTGGTGTGGCGGCTCGTAAGCTTTAGAAGTTGATTTTTAAAAATAAATTTTCAAACTTGTACTAGTTTAAAAATTGAAAATCTTTTACCTATAAAAGTAAAGAGAAGAGTATTCCAAGCGATTGGCGGTTGCAGGAGGAAGCAAACCCCCAGTTGAAGGCACAATTGCCACTTTCCAACTTTTCCTAATTTTTTCATTGCATCGTCAACTTCCATGAGGAAAACAAAAAATAAGAAATGATTTTTGTCGCTTTATACTTACTCTTATTTTAACAGAAAAATCAAAATTAACAGTACGGCTTCACTCATTCTCATAGATTTAACATGTCATTAACGTTCACACTGAAAGCACACAATATATAGAAGTGCGTTTTGCTAAAAAAAACAGCTGACTAATTCAAAACTGTTTTTAAGTCCCAATTAAAGTTGTAACAAGGGTTGGTTAAGTGGATATAATTGAAATTATTAGTTTAAAAGCTCGATAAATTGATATGGATAGGTAGCTTGAAAGTAGAGATTTCAATGAAGTCCCAGCAAAAAAATGCCATTGATAGCTCTCCATGCAACTCGAACAATAGAAAGAAAAATGGTGACTTAAGCAAGTACAAGCTTTTTCTTCAGGCTAGTTGTATATCTCTTGAATTGACTGTAAACTTTGTGATCGATTATTTAATCAAACGGTTTACTGAATTTCAGATTTGAAATAATAAAACACAAGGTTTTTCGAAAAACTCCCAAACTAACCCTAAACCCAACCCTATATAACCTACTCATCTTCGTTCCCAAATGCTCATCGATACAGCTTAAGGTTTGCAAAAGATCTTTGAGAGAATAATAAAAACGCCGTCTTAGAGTACCCACTCTTCTAGTAGCTCACAGCGAGTAACACAGTTTCCATGGGAGCCCCTTTGAACAAAGTGCTAAAGAGCACGCTACAAAGGTTTTAATTAGATATGATAAAGTTAGATAAGAACAATATGTTTACAACAATAAAATACAGCTCCGAATATTGTTATAGTGTCATTGACCCCGGAGAGTTTCGAGACCCCCTTTCTAGAGCTCATCTTCAAAAAGAAGATTTGAATCTCAGCTTTTGTTAATTTTTTTGGAATTTTTTTTTTTTAGAGTTCATTTACTTAATCAACTTTCAAAACTTTTTAGTTTGGAACTCTATTGAAAAACCATTTTTCAAATCTAATCTATAAACTTTTTTTGATCGAAATATAGATTTTGTTGTGTTATTCAAAACATTTCTCAGTTAAAAGTTGCACAGCTGACAGAAGAACGAGGGCTAGCTAAAAGTTGAATTGTTAAAACATACATTTAAATTGATCATTATTTTTGGTGGAAAGAGAAAAAGTTTGGTTAGATAACTTGAAAATATTGAGATGTTTGTTTGAAAAGAAATTAGTTGATAATGTTTAAGTAAAATATTTCATTTTTAATAATTTTTAAAAAATCATTTTTGGAACAGATATGCGGAACTCATGAGTGTTTGAGCATTTGATGGAATGATTCTTTTGAACTAGTTTATACTTGTGTAAACCTAGCCTTCAATGAGAACCGCCAAACGAGAAAAACAGATTGTTCGGTAGCCGGCCCTCTCTTCTTCTTGCTGCACTCTTTTGTCGACAACCTCTTTGAGAGGGCCAGGCAGAACATCAAGCGGCACAACCCTCCCCTGAACTGGGCTAACATCTCTCAACTGGCAAACAGCCCTGACGATTCTTCTTTTAGCGTGAGTGATGCTTATTTGCTGGAAGACAATATGGTGAGTTTTAGTGGTTTGAATAAGATTTTTTTAATCAAGTGAAAAAACCGAGCTTATTGAAAGCTTCTTCTCTAATTCGTTCTCGTATTGTCGGTGGCGTGTAGCCTTAAAGTTAGCGAGTTCGGCTATGAAGCTTGAAGTTCAGGGTTCGACTACCGGCTGAGGTCATACTTGAGTTTCGAAAAACAGTTACTTAAACAAAGAACAGACGTCATGTCAGCCTGGCTCACTCACCTAATAACACAGAAGCGAGTAAAACTCGAAAGCCTCTTGGAACTAAATGTAAAACGCGCATATTAGATCAGATTCACTGCGTCGAATGTTTTACAATTCTTTTGACATTCATCTTGTTATTTGTCCATTCTTTTCTTTCTTCACCTAACCCATTGTTTGTCAGCCGTTGAATACCTCTTTTAAACTCATTTTCGCTAATATTTGCATACATTCATTCGAAATATTTAACAAAATCCACAACCTTGAAGACATTTTCATCTGGTTCACTTCAATTCCTTCATAAACATAAACATAAACTGCTCACACACGATCAGTAAAAACTTTGTTTTTTTTAAAAGTTATTTTATACCAAAAATTTGCGAAATAATTCCTCGTTATGAAATTTTTTCTCACTGTTAAGATGTGTTCGCGTTAGTGTTTAGCTTCAAATTTTCATGATTCTGAAGACTTTCAAATGAAATGAGAGTTAAAACAAAAAACATGGCACTGACCAGGCGTGTTGCCTTGTGACGAAAAAAGAAAAGTTTAATTTCAAACCTCCGCAAGTTTGCGGCTATGCCCGATTCGGGGAAATTAGATAAACTATATTAATATTCAACCTACTAAAGTTTTATAATGTTTTAGTTAACTTATAAAACTCTTATATTTAATTTATAAAAATTTTATTTTCAACAAACAATAATATTTTATTCAATTTATAAATTTTTGATACTTATTGATTTTTATTTTATTGGTAATCTTGACTCTTCAGAAGGTGTCGAAATACAAAATCTTACAGGAATAAAGTGGGAGCGATTACTTGAGATCCAAAGCCTGTAGACCTTAAAAAATGCTGCCAATGGCTCTCGTCGTTGCAATGCCCTTGTGTGACTTGCTGAAAAAAAAATTAAAATTCTACCAACTTTACCATCGCTTCCGAATGAATAGATTTTTTTCACAAACATCCTTCATTCCCAACAACTTACACAAACTAAATTTTTTTTAAATATTCTCTCAAAAACTCAAAGAAATCGAACCTTTCCAACACACTTTTCTCTTATACTTCTTTGTTGCTGTGACTCTGTTGAAGACAAACCTACTTTTTTAGATTTGGAAAAAAAAGAATGAAAAAAATATGGAAAAGGAATAAAAAAGTTAATAATACTCATTTATTTTTAACCTATAAAAGCAATAGAAAACCTGAATTTCTAAAACGACGATGTTGAAGATGATGATGATGATGAGTAAAGGGAAGAGGAAGAAGAAGAAAAAAAGAAAACAGATTATGCTGATAAAAATTTGATTATTCTAAATATTTTTAGTTTTTCAGAATTAATGTTTCATCTCTTTCCATTATGAGGGTTGTAACTTTTTCATCAACTCAATCAACATTAAAAGTATTTGAGTTTTTTTCTCACCTTTTTATAACTTTTTTGCAATATTATTGAAACCTTTCTCTAACATTTATAACTTTATCATAACCTTTTTTAAGCTTTCTTCGAATCAATAATTTTTTCCCTAACTCCATGGGGAGAATAAGTTCTAGCTGGAGTCTTTCCCATTGAATCGACTTGAAAGTTTGAAAATAAAACTTACAAAACACAACTGATAAAACAGCTGCATTTTATGATTATGTATGAGCAAATAATTCAAAACTAAGAATTAAAAATGGTTGAACTAATCGATTACAAAGTTGAAATAAATGATCAAAGAATTCGACTGAAAAAGTGCAAATGCGCACAAAATCGACAAAGAATGAAGTTTCTCTTCTTCCAACAAGCTTTCGATTTAAGAAAAATGAGTTTTTAAATTTCTAACGTACTTTATAATACAAACTAAATGTTTATTGCACCAAGTAGCTTACGCACTGCAATCCATCATGATGACATATGCAGCAGATAAGCCACCAAGCAATCTATTTTGAATGAAACGCGAAAAAAACTAGAAATTTATCGTAGATTTGAAAATAAAATAGTATTTTTTAAGGCCATTTGTTATTTATAAGTTGTTGACGTTAAAGAATGTTTTTAAAAATTCAAATTCCGATTAATTTTGTATCATAATTTTTACAAAAAAATGTTTATTCGTTGAAAATGATCACGTTTATATTGCACTGGCTAAAGGTATAACAGCGTTATAAAAAAATTAAATGGTTCTAATTACTACTTCAAAGTTAATTGCATTGTTTAGGTTTTAATATATGCATTTTTTAGATTCAAAAAGTTAAGTTTTTATTAAAAAATAAGTTCAAGCAAAAATAGGAGACGAGAGTTAAGCACAAGTAGGACAAGTGATCCTTAAAATCTTTATTAAGCGCATTTAAAATTCACAATAAAGAAAATAATTACTTAATATTTGAAGTTAGATTGTCCTTAACTAGATAAGATTAATCAGGTGTTTTGATTATAATGGCTTATATGGCTCCAAGGGTGTGGTTGGGACTCGCAAGTAAGTATATAAATCATGATAGCCCTGAGCATCTACACAAACTTATATTGGATTTGAATAGATGCACAAAGTTGCAATTGAAACCACAATATTTCATACTATCACGTTTCTTCCACATTTCGCCAGACCAAGTGAGCTTAGACAACTCAGTAGCAGACAGACCTCGTGATCGTCCCTTCGAATTAGCAATCGCCCGTCCGCCTGCAGCATACACACTACTATAAAAGCAGGAAGAGCGCTCGGGAAATTGTAGGGAGTATTCTGTTCGAGTCTTCTCATTGCCAGGCAATTTTAATAACGAAACTTACTTTATTATAAAATATTTTCTTCAAAATAAACTTGTATTGGAAGTAGTGAAAATCTTTCTTTTGAAGATTTCAGTCGCAAAGCACTCAGTAGTGCATTTCAAATTTAAAAGTTAGTTTCCACTTCAAAATGTCAACGTTTCTTTTTCTCCTCACCCTCCTCTCGTTGCCTTCTGTAATCACTCTCCGAACCTCTTCTGGCTTAAAGAATGTTCTAGAAAGAAACCAAAAAGTGCAAAATGAATTGGAAGAAAGGCTTGGTAGTGATGCAGAAATTAACAATGCCATTGAAACACAGAGGAACAGAGAAGCATTAACGAACAATGTCATAGAAAGCAGCAAGGAATCAAAAATGATTACGAACGTCCAAAAAACCAAACAAGCTCTTTACAAAACTTCACAAAATAATAATAATAATAATAGAAATAATAAAAATAATAATAATAATGATAATAATAAAAATGATGATAATAATAGAAAAATTAATAGTAGACTCAATATTCCAGCTGAAAAAGCAGAAGCAGAAGAAGAAGACGTTGTAGTGGTGGAGTACGCACGTGACTCGCCAACGGTGTTTGGCGAAAATTACGACTTGGTTTCCAAGTGGACAAATCAAAAAAACAATAATTCAAAATTTTTCCACACCAGATACCTATATCGTCAACAGCCTCAGGAACCTTTCCTCAAACACCTTGGTCACCACCCCAACTCAAACCTCCCTGTGGGAGATGAGCCTGGTCACAAAGGAGGATATTGGAGGTCGGAAGAACCAATAAAAGGTCGTCATTTGGAGCAGGCATTTCAAACGTCTAAATCTAGTTGGAGGCTTGGTAATGAGGCTTCGGAGGCGACAGGGGGTGGACAAGGTGGCAGCACAAGGAGGAAGGGAGACAAACGTAGGCACGTCTCAGCGTCACAGAATACCCAGGACCAGTGGAAGCAACGGTGGACCAGAGAGGGAATTTTCAGAGGAGTCTCAAGATGCGTCGATATTCCCCGCAACATGAGTCTGTGCGCCAACATCGACTACAAGCTCATGCGCGTTCCAAACCTCCTCCAGCACAACACCATCCGTGAAATCGTGGAACAATGTGAGTACATGCCTTCCACATTAACCATTTTGTTTTTAATTTATTTTTCAATTGATTATGGGTTCTGTCAACTGTTTAGTCACATTTTATTGAAATATGGTTTTCTTTGAGAAATCGTTTTTCTAACTATGAATAACTACCCTCCATTCCAAAACCCCATCCTTCACTCCATCAACCACTCAGCCAAATAATTTCTTTGAGAGAACACTGAAACAATTATTTTTCATAAGCCCACCCTTTGCAACGCATCTCTTCTTCTAATTCTCTCATCTTTGCAACTCCATCCTGCTTCCAACCGATTTCAAAATGCGACTCATCACTCCATTCAACACATCATTATTACTTCGCCATCATCAACCCACCACCATCACCATCAGACTTCTCCATCACTATCAACCCACCTCCATTACCACCAATTTACCAGCTACAACTACCAACCCATTATTAACTCATTCTTTTTCAGTAACTACCACCACCTCCCACCAGCTTCGTACTGGACACCCCTCATGAGAATCAACTGCCACAGAGACGTTCAAATCTTCCTGTGTTCGCTCTTCGCTCCAGTGTGTTTGGAAACACCAGTGTATCCATGCAGACGTACTTGTGAAGCGGTCAGATTGGGATGTGAGGCACGCATGAAGCAATACAACTTCAACTGGCCTGACTTCCTCCACTGTTCCAACTTTCCAGCCGACACTGACCTCTGTGTTGGACTAAGAGAGGAATCGGAAGGCACTGAGTTCTCTGTTGTTTCCGTTGAGGCTGGTGCAGGCGGTGGTGCTGGGATTACAAGCGTATATGGTGCGAAGAGTGGAAGAAGTGGAAAGAATTATGTAGGAGCTTCCCCAGGTGATGAAACTGGAGGCAACGCCATACAAAGCTTTCAAGGTTGGTGCAGTGAGTGTATTTCTTGTTATTCTTATTTATCTTTTTTTTTCGTCTACCAGCAATTGATTTAATTTTAAATGATTTTTCCGTTAATCTGAAAACAATGAATTTTTTATTTTATAGCCAGCTTCGACAATACGAGGAAGTCTGTGAAGTTGAAAATAAGTATGGTTCCGAAATGATTTTTCGACACATTTCATTTCAATTTGTGTATAGTTCGTATAGTTTTTGTTCAAAACTTTATGAAACACCACTTAGTTTCTCTTATCAGGTCTATATTTCTGAGCATTCCAGATACAAAATTTTTAAAAAATTTTTATCTGATCGCTTTCTCCGATTTATAGCTGTAACAATAATTTTTAAATACATCAAGAGTCTGATAAATGCAATTGGAGTTACATATCAAAGCTCTTCCATACTCCAAACACTACTCCCGAAAATATCCCATTTTCAAATATAAATCAGAATATTTGGAATTATTTGTTATTTTAGAAAATTCAATGAATAATGAATTACGAAAATGAAATGGATGATTCAACTGCGAATTTGACTGAAAAGTGCAAATGTTTGAAGCAGCGAACAGAAATTTGAAAATATTTGAAGAAATTTTGTGAGATTTGAAAGTTTGTAAAAATCACGAAAAAGTCCATTACAAGAGTGGCGATTATTATCAACTGCATAACACAACCATCTTTCAAAGTTTCTTTTGTTACAAAGGTGCCGATCAACATTGTCCAAATATTAATCACCATTCAACGATTCCATTTTTCAACCACCATCATCCATCATCATCCTTCAACTCCCATCATTCTGAAACTGTCACTTGTAAACACCCACCATCCTGTACCACCTATTGACTACCGCCCTCCATCAATCACTCATCATCCATAAACCACCCTCCACAATTACTCACCATCCATTATCAAACACTACTCATTAGTATCCACAACCCACTCACCCCCCCCCCCCTCTTAACCTCCACCCACCACCCACTTTCAACTCCCACCCACCACCCACTCTTAACCACAACCCACTACTCACCCTTAACCACCCCCCACCACCCATTATCCAACAACCATTAAAATCCACCATCAACCACCTTCACTCACTCCCTCACCAACGTTAGAATACAAGAAGCCACCATCCTTCTACCGGATACCACAAATGCTTCAAAGTGCATTCAGATCTTTTAAACACTTCCAGCTAAAGTTTATCTTCAAAAGTTTAGAATGGAGAAATTGTAAAAGGTATATTATGTATAAAGGCATTATATATATATATATATATATATATATAGTAGTATATATATATATATATATATATATATATATATATATATATATATATATATATATATATATATATATATATATATATATATATATATATATATATATATATATATAGTAGTATATATATATATATTATATATATATATATATATATATATATATATATATATATATATATATATATATATATATATATATATATATATATATATATATATATATATATATATATATATATATATATATATATATATATATATATATATATATATATATATATATATATATATATATATATATATATATATATATATATATATATATATATATATATATATATATATATATATATATATATATATATATATATATATATATATATATATATATATATATATATATATATATATATATATATATATATATATATATATATATATATATATATATATATATATATATATATATATATATATATATATATATATATATTTATGCATTGTAGAGATATAATATATCTGTTTATAGATATATTTATTAATATGTTTCATAGGGTCATTCACGATATATGTCTTCAAAATATGGAGTTTTGAGACTTTTTATATTTATAAATGTAACTCTGATCAAAGATATAAAATTTTTTTTTGATTTTTTAACTTTAAATACTAACTTCAAACGTTTAAAAAATATTTACTAAAAATTGATTTTTATTCGTTTTTAATAAAAATTATCGCTTTGATGCACAAGAACAGAATGAAATAAGAATGCGGATTGCCTATTCCATTAAAAACAGAGTCTAAATTTGAACCATCATTCAATGTTTATCTTCATTTAACTGTGAAAAGTCAAAATGATATGACAAACAATTGTATGACGAAAATGAAAAACACTTGTTTAACCAATTATTTTATAAATAATTAATAAAATAACTATAATTTATAAAAAACAAACTAAATAAAATTTTAGAATATAAATAATTTTACAACGGTAAACAAAACTAAGTTTGAAAAACTCTAGAAAATTTCAAGTGGAAGGAAGAATTCGTTGGAAGTGAGGATTTCGAGCAATTCTGAGGCGCCGTGAATTTCGGAGAATTGAGGGAGGTAGTTAATGAAATTAACAATTACAATTCTTTAATGACTGAATAAATAATTCAAAGATTTAAAATGACAAGTATTCAATGAATGATGAAATATTTAAAAAAAATACAAAAAAAATAATTAGGTATTTTAAAAAAATAACGATAAATAAAAAAATATTTTAAAAATTAACAATTAATAAACAAATATTTTATAAAATAAACAATAAAAAATCTAATTAAAAAAACATATAATTAAAAAAAAACAAAAATAACCGAAATAATCAAAACAAGATTTTGTCAAGTGTGAGAATTTGTTCTGCGCAACACACACTCCAGCACTGGCCTCTTGGAGCCTTCGATGCTTTGTTGTTCATTTAGTTGTTCTTTTATACTTTTTATATTTTCTTTTCTTTTTTTTTCTTTTTTTTTTAATTATTTATGAAAAAAAGTTTATCATCTTTTTTTTTAATGCATTTTTGTTCATAAAGTTTGTTTTTTTATAATTCAGTTCGTAGTTCTTTTATTTATTTTCATTAAATTTTGATTAATAATTATTTATTTTTAGTCTTTTTTATTCTTTGGTTTTAAAAATTATTTATTACTTCATAGTAATCATTCATTATTTCGTATTATTTATGGCTTTTCATTACTTATTCAGCTCCAGTGTATATTTGCTACCATTATTCTTTATCAACTCCTTTAACCTAGTCACCTAGCAATGATAGATGGAATTTATGAAGCAATTGAGTTCAGACCGCCTTGAACAGATTCTAAGAAGGTCTAGAATTTGAATCAAGGATGCTAAGCCTGATCATGGCTTCTTACTTCTCAATCCAAGATTTTACCTTCTTTTCAAAGAGTAACAGCCTTGCGAACGTCACTCCACGTGATTTTTTGAAGTGTATTAAAGTAAAAAACAAATTTTATTTGAAATTTAAACGAAATTTTCCATTAAAACTTGTAAGATTAAGTTTCACAAATTATTGAGTTTCAAAGTTTTCATCTCACATTCTACTCTTGCAATCATAAATTCGAATCCAACCAGTTTACCTTCTAGTATTTCAATTTTAAATCAAAACCGGGATCAGCTTTTTTAGTCTTAAATCAAAATCTCTTCATTTTTAACTCAAAGCATCTAATCTTTGATCAAAAGCTATTAGTTTCCTAAAAAATCCATAATCTTCAACCCAAACTTTCTGATCAAAGCTTCAAAACTCTTGATCAAGAATTTTAATGGAAATCACGCTTGAGGCTAGGCCTGCTGGAGTGTCGAAAGAATGATGAATGGAAGATCTTTTAAACATTTTTTTCTTCAAACTGCGCTTTTATTGTATATTTATTTTTCTTTATGTTTATTTTTTATATTTTTTATAAATATGTATTATACTTTTGCTGATTTTTGCGGTTTTATATATTCGGGATATTTTTAACGAGCCTCAAAAGTGTGTTAATACTATTAGTATTCTTGTTTTGTTACATTGTATATTTGTATTTTCTTGTTTTTTGGGAATGTGTATTAGTGAAAGTAGGAGAAAGGTGGGATGTGGAGGGATGAGTTAAAATAGATGTACGTGTGAATATTCAGATGTGTACATGAAATAATTTTGTGTCTGGGATGATGTCTGTTTCGGTAGAAACTTGTTTGAAAGATGTGTGTTTGTGTGTGATTTTGCGAGTGAAATTGCATATTTATTTACTTAAGAGCTGATGGAATTCAGTTTGAAATGTGAAGGCCTGTTTAAATAGAAGCAGTTTTGGCTGCCGGCATGTCCACGTTGTATGCCTCATGGGTTAACTAAAAAAATAAACTGGAAGCTGTAAATTAATTGAAAAACTGTAAAAAAAAGTTTTTTTTACTTATAAATAGAAAAAATAATAAAAATGAGTATTTGAAAACAAAAAAAAAGAAATAGAACGACGAATTATGAAAAATATAAAAATAAAATTTTTGTTAGTATATTGTTTCCAGAAAAATTAATGTAAAAAAGAATTTAAAAAAAAATAAAAAACACATTGAGAATTAAGTGGAAAAAAACAATGAAATAATTCAAAGATAAATAAAATACAATTGAAAAAAAACAATAATGTAGTACATATTGAAAGCTAGAAAGACAAACATTATAAAAATATGTTCAAGCGGTAAATATTCAAAATTAAAAAGAATGAAAAGCAAAGGGTTTTCCAGAACTCATCTCAGAAAAGACATTCAAAAATCATGAAAAAGTATTTATTCTTTTTTAATTCATATGGCATGCAATAAAATTAACAGTTATAACATGTTTCTAATAAGGAGTTTGTAAAATGTTTTTTATTTGGTACACATATACACTTGTTTACACACACACGCGCGCGCACACATACACACACACACACACACACACACACACACACACACACACACACACACACACACACACACACACACACACACACACACACACACACACACACACACACACACACACACACACACACACACACACACACACACACACACACACACACACACACACACACACACACACACACACACACACACACACACACACACACACACACACACACACACACACACACACACACACACACACACACACACACACACACACACACACACACACACCCACACACACACACACACACACACACACACACACACACACACACACACACACACACACACACACACACACACACACACACACACACACACACACACACACACACACACACACACACATACATACACACACATGCACACACAATCACACACACACACACAATCACACACACACACAATCACACACACGCACAAACACACACGTATGTGAGGAATGTGAAGGGGGTTCGTCAGGTGCGGTAGAATGGTCTGCTCACCTGCCTGATTAATATTCATTTTTTCTCAACATCCCACCTCAACATCCCACCTCAACATCTCACCTCAACATCCTACCTCAACATCCTACCCCAACATCTTATCTCAACATCTCACCTCAACATCCCATCTCAGCATCCCATCTCAACATCCAACCTCAACATCCCATCTCAGCATCCCATCTCAGCATCCCATCTCAACATCCCACCTCAACATCCCACCTCGACATCCCATCTCAACATCCCACCTCAACATCCCACCTCAACATCCCACCTCAACATCCCACCTCAACATCCCACTTCAACATCCCATCTCAACATCCCATCTCAACATCCCACCTCAACATCCCACCTCAACATCCCACCTCAACATCCCATCTCAACATCCCATCTCAACATCCCACCTCAACATCCCATCTCAACATCCCATCTCAACATCCCATCTCAACATCCCATCTCAACATCCCACCTCAACATCCCATCTCAACATCCCACCTTAACATCCCACTTCAACATCCCTCTTTAACATATTCTCTCAATATCATTAATGATAAAAATAAAAAATGTAAAAAAAAACCTTTTTTATCAATTTTTAATATTATTTTTATTATTTTTGCTGTTGTTGAAATTGTTTTTTTATATATATTATTTATTTATTTTTCATTAATTTTTTTAAATTATTATTTTTATCATTATTTTTTTTGTTATTGTTACTATTATTATTATTATTATTATTATTATTATTATTATTATTATTATTATTAAATAAAATGAAAAATGATGGTTTCTATTTTTATTCTTATGTTATTATTAATATTATTTATTATTTTATTTTGTTGGTTTTACTACTTTTCATGTTATTATAAATTATCTCATTTTTATAAATAATTTTATTTTCTTTATAATTGGTAGAAGAGGTACTAACATTGTATTATCGCTCGTAATTGATTTATGCTCACTAGATGCAGTAGTTTTACACGTGGATAAGAAATACTTTTTTTTATTATTTTTAAGTTCAAAAAATTATTCGCTAGATAATTTCTTAGAACTTTCTTCAGTCGATAGATTCACGTTTTTCCTTTTTTAATCATTTTCTATTTAGTTTTTTTGTTGAAAATTGTAAAATAAAAACTTTATACTATTTTTAAATATTTTTTAAATAATTTTTTAATGTCAAAAAAGAAGGCCTTTTTTACTTTCCATTATAGATTTGGGTTTAAAGCCATAAAATCACTATTTAAAAAAACTTTTGAAAAACTTCAATTTCGACTAAAACATTTTTTTAAATTTTTTTTCCATCAAATATGTCTCATGGAAATACAGTTTGATGAAATTATTTTATAGATTTTTCAAATAACTTTAAAAAAAATAATTTTAAACTAATTTTAAGCTTTAAATAATTATATTAAAAAATATTTTGTAATTATTTCAGCTAATAAATAAATAAAGCGAATGGAAAGAATGTTAGTAAATGACAGTAGCAAAAGTTTAAAAAAATAATTCAATTTCGAGTATTTGCTAATAAAACAATGTTTTCGTGTCAGTATCAAGTGACAAAATTTGAAAGTAGGAATATTCGAATCACTCATTTGAATAGCACCGAGGTGCAAAGAGATCTCCACTTTTATCAATGCACAAGTTTATTTCACTTACTCCATTGCAATCTACATAGAATTTCCATCTTCAATATGCATTCTTGAGTTTTGGAATTTGTACCATTTTCTTCAATACCTTCTCTCTATGGAGACAACCTCTTCGGCCTCTCACTGCACTTGTGTGCTTTCGGTGTCAGAGGGTGCGTCTCATGCCATGTACGTGAGTTTGTAGTGATTTCAATCACCCTCTACTACGTACCTTTCGCATGCTCTTCATTCTAATCGGTGGGTTTGTACGGCTTTTTCGTCTCATTTATTGAATGGGATTTTACAGTCTAGTCAATGAGTTTGTAGAGTTCTTTAATGTAATCAATCAGTATGGAAAGCTCTTTTATTTCGTCTTCACGTGAACCCTCAGCACCAACAAAAGAGACTCGTAACCAATTACCCCTTCAGCACCACAGACTGAACTTGAAGTCACTTTCACCAAACATTCTTACCACCCAAAAGCTCAAGTCAATCAGCCTTTCAAAATAATAAAATTGTTATTTAATTTATTTTTATTGTTTTTATTTATTAAATTTTGAAAAAAACTAATAACTTGATAATTATCATTAGAATAATTATTACTGTTAATGTTCGCATTAGCTTTTTCCCATTGTCTATATCTACCTTTCGTGAGACACCCTCAGGTCTAGTGAATGCCTGTTAATGTGTGAATAGTTCGTATTGTGTGAATGGCTGGTACTTTGTTAATCTGTGTGGTACTGTATTTAAGGCTGAAACTGTGTGAACGGTTGAAAATTTTAGACTAACCTTCTTCACTGTGGTTTCCTGCTTTCCATTAACATCTCCACAAACTTACAAAATCCACCAACACCTCCACGTCACAACTGTAAGTAGGATCTTCGAAAAACCTTTGAATCGATCATTTATTACCTCTAATGGACTTTCGTGGAATAGACCTCATGTAACTATCACTCTCGTGTCTCAGAGGTTTCCATGTCACAAACCCTTTTTTGCGTAAATGTTCATTATAAGGCAGGATAAGATTAGATCGCCACTGCTACCAAACTCCATCGACACTCCAGTTCGAATCATTTGTGTTGATTTATGATTGTTACTCAATTTATTCATTGTGTGTTGGTGTATCAAAGGATCTTGATGACCTGAAAGAAACTCATTATTCTGAAAGAAATGTATTGACTCCATCTATGATTACTGCCTTCATTACCTCGTTGGCGCCTCAGTTGCTTGTTTGGCGCATCATAAATTAGGTTGCCTATTGTTTTTTTATTTTATTTTTTTATTTGAACTAATCTTCATCAAGGTCATTAATTTCAAAATGTTTGGTACAAAAAAATATCCAAAAAAATATTTTTAAAAATATTCTTTTTCATTGAAGCACATCCAGACAGACGCTGGAAAGTTTAGAAATTAAAGTTGAATTCTTATCGAATAATAATTATTATAGAATTAATTTTATAAATCAAATTAATAGATGAGAAAGTGTAAAAGTCACCAAAAATTTCATGGCGTAAATTACCATCAGAACAATGAAAAATTATTATAGATCAAATTTTTGAACTTCACAAAGTCATAACTAAGTCACAACTTATATTCACATGAAATGACTATTGAGGAATGTTCCATCAGTATGCTGTGGGTCCAAAAATAATTTTTTATTCCTTTTTTTACATTTATTACAGGGAAGTTATTTTGGAGAAACTATTTCAAAATTTTTTGGCATACCTGAGTTTCATCAGTTGCTGGCATTCTAATCGACCGTTCAATGAATCAAACCATTTCATAAAGTTTTCCAGTGATCTTGCTCTTCCATTACCTCTTTTTTTATATTCAAAATCTTTACAAACATATTCATAATCCTCTTTCGATTACATGCCCTTGCCACTTTAATCTGCTCAGATGACAAAACAAATTCGTTTTTTTTCAATTTTTGAAATTTTGTTTAGTAAGTTGAGGTGGTTGTATAGCGATTAAAGTTGTAAAGCTTATCGTTGTTCGACCATTTCATTCCAATGTTGCATATTTCAATCGAAAATAAAGCGGATTTGGTCATTTCAAAGCTTTTCGAAACAATAAAAAACTTTTATAGAAGTTAAATACTCAAAATAAATATTTGAATTTTGAAATAATGAATAATTTATGAAAATAATTTCAAAATAAGTGAGTGTGGACAAGCCATACAAGCTTGCCCGAGATCGGAAGTATGAAACTTCAAGCCGAGTTTTTATTTTCTTTTTGTTATTGTTGATTTTGTTGATTTTATTATTATTCTTGTTTTATTTTCTTTTTTTCCTTTTTTTTCTTTTTTTTCTTCTTCTCCTTTTTCTTTCTCTTTTTTCTTCCTCTTTTTTTCTTTTTAAAAAAATTTTTTTTCATCCTTCCAGGCCACCAGTGCAACATGTGTGGAGAGGGCTTAAACGTCGAAAACTTCATCGACCACTATTGCGAGGCTGACGTCGGTAGGTGATGAAGATGAGAATGATGATGATGATGATGATGATGATGATGATGATGATGATGATGATGACGATGATGATGATGATGATGATGATGATGATGATGATGATGATGATGATGATGATGATGATGATGATGATGAGGATGATGATGATGATGATGATGATGATGATGATGATGATGATGATGATGATGATGATGATGATGATGATGATGATGATGATGATGATGATGATGATGATGATGATGATGATGATGATGATGATGATGATGGTGATGTTGATGTGGAAGAGAAAAAGGAAGAGAAGAAGAAGGAAGAGAAAAAAATAGAAGGAGAAGAAGGTGAAAAGGAGAAGAAAGAGGAAGAGGAAGAGGAGGGAGAAAAGTAAGAGAAGTAAAAAAAAAGAAAAGGAAGAAAAAGAGAAATTGGAGGAAAAGGAGGAAGAAGAGGAAAAGGAGGAAAAGGAGAAAGAGGAGAAATAGGAGGAAGAGGAGGAAGAGAAGAAAGAGGGAAATGAGGAGGAAGAAAAAAAAAGGAGGGAGAAAAAGAAGAAGAGAATAAAAAGAAAAATAAAGTGAGGTTTTTGTAAAATTAATTTGCGGCTAACTTTAAAAGCAGGAACGTTGATTTTTCTCCTTGGTGCATAAGTTCTCAAAAGGTGCAACAGAGGCGCCGTTCACCTCAAAGGCGCAAAGGGTTCAGTGCATGTCAAACAGTTGGTGTAGTGATGTGAACTTTGAAGTTGTCCTTCCCTTTATTGACTTCGTGTTTGAAAGCACGGCGTCTGTTTTTGCTCGCGTCGTCAATTGAAACAAACTCAAAATTAAACTCAAACAAAAATCAAAAACTAAACTTTACGTTCAAAAGTCCGGCTTGCTCCCAACTGGACTTTCACGCACACGTCGTGATGGTGGCAGGGTGATGAAAACACTTTGAAAAGAAACCCGATTTTGAAACACATTTTTCAAGTAATTTCAGAGTTTGAAAAATTTTAAAGTTTAGGAAAACCTTTAAAATTTTGCAGAGATTTTATCAAGAAATTCAATACCACCCGAAAATCTTGTGTTTATTCTGAAAGCTTCTGCGGTGAATTCTTGTTTGTTTTCGGAAGCTCAAGTTTGTTTAATTTTCAAACAGACTGTCCATCAACGGCTTGGTCGGCGTTGTTTTGATGGAATGCTTCAAGATTTCAACTTTGGCGATTTTAAAACCATCAAAAATTCATTTCAAATATTTAGTTTTTTTTAACTTTTAGATTTAATACTACTTCAGTAATTTTTTTTCTTTTAATAAATATTTATGTTTCTTACTTTTAGTCACAACTTTTGTACTAATACAATTAGTGACTGAAATTACTAGATTTAGTAACTAAAATTGATTAATATTTTTTAATGATAAGTATTGAAAAAAATGAAAATAATTTTTTTGAACATTGTCTAATCAGGCCTTTTCCATAAAGTCTTTCAAAGTGCTTTGAAAAACTAAAATGGTTGGAGAAATAAAACCTTCAAAAGCTTTTTACCCGATTTTAATTTTATAAATTGCATTTTCTGAAAAAATTAATTTTTTTCATAAAAAACTGAATCAAAAATTGAATGTTTTTAAATAAATTTTAAAACGGGATTTTCCAGATGTAAAATTCTTTAATAAGATTCTGAAATTTACAGGGTTGAATAAACTTGAAATGAAACAAATTTGAAAAGGTGTCAATAAATTTTTCGCATTTTCTGTTTTAAATTTTTTTTTTCAATTATTTTCAATAAAAAAAATTTTTTATAATTCATTCGTTTCAAGGAATGATTTTAAATCGGTTTTTAACATCATTCAGTGTTGAAGGCGAGGATTCGGTCTGCGAGGATGGTTAGCAAGAACCTTTACAGTCTTCGTGTGTCGTATCCAGGGGCTCGTTTCAGGAAAGGGAGGGCCTACAAAAAGATGCTCTTCGGGAAGAAAAGGAAAAAAGTGGTGTTGCAGACGGACAACTGCAACTGTACCCACGTGGTGGCCAGCCTGCAAGAACAGGTAAGCAAAAGTCGCAGAAGAGCCTTTGTGTTTGGAGGAAACAAGCTAGGTGAACGTAAGGAGAAGAAAGGAAAAAAGATGATGATGAAGAGTCAATGGAGAAAGAGGAGGAGGCAAAAGAAGAAGGGTGTGAAGGAATCGAAACTTGTGAAGGAAAGTAGGAATGAAAAGTCAGAAAGTGGAAGACGCAAGCATCGATCATCATCATCATCTTCGTCATCATCATCATCATCATCATCATCATCTTCGTCATCATCATTATCATCACGACCATCATCATCATCACCCTCGTTAGTATCAACAACACCGTCATCATCATTATTGTCATTCTCGTCACCACGGTCATCAGAAGGAGAAAGCCTGTCTTCAAACCTTTTGTCATCTGCATCGTCTGCTTTCAATTCACTAGCGGCAGCTGCACCACTGAGGCGTAGAAGTTATTTGCTGATGATGAAGATGATGGCGGGAAGGTGGGTGGTAGTGATGATACAGCCGCCTAACAGCCACTCTGCAGTCATCAAACAAGCTCTCCACGTCATTCTCACCAACCCTCGCCACATCTGCACCAGTATTGGTTGACTGGGTGCAGGAGGGGTGGGTGTGGTGGGTATATTTATGAAGTACAACCATACGTATAATTATGTTTATAACTGACTATGAATTTTTGATATTGTCTAAAGATTGGTCTTTAGACCAATTCAATACTCAATGAATGTTGTCGTTTGTTTACGAAGAGAGTTATTTATAAAATAGAATCTTTGTTGAAAACTCCAGGGCAAACAGTGAAGGGATATAAAAATACGTTTCTCAAATTATAATTTATCTTTTTTTATAAATAAAACTTCATTTCAATAAATTCAATTTTTAGTCAACCTTTCTCAACTTTCTTAACCGCCAAGCAGAATTGCTGTTGAAACCTTCTTTTGGTAACTAATATTTGTCTTATTACAAATCGAAAAAGATCTTCAAGTTATCGTAGAATTGTTTATAAGAGAAGTACAAAAATGTAAAATGCCACGTTTATTTTTTGTAAAACTCGTTGAAAAAGCAATAAATAGCTTTCAAGCTTAGTAAATAACAAATAACTTTGAAAAATGTTAGAAAAAGCTATGTCGCTAGTTTTGCTTGCTCCTTCGGAAAGCGGAAGGAATTTTCATGAATTACACTTGTTTGGTAGTGCTTTGATGTTGATGGAAATCGTTAGAAACTTAGGGTAAATGGGCTTTTTGTTACCTTATTTGTAAGGCATTTTCTGAATATTTTGTTCGTTTTGTTGAAAAAATATATGTTAAAGAATAAGTTATACCTATTTTTAATATTTGCATGATATAAAAATTTAATTTTTATTTTAAAAAGTAGGTCTACTGCCATTTGTCACTGAATATCATGCCATTTGGCATCGTATCAAGGAATTATTTGTATTTTCTGACTCAACCTTTTCCGTTCAAAAAATTGTTTACAGCTAAAACTGTTTTAGTCACTTTTTGAGTTTCAATAAATAAGAGTTGTCTTGTTCAAAATTTTTATCAAAGACTCATGTATCGCCAGTTGTTCTGACGGCGAAACAAAGTTCTTATGGCAAGAAGGAATCAGAGGAATTTGGTAGCCTAAAGCTGCACTCTGTTTTTCTTATTTTATGATGGCGCATGTAGTTTTTTTATACTTATTTAGCAACTTTCTTGACGTATTCATTAAACTTATATTTTCCTTACCACTAACCTTTTGTTTTGTTTTAACATTTATAAAAATAATTTTTTCTTAATCTTTACAATTAGAAAATTAATAAAATCATGAAAAATTAGACAATTATATCTACAATAAATCTTTTTAATATTACTCTAATCTAACCAAAGCATTTGTAAAGCACTGATTAGGCTTTTCAAGAGCGTTCTCCTAAGAACTGTTTAAAGTAAAAAATTGCAAAAACTTCAAGAAAACAAAATAGAGAAGTAACATTAATAAGATTGGAAAAAAGAATACTCAATAAGAGGGTTCACAGTAGGAAAGTGTTTAAAAGGCTTTGAAAATGTGCTAAGATGCGCTACAAATGTTCCGATTAGATTAGAAAGTGCAGATTTAGCATAAGTATGGTTGGATAACGCCCTACAAATGAAAATGAAAAGAAGACTTTAGATTTTTATGAAAAGACAACTCCAAAGATATGTTCAGTAACTGGGTGAGTGATTATTTTTTATTTCGTACATTAGAGGCTATACTTTAAAAATTGATTTTTTCTTTAGAAACAACAAAATTCATGAAACAAGTAAAATTAAAATTATTTGAATTTTTTTTTTTTAAATACACAAAAGAAACATCTTATGAAAACAAAGAAATAGTAAGCATTATTTTTTAGCATGAAAGTTCTTAGAACGATAATATGACAATTACTTGTCTAACCAGAAATTATAGCAAGGTTATCGGGCTAAGGTTGTGAAAATTGTTTAAATGTTAGTTTTAGTTGTAATTACTATTTCTTTGATTTCAAATACAGATATTTTTTTGTAAACTCACACAAATTAGAGGATTATTTTAATTCTAGTTAATTTTTCTTATTTTTCAGTTTTAAAAATGGATAAGAAAACTGATAAATCCACCGAGACCGAAAAAAAATTGAAACCATGCTGTGCCTGTCCTGAGACCAGAAAGCCTAGAGACGAGTGGTGAAGTCAAGTTTTTGAAAATTCAGACCGATATTTTATTTAATCTTATAGATTCTATTTTTGAGAACATTAAATAATTTACCAGCTTGGTCATATTATTTTTAATTTTTAAGTAAAAATGTTAGTTTCTATTTATTTGGTCAACTCTCACCTCATCAGCATTGCAGAGAATGGAGAAGAGAAATGTCAAAAGTTGATAGAAGCTCACAAAGATTGCATGCGCAAGCTGGGTTTCAAAATTTGACAAAATTGAGGAATTCGCCACTCGTATATTTATTTTTACAAACCATTAAGCTATGTGAGGTTTATCCCTAAAATATTTTATTAAATATCCATTATTTTGTGTATGGATTATTACATTCAAGCTATCTATAAAAAAAACTAAAATTGCAATAAAAGCAATATAAAATGAAAATTTAACATTTTAAAATTTGTTTACAATAATATTAATTTTGTTTTGAATATTTTATGAATATCTCCTGTAAATATACTTCACCGGTTTGAAAAGATCCTTTTTGAAAACGAATTTCTATCCCATTGTGTTTAATAAATGAATAAAAATAGTTACTTGACACAAATATTCAAGGTATTATTTTAATAAAATAAGTTGAAAATGCATGATTACTATAAAGCCATTGTTAGTTGAAGATCAATTGAAATTCCTGGAACATTGTGCGCACAGTGGAGAAAACTAGTTATACTTTTCAAGGTTATAAAGCTCAGTCACGAAGGTGAACCAACGTGAGAAAAAAACAATTCCAAAACTTCGATTCCACGGTAAAGTTAGCATTAAATAAGAATACAAGATTGAACCAAATGTGTTTCATACAACAAAAATTGTTACCACCGTTTTGTACAGCTTTTTTTATATTATCATTCGTTGGTGATATACATTAGGTTATTTATGAGCCCTGAGGACGTCTCGAGATATTAGGAGTCTCATCATTTCGTTTGTTCCTGAAATTCAATGTATTAGAAACTATTTAAAATTGAATGGCGCTAGAAAAACCCATCATTTATTAAAATTTATAAGTGAATTTGGGAATTTTTATTGAAAAAAAGTTTTGTGTTTATAGACTGTAAGGCTATTGAAGCGACATTTTTTTATATTTTAGTCTGAAAAGTTAGATCAGGACTTCTCAAAAAACCATATATTAAGAAAAATTATGGTATGTGAGATACTCCTAAAGAATAAAAATAGACATACACACACAGACAGACACGTACCCTCGATGATGTGGTGTAATCTGGCATCTCTGTAATACTGCTGTACCGGGTATTCCTTCAAGTAGCCATAACCCCCAAACATTTGAATGGCTCTGTCACAGATCTGGTGGCGGTGGGCGAGTGGTGGCAAGATCGTGGAATATGAATTGAAAAGAGCGATGGTTGGTCGGGGTGACCATTTGAAATCTAGTGGTCTTCAAACCCTAGTGAAGTGAAGCTACTTTAACGAAGCTAGTCGTTTTGGTGGATCATATAAACGATAAAAATATCAGTGTTCATTGTAAAAAAAATTAAGATGGGTTCATTTCCATTTCTAGAGAATCTTTGAAAGCCACTACAGCATGTCATCGTTCATCCTTCGATCCAAGCTCTTTGTTTTCTCTTTCCTAACTTCTTTTTCTAACTCTGCACATTTGTCATTTCTTCTTACGTCTTTTTTCAATATTTCTTTTTTCAGTTTTCCACCTTTTACCTTCGCCATTCTTCAACTTATAACTATCACCTTACCTTTTTCTCCTTCTCTCTCCTTTTCTTTTTGTTGCCTTTTTTCAGTTTACTTTTTCTCGTCGTAACCATCTCATGATCACCCTTCGGCAAGCAAAACAAAACAACAACAATAAGTACAATAAAAACGACAGCAATAAATACAACAAAAACAACAAAAACAACAACAAAAAAAAAACAACGATCAGTTCTTCCTACTCAAGTACCCACAAAGCATCATAAAGAGCACTCCAACCGACCACCTTGGAGCATTCTTCGGTGGCGAAAAGCTTAGCCATGGAGCAGAGAGGCACTGTGTTGGCGGCATTGAGGTCGATTGCTGAAGCTGCGTGACGCACCATGAGACGGGAGGCAACCAGGGAAGTGGCCATCTCTGCGATCATGAACTGCAGGTACTGTGGGAGGGCGGAAGAATAATGTGATAAGTTGAGGTGTGAAAGAAATTTTTGCGTTGTGTGGTAGAAGGAAAATGAAACTGAAGACATTATTTATTGATGAAATTCATTTTCTTATCTTCTTCTTTCTCCTTTTCTTCATTGTCACCATCATTATAAAAAGCCTCATCATCATCATCATCATCATCATCATCATCATCATCATCCTCATCATCATTATCACCTGGAAGTCCTTAAGAGGTCGATTGAATTGTTTCCTAACATGCAGGTGTTCCTTGGCGGCCTCTAGTGCTGCTGTCGCCGCCCCCACTGACACTGAAGCTGTGATGGAGATTAAGCTCGTCTCTACTTTCATCCTCCTTCATCTCCATCATCAATTTCATTATCTTCTTCATTGTTCTTCTTTTATTTATTTTCACGTTCATCCAAATCTTCATTTTCATTTTAAGCTTCAAAAACCCTTCAACACGCACCCACCCATACCCACACCCACACCCACACTCACACCCACACACACACACACACACACACACACACACACACACACACACACACACACACACACACACACACACACACACACACAAACACACACACACACACAAACACACACACAACTAACACACGTTGACTCTCCCTCCATTGAGTCCAGTCATGGCGATGTTGAATCCGTGGTTTTCCTTGCCGAGCAAATTGCAGGTGGGCACTATCACCTCTTCCATGAACACCTGCCTCGCAGGGTGACTGCACCATCCTACCTTATAATAACATAACAATAATAATTATGATAATTAACAGTAATAAAAAATTATAAAACAGATTTTAAAGCTCTTCGGGATAACACGGCACTATAATGAATAATAATATAAGTACAAAATAAAGTACTGATGAAGTAATTCAGCGTCTGATGCTTTCCTTCATCGCTGCACCTTGTCTTCCTTCTTGCCGAAAGAGAGGCCTTGACGATCTGCTTCAACGAGGATGCAGGAGATGCCCTTAGGACCCGACTCACCAGTTCTCACCATCATCAGGTAGATGTCACTCTCCCCAGCCCCGCTAATGAAACTCTGGGTGGATGAAAGGATTGAATGGTGGTGAGAAGATGAGAATGGGTGATGGATGAGAATGGGTGATGGATGAGTTTGGAAAGAAAAAAAGAGAAAGAATGAAAAGCGATGGAAGGAAGAAGATTAAGTCAGAAAAATGGGAAGGAGATGAGAGGAGGAGAAGAAATGAGGGTGAGTGAAGAAAGATGAAGGAGTGCAAAAAAAGGAATGGGGAGTGACAAACAAGAATAAAAGTGGAATAGGGTGAAGAAGTGAGAAAAGTGAGAAGTGAGGAAGAAAAGAGAGAAGTGAGGAAGAGTGAAAAAGAATGAGAAAAGAAAAAAAGAGTAAAAAAAGTGAAAGAGTGAGAAAAGATCCAAAGAAAGGAAAATGATTAGACAGAATGAGTGAAGAAGGATGGAGAGTTATGAATGGAAAGATGGAAGAAAGGTGAGGGTAACTTTTGTTCCATTGAGGATGTACTCATCACCCCTCTTGACTGCTGTGCTCTTGAGGGAAGAAGCATCACTGCCACTGTCTGCATGCATGGGTGAATGCATGAGGGAATGAATAGATGGATGAATGGATGGGTGACAAGTGGATGGATGAACGGATGAACGAGTGAATTAATGGATGGATAGATAAAAAGATATCTGGATCAGTTCATGATCAGGTTATTGAATGTATAGATAGATGGAAAAAAACTAAATGAATGAACAGACACACCAGGTTCAGTGAGGCAATAAGATGCAAAGCTATCCATTGAGGCCAATGGAGGGATCCACTTAGACTTCATCTCTTCAGGCCCATACTGCCCTACCATCCATGCACACATGCTGTCAAATTGAAAAGGTTAACGACAGATTATTGAATTATCAGTTAATAACTCATTTAATTGGGTTATAGTGGACAGTATTAAATTAATATCACTTGATAATGAATTTTATGAGAATGCATAAATTTGAATCCAAAATGTAGAAAACAGGTGTGAATGTAAAAAATGTATTTCAAAATTGAGCAATCATC
Source organism: Branchellion lobata (assembly GCA_947562095.1). NCBI lineage: Eukaryota > Metazoa > Annelida > Clitellata > Hirudinida > Piscicolidae > Branchellion > Branchellion lobata. Next base: position 8,580,369 of record OX387249.1, read on the forward strand.
ACCAATAATGAGAATTACTTTGAATTATTCTGATGAGATCAGTATTACAACATAAATGATTATGCTAATCCAACTTGTGAATGCTGATGTATGCAGTAGTTGAGGCACAACCCTGGGCCAGTGCTTCCAAAATGATGGATGCTTGCAGTCTGTTCATATGGGAGCCTCCATATTTTTCATCACAGTAGATTGCCCCGAATCCCAGAGATGCACCATGTTTTAAAATTTCTCGAGGAAATATATGCTGTTGATGGAAGAAAATTTGAAAATAAGTAGAAAATGTTATTCCACGCCTGATTTCACTTATTTACTATGAAATATTTTTGTTTTTTTCATTTTATCAAATTCAAACAACTGCTCAAGGTTTCCCAAAAAAATTCATTTAACTAGTTTAAAGCTTTTACGATTCACAAAAAATAGCATATTGATGACAAAAAATAGTATAGAATTTTCACCAACCCCGGCGTCCCACTCCCTCATATTAGGAGCCATTTCATTCTTTGCAAACTCCAAAGCAAGTTCATAAATCTCCCTATTCTCATCACTCAAACCGTCTGTAGCTATTGAATGATTAATGCTTTATTAAGCAAAACGATACAGTCTATACGGCTCCTTAGCAATTACCAAATGAATTTCAGTTAAGGAAAAATAACAGTTGGTTTTCTATTATTTGAAAAATAAAATGACTTACGATCAGCGGAAGATTTATGATAAGAACGTGATGTAATTAATTCTTTAGTGTTTAAGATTTTTGATTTTCTCAAAGCATTGTTAAAGAGAGGACGACAAAAACATTCGAAAAACTTCATGGTTAAGGTATACGAGGTGAACACAGCTGCGAAGTAAAATTAGTGATGAGTTATTTAAAAAACTTGGAACTTCAATTTCAGAAATATGGTAAATTATTGAAATGAACTCACAGCAATTGTTCAAAAATAAAAAAAACTTTTTCTAGATACTCAATAGGGATGTAAAATTGCGGTGATTAGTTAAATTTTTATAACATATTTAAATTGGCACTTTAGACCTTTTTCAGTTCAAAGTCTTGTTTGTTCTCTGTTTTTCATAGAATAAAAAATGGAAGATTTGAGCAAGTTCAAAGTTATTTTGTTAGATATTGAAGGAACCATCACTCGCATATCTTTTGTAAAAGAAAAACTTTTTGGATATGTAAGAAAAAATTTAAAATCATATTTGAATAATAATTCTGAAAACAAGATTGTTCAAAATGCTATAAATGGTTTATTTGCACAAGCTATTGAAGCAGGTGATTTTTCCCAAAAACCAGAGCCAAATGAAATAACAAACAAAGCCGAAGAAATTGTTTTGAAGTGGATGGATTCTGACAAAAAGTATTCTTCATTAAAGACTCTGCAGGGTTTGATGTTCGAAGACGCTTATACGTCTGGTTTACTCATAGCGGAATTATTTCCAGATGTTCTACCATCGATTAGAAAACTCAAAGAACTCGACAAGAGGGTTTCAATTTATTCTTCTGGAAGCATTTTTGCCCAAAAACTTCTTTTTGGCCACACAGCTGAGGGCGACATAAAAGATCTGCTAAATTCTTATTACGACACCTCCAGTGGTGCGAAGATTGATGCGAGTAGTTACACGAAAATTGCTCAAGAGGAGGGTGTGGAGTGCACGGAAGTTCTCTTCCTCACTGACCTACTGAAGGAGGCTGAAGCGGCTAGAGATGCGGGCTGTGCTGTGGCCATCATGCTGAGAGAGGGGAATGCTGATATCGATGCAGAAACTTTGAAGGGCTTCCAGTGTTTTGAGTCTTTGCATGAACTTTTTGTTTGACTTCTTGCTCAAGCGATGATATCATGTTTTTCAAAATTCTAAGGATTTTTGTGAAAACTCTGGTCGTTTAAGAAAACCCATATATATTCTAAGGTGCTACCGATATCAGAAAATACTTTCTGTACCTTTCGAAAATTGCATGAACTTATTTACAAATTTAATTCTCCTTACATATATGTACTTCCGCTATTCTAGTATTGTTTTTGTTTACTCCATATCAGACTTCCAATATTGTATGGTATATCCTCACAATTTTTCATGTTATACCTCTTCGTCAATTTACTATTTTGTAGCTTTTTTTGTGTTTTCGTACGTTACAAAATGAACGTTTCTGTCTATTGTTATAAGATTATATGATATGGTTGATTAATTTTGTCGATTGTTCATTTACATTTACCTCTTTTTCGTTGCTTACCTTAAATAAAAACATGCCAAGAAGCTAGATCTAATCGCCACCTTCTGATCCAATCAAACATTTTTAACGCTCCATTTAGCGCTATGTTCAAAGGCGCTCCCATGGAAACGGTTTCACTCGCTGTGGGCTACTAGAGGACTGGACACACTAGGACGGCATCTGTAATTTTATTAAGTTGCCGCTTTTAAAACTCAAATCTGGGCTTATCCGATCACACTTCACGGCAAAACAGGCCAATCATTGTATCTGCAGCCTAATTATTGCCCTTGTTTCTTTTAAAGATCATATTTATATATAACAAAATTTTTAATCCATTTTTGGTCCGTTTCGGCATTTATAAATCTTCACTGAGTGCCAGTTGACAGGTATTATGACGCAAACATAGCAACACCCGAGGTCTTAAGTGGTCCAAAAATATATTTCAAATACCGACTATCGCTTAGTCCATAATAGACGTCTAATAAATTTCACGATGATCCTCTTATGTAAATCAAATTCGATCGTTATTATTATAAAGTTAATTCAATTATTTTTATCAAAATCAATTGCTAAGCTTATAATTTTTGTAATGTCTGGAGAATATTCCAGTTACGATGTGTTTGCTGGTAGTTTTTATAGCGTTCAACTTTATCATCAAGTGTGCTTCATCTGCTTCATTCGACTAGCTATGAACATTCATTTTTTTATGTAGTACCTTTGTGCTTGCGGCATAAGGATTGGCTTGTTCTCTTGTAGTGTGATTGGTTGAGCTCAGGTTTGAGATCATAACCTGGCGTTTGGAACGCCTATGGTAAACTCAAGTATCTTTCTTGCTGACCATCCACTACATTTTCATCCTTCTCTCTCAGTCCTTTCGACTCCGTCTTGCCGTTGAGAACCTAGGTTTTGAAACTGAATAATGAGACCAACGGTTTCCGCTACTCTGTCTCACTATAACCAAAATTATGTGCGGTTAAGGACTCTTAGAGAACCGTTGTCATCTTCATCCCCTGAAGAACCAATGTCATCATCATTGTTTTTATAATTATATTTGTATACATATTAAATTTAATAATAATAAAAATAAAATACACTCATTATTATTATTAATATAAATAATATTATTTTTTTAATTAATATTATTACCATCAATATCATTATCATTAAAACGTGAAATACAATTTTTCACAAGCTGGCTGCATGAAAGCGTATTGTTTCGCAACAACGTGACTGTGTGTCATTTGAAAGATGACTAACCTCATATATTAGATTGCATTGTCATTTTGAGAGCTGTCTATATAACTCGGGTTCTCACAGAAAGTCACTAAACATGACAATGCACCGTTGCGGAACATCACAAAACATTACAGAGAAGCTTTTTATATTATTATGGAGCCTTTTGGACCCTTACAGTTCATTAATAAGCATTAAAGATTATATATAATCATCAAAGCTCATAACACATAGTTTCAAAAAATCCTTACAATGACGCATATTTGCATTGTAAATCAGACACCCTGAAAGTCAAACCTTCTAGTGTTTGCTTGCCATTTTTGAGGGTTTTTTATTTTTTCTTTTATTCGGGTTGTTTTTATTATTGTGGAAAATTTCTTTTCCTTATTTTCCAATGATTAAATGATTGTTCAATGTATTTATTCAATTATGTTCTAATGTTATCACTTTTATCATTTTCTTTTATTTTCAAATCCATTTTTATTTTCTTAAGTAGAAAAAATTATTAGGCTTTGAATCTTTCTAATTTAAGAAAGAGGCGCCTTTTCAGTCGCCAACAGCATAGTGGTTAGCGAGCTCTGCTGTAAGGCGTGGATTTCGATTCTCGGCTAATCTCCAGTGTGAATTTTAAAAATTAAAAATTTTAGAATTTTAAAAAGCGGTAACTTAAGTGAGGAACAGACGCCTTGGTGACTTTGGGGCGCCTTTGAGTACTTGCGCAGAAGGCAATACACAATTTCATTATTAATAATGATAATGATTATTATTTTTATAAAGTACTATTTAATATTTATTGTTATTGTTTTTGAAAAAATATTAATAAATTATAAAATTTTGAATTGAATTTTTTAGAAACAATACAAAATAATCTAATCAAATCATTTATACAGCGCTGATCACGCTGTTCGAAAGCGCTCTGGTACGAACTGTCTAAAGTACCAGATAAACCATCCAAAGACATATGTCAATGCCTGATGAAATCTGTCGTATTGCTCCATCGAGTTCTTGAAAGGCTTTTCACTAACAATGTGTTGCTCACACGTCACCACAAAAATTATGTCTTTTCTAAACAATGCCCAAAAAAGCTCACTGAAAGGCGAGCTCAAAAAGCTGAAGGTTGATAGATTTCGTAACAATTGTTTGGAATTTTGATTAGGATAGCAATTTTTTCACTAACCCGCCCAAGCATGAACAAGCTTTACTTAGTTTAATCCGTTTACTTAGTTTTTTTAAATAAATTTTTTTTTCATTATTAACGTTTGTTAAATGTTCAGATTTAGAGTGAACATAACAAAAATAAGCTATTCATTTGAAAATTAGATTGTTAAATTACAATTTAAATCAGAATCTTTTTACATTTATTCAATAATTAGATTTTTAGAAAATAAAACCGGTATATGAATTATTCATTTAATTTCAAACAGACTAAGTAGCTAGTCAGTACTATAATCAAAAATATTACATAATTTATATATCGGTGGCTGAAATTCAGCTTTAAAAAGGTTGGTTTGTTTCAAACTGTTCGCTAGAGAAAGCTAACTGTCTCCAATTGAAAGCTTTTGGTCCGAATTTGTAGCACTTCCTAGGGTATGATGTGTTCACGGGCAACTCAGCCATTGTTTTTGACTCTTTTTTGCACCATCTGGAACATTTGAAGTGTCTGAATTGTTAAATAATATACTTGAAAAATTGAAAAACATATTTTTAAACCTAAAAAACATTAACGCATAGATTACAACACCTAGTACCATTGAAAATGTAATGTGAAAAACTTGAGAAAAACAGAAATAGCAAAACCTGAGCGCTCTGGTAAATTTTTCAAAACTCATTTTTTTGTTCGCTTTATGTTTTCCCCACAACTCGGCAACTTTCTTTGAGTCAACAATTCTGAAAATTCCTTCCTCTTTGTTCTCCCAAATCACCACTTTAGCCTTCCTCTTCGACCCTTTACAAAATCCTTTGTGCACGTGTCCAAACTTTGCAGCTTTTTCACAATTTATTTTTTTTTCTAGTTCATCATCATCGTCATCATCGTCGTCATCTTCTTTCTCATCAACTTCGTTTGTGTCATTTTGTTTCAGTTGTTGTTGTTGTTGTTGTTGCTCACCTTTCTTCAGCAGATCGCATAGAAATTCCCATAGAAGCATTGACTTTGGCACTGCAGGTGGCATGGAACACAATACATCAAAAACTATCTTCAAGTGGCGTTTATTAATATAAGACTTTTAAGGAAGTAAAGAAGACAATGGAAGTGACAAGGAATGACACTGACAAAAAAAGGAACCAATAAAAAGAGTTAAAAAACAAAGAAACAACCATTCAAAGGTGCAGAAGTACAAATAGTTGAACAGACTAACAGACAGGGAACTCACAAGAGACGTTCTTATGGATTCCCATCAGCTCATCTTCGGTCGAAGGTCTTTTTTTCTTGGGCCTGCCTCTCTTTTGCTTCACCACAGGCGCCTGCACTGACAACCCTCCACACTCTTGGTATGCAGTGGTGTAGTTGGAAGAACAATTCTGTTTCTCAAGTTTGAAGGGGGTGTTCTGCTTTGTCGGGTAGAAGCAGTCCATCATTTCAATCGTGAGGTTCACAGGCGAGGCATGGTTTATCGTTGGTCTGCTCTTGAGACTTTCAACTCTATACGGAGAATTCCAGGTGTCTGAGGAGCTTTGGAGGAAGTCAGGAGAAACAGGTTGTTGGTAGTTCAAGCTGCCCGTGGAGAACTCGTCAGAGTAGGGAGGCGTCAAGTCGTAGGCGGATGAATTCTCCAACTTTACGTCTAAAGGAATTTCAAGCAGTGATACGCGAGTCTTATGAACATTTTAGAATAATTTATGGAAATAAATGAAATGATAATGAATAAGTTTTATAATCAACAAAATACCTATCAAAATTATTTAATTAATTTTTTTTTCTTCTTCATCCATTAAGTAATCCATCCTTTTACTTTTACCTGGTTCCATCGCCAACTTTTCAACTGTGATGGGTATGAAGGGAGAAAGCATGGACGGAGGCGTAAGAGATGTTGAAGCAAGAGACAAAACCCCATCTGTAAAAAATTGAGAAATGACTTCATTCACTCATTTCTTTGTTATTCATTATTTCATTCCTCTTTCAAGTTGTTAATTGACTCGAAGCACCGGCTCGAAACACCTTTAAACACATATAAATCATGAATATTCATATTATGAAAAAATAAATAATATAAAATGTAAAATAGCCAACAAATATATATATATATATATATATATATATATATATATATATATATATATATATATATATATATATATATATATATATATATATATATATATATATATATATATATATATATATATATATATATATATATATATATATATATATATATATATATATATATATATATATATATATATATATATATATATATATATATATATATATATATATATATATATATATATATATATATATATATATATATATATATATATATATATATATATATATATATATATATATATATATATATATATATATATATATATATATATATATATATATATATATATATATATATATATATATATATATATATATATATATATATATATATATATATATATATATATATATATATATATATATATATATATATATATATATATATATATATATATATATATATATATATATATATATATATATATATATATATATATATATATATATATATATATATATATATATATATATATATATATATATATATATATATATATATATATATATATATATATATATATATATATATATATATATATATATATATATATATATATATATATATATATATATATATATATATATATATATATATATATATATATATATATATATATATATATATATATATATATATATATATGTATATATATATATATATATATACATATACATTATATGAAAAATCATTAAAAACGCCACAATTACTCATTCGGTTCGTTAAAAAATTAACTGAAGCTTTATGGCCTTGTTCTCAAAATCAAAATGCACTCGTTTTTATTTAGACAAAATTTGTTCATGACATATCAAACACAATATTTCATCAACTATTTTATAAACAATCTATGTAAAGACTATATCAAATGAGTCTATAAGCTCCTGCTGTTCAGAAAAGACGGCCCAAATGATAAGGTGACTTTAATTGAAAGTAAACATGGAAAACACCCCAAAAAACTCACACTTCTTGCGGAGCTTGCCGATGGCGTGGTGGAGTTCCTTTCCCAGCTGGGGACTCATGTCCACCAACTGTTGCAGTCCCATGCCACACAGGGCCTCTCCATCGATGTCCGAGAAGGCTTCCCCTCGGAAGGTCTCGAAGCTGTTGTTGTGTTTCAGTGCCATGTAGTACACAAAGTGAATCACGTTCTCCTTGTTCCACGTCATTGGGTCAGTGAGCTGCCACGATTCTACGCCTGTATTCTTCTCCAACTCTGCCAACACGGAAGGTTCCTCTGTTGACGGTTTGTTTCAAATGGCGATGAAATTTTGAGCTTTTGTTTTTAAAAATAATTTGAAGCATTTAAGCTGCTATGGAGTTGTGAATAGACGAACATGAAAAAAAGGTGAGAATTTAGTCTCAAAGTTATTAATTATTCAATTATAAAAGTTGTATGCAAAATGGAAAAAGAAACTTGAAAAAATTGTGTTTCAAAGTATTTTGTGATGCAAAATTGAATTTATAAAACATTTTTTATTTTTTCAAATTTGAAATAATGGTTTTGTTTAACTTAAAACATTTGACTTTAAAGCAGGAACTCGCCTTTGCATTCTTGAAACTCCTGGTTAGTATAGAGGCAGCCACTTGAAGAGTAGTCATCGTCAAGTTGTTCAAGGTGCAGCGAGGGCAGCGTTTGGTCGAAGAAGATGGGCATGGAGGAGGAGGAGGAGGTCGGGCATTTGGAAGACAGAATCGAGTATTCGAATGCAGGAGTCAAGAGGTCAACAGAGGAAGACGATTCATATGAAAGAGAAAGGTCGTTAGATGGTGGAACGAACTCGTGTGAGTAATTCAAATACTTGGGTGAGTTTGGAGTGAGAGGCATGGTGGATGTGTGGGGAAGAATTTGGAAGGAAGGGTGGAAGGGTGGGAGGATTGTATTCGAATGGCTCAGAAACACTATTATAAATTCAAAATTTGTTCATTCGAGTACAACCTCGGTTTTGAATCAGATAAGAGTATGTCTGGAAGACTAATTTTTTACTCAAACTAAAGCAGTTTTAATTTTTCCTTTTATATAAGAGCGTAATCATACTAGTATCATAACTTTAGCTTATGCCTATTGCAGACTTACATATATTTATAAATTTAACTAGCCTTCAAATGTTAAATATATCTCTTTACAACACGCCAATAAACAGTATTTCATATTGATATATAGGAATATGTATCTATATATTTCATATAGGAATATGTATCTATATATTTCATATAGGAATCTGTATCTATATATTTCATATGGGAATATGTATCTATATATTTCATCTAGGAACATGTAAAGAAACGTATACATATTTATATGTGCATTGAAAATCTGCAGAACATCTACTGTTGGTCTAGATATTGTTGAAACAATTATTATTATTATCGCATGAAACACAGTAGTGTTGGACGTTAGAGTTGATATCTTTGTGTGGCTGGTAGATACCTGCATGAAATGATCTGCTTCTTATAACATTCTACGTAACAATCACATATAAAAGTAAGTACCTAGGAGAATATTAATAACATGATGACATCATTATACAATTACAATTACAAACACGAATATTATTATAGTGGCATTAACCCCGTAGAGTTTCGAGACCCCAATTATAATTAGTAATAACAGAGACTCTAAGGGGTTAATACCCTATAAAAATGTTTGTATTTTTATTGTATTGTATTGTAACATAAAAACAAAACAATAGTATCTAAACAGATGCCTAGCATAATAATAATATATCAACAGTCAAACAACTTTATAATAATATATAAATAATGAAACAACATCATAACAAATCTTAACAGCCTCACTAACAATCCAAATCGTGTGTCCAAGCCGAACACAAGAGTTTTAAATAGGTGGGTAAGTCAGCATTATTCCTGAACTTTCTTCCTGATTGACTGTTGTGAAAGTATATATACTTAGCTTTATATCTTTAAAAGATATATATACAGATATATAGTTATATAAATACAAAAATACATAGATGAGTAGATATAGATACATAGATGTAGAGACGTAGAGATGTTGAGTGAAAGATAATCGGAAACGGTGTAATAAATTAATAATTTAATAAATTTTATTAAAACGCATTATTACACATGAAAATAGTTTTGAAGGCATTTTTTGTGCTCGAAAGTTCCAAGTAAATTATAATATTTTATATAATATTCTCTATAGATGAGTGATATGATTATAAATGCATGAAATACTCATTGAAAAGTATACAGTTTTAATTATGGACATATAATTAAATAATAAATAAATATAAAAAAATAAAATATAGATAAACAATTAATTCATAGATAAAAAAGTTAATTATTGGTGGATAATTGGATTATAGAAAATGATGACATTATAGATAATTATAGACTCATAGACAGATTTATAGCTAGACAGAGATACTGTCGAGGGATTAGATTAATAACGTTCAACTGGGAGCGTCTTGGAACCATGTCTTAAAAGCGCTATACAATGAATTGCTTAGATTCTTCCATCAGATTATTCTTGAGGCTCTCGAACACAACTCAACCACTCTTGCACAGTTCGCTGCCTGAAGTGGACCAAGGTTAAGTTACTTGAACTAGAATTACCTAAATAAGATGAGATTTACTGCCGGTTGCCACACTCACCTGCACCGGGAATGACCAACAAGCAATCGGGAATTCGCTGATCGTTAAATGGAATTTAGAATATTTTTATGTTGTTTTTCATGTTGATTCGAATTTTTCAATGAGACTTTACAAATACAATATATTAAAAGACAAATACGAATTTTATTATAGTGGCATTAACTCCGTAAAGTTTCGAGGCCACGAGATTTTAAAGAAAAAATGAAATTTTAATAATTTTATTTGGAAAATTTTCATCAATGTTTTCATTATCCCATTAATATTGTAATTAATTCCATTAATAAATTCTTATTAATTCTGTTGATAAAGCTAATGAATTTGAATGAATGAATGCATAATTTGTTGTAGCGCGCAGTTTGCAAACTAGGTTGCCTTAGAGGCGCTTTGAACAAATTGAAGATCAAGTTAAAAAGAGGTTTCAGTAAAAGTGAGATTTTAACCATTTACGAAAGTTAAAAATCTTTTTCTCCAAATTTCGCTTATTGCGTTTAGCTGTCAGAGATTGATTGCTAGACAGGATGAGAAGGTGGTGCTCGCTAGGACGTAACACAGTAGTACACTAGAGGGCATGAGAATCGATCAGAGATCTCAAAGATTCATTCATGAGGTTGACAAGTTTATTGTCAGGGAGATGGATTAATGAGTCTAGAATATTCATGAAGTCGGTCTTAAAAACTTCATAGTTGAGGTTTTCGTAGGTGTGAAAAGTGGTGGAACGAAGAAGAAGAGGAGGACGGAAAAGGTTGATATCAAAATAAATAGGAGAGTGGTCGAAACCAACGAATTCTTTGCCTAGACCATCAATCAGATAGGAATAAGACTTCGAAGTAACGGTGAGGTACAAAATATTGGCCAGTATGTGAGCGGGAAAGTTAACCTGCTGCCTCGAATCGAATGTTATAATAAACATTTTTCTAAATTATCTATTTTCAAAAAGTTGAATCGGTTCTGTTATTCATAACGTGTTTATTTTCTCCAGTAGTTTTATTTTCAAAATCGTCATTTATTGCTTTTGTGTTGTTGCTTTGTGAGGCTTGCAGGCTCAAAGGCATTCATAGCCTTGCACACAAATCGAACCACTTGGGTCGGGAAAGTTTTGGGGTATTCAATGAGATTGAAGAAGAAGAATTAGTCATTCAAGGTGAAGTAACAAGGCATTCATACTTTTCGCTGTTTCTCTCTATACTTATTTTATTGTTTCGTTTTTCACTAAATTTTTATTTTTTTATTCCAGTATTATGGGATTTAATTATTTTCATTTTGTTTTTTATATTTTTTATAAATCGCTTTCATCTCCTTATTTGCTTTACCATATCGTTTATTTTTATTTAATTTATTTCATTATTCTATAATTTTATCAATTCTCTGTTTTACTATTCAAGTCGTTAACTGTTTTACCAGTGGCCTCGAAACTCTACGGGGTTAATGCCACTATAATAATATTCGTGTTTGTATTGTATTGTATTTACGATTTGACTTTTCAATATTTGATACATCAAATATTTTTTTATTGTTCAAAAATATTTTTATTATTTCAAATTCTCCAAGGCTACTGAACGCTTGACTGCCTTGTCGTTTTTCACTGACACGTTTTTTCCTCCCAAATCCCCACTCACTTCTCTTTTACACTTTATCATACCTTTTCAACTCAGACAGTCTATTAACTTAAGCTGTTTATTGAAATTTAAAAAAAAATAAAATTTGAATTTTTGTCTTAGTCTTAGTCTGTTTATTAAGTTAACTAGGTTAAGCTATTTATTAGGTTAGTCAGTTGATTGAACTAGTCCGCTTATTCACTTAGTTTATTTTCTCAACTTTGTCTGTTTCTCATATTTAGTCTTTTGGTGCTGTTTGTAGAAAGAATCATTTCACGGTAAACTTGCAATGATAGCCAAATCTACTTAGCGGCTTGACTGACTTCTATGAGCTATTTCACATGTTTTAAGGATTCTAAGTTTTTCATTTTAATATAATGAAAAACAAAATTATGAAATGAAAGCTCAGTAAAAAAAAGCACCAAAGCATGAAATTAAGGCATAATAATGATAATAAATCTAATTAAAAAAGCGCCAAGCCAAGCAACTAAGGCACAACCCCTATAGGACTGCATCTCTCCTTGGTTTGAGTTACCGCTTTTCACAACTCAAACCTGAGCCTCACGTTTTCAAAGCAGGCTTGCTGACCATTGTGCTACAGACTCAGATAAGGGAGCAATAATCACTATGAATAAACGATGGAATAACTAATTATAATCAAATAGAAGACTAGATAGCTTTGTGTGGAATAGTCTACCAATAGGTTATTATTCTTGTGTAATTTTTGAATTTTGTTGTCTTTATTATTATTTTGATATTTTGAATGACACCGTGACAATGACAAATAATCGTAGAGCGTTGAGAAGGTTCCAATAAAGATATCTCCGAGTGCTTTGACGTTAATAGTTATTTTAAACATTTGGGAAAATTACAAAATTGTTGTCATTTAAACAGAATCAATAGTGACATAAACTAAAATCAAAATGAGCTGACCGAAAATTTCTTTAGTTTTTTTCTAAGTTTTTGGCTTTTATTTAACATTTCTTTTTTTGCAGTTGCTAACACTATTTTTCAAGCTAAAATTAATACAACTACCGATGTATCACTTTTTATTTTTTCAAAATTTTTGTTTATTTGCATGAAAAAATGAATAATTTTGAAGTTTAATGAAAATAATTTGTTACCATCGTTTTTAATATTTTTTCACAATTTGAAATATTTGAACTTTAGGAAACTTTAATATTCTTTCTTATTTCAAGACTACGCTCTGAGATTTTATATCCGGATTATGCAACGTTAGAATTAGTTACAACTACAATTATATACGTATATTATAGAGAGTTAAAAACATTTATAAGAATAATAATGATAATAATGATAATAATAATAATAATATTGATGATAATGATGAAAAAATAAAAACAAAGAAAATGATACAAACAATAATAATTAAGTATTTTTGTAGTATTTTTATTGTTAGCTATATTTATTTATTTGTTTTATTCATTTATTTTTCTGAATATCGTTTTTATTAATTTCAATATTATTAGTATTTTTTATTATTAGTGTTTTTTTATACTTTTATTATTATTCTTCTTTGTTATTACTTTCATTATTATTCTTCTATGTTATTACTTTTATTATTATTCTTCTTTGTTCTTACTTTTATTATTATTCCTCTTTGTTATTACTTTTATTATTATTCTTCTTTGTTATTACTTTTATTATTATTCTAAAATATTTATTTGTTGTTTTTAATATTTAAAATATATTAACCACAACCTATAATGTGACGGTAATGGAATGCAATTAAAAATGCAAAACAATATTTATGTTGTATTTATAAATCAATGTGTGGATTTTGAATGTTTTTTCATCTTCATTTCGTTTCATTTATTTTTATATCGTTTTTATTTTTATTATTCATACTTCAGGTAACGCGTTGTTCTAGAAAAAAAGTAACTTGTTCGCCAGAGGACAGGGCTCAAAATCTGAAGAAAAAAAAACTTTGAATAAAAAGACAAAAAAATTGAAATAGAAACATAATGCCTCAACATTTCACTTTTCAATAAAAAAAACTGACCAAAAATTTATAAACATCAGAGACCAAAAAATGTAGACCGTCGAAAGTTTTGGTGAGAAAGGTTAGCATAGTCAGGGAGACCATGACAGAGGTACAATATTATAGTGAGTAGATTAAAAACCCATCAAACAACTATGGAAAAAAATTTCACGCTACAAATGTATCTACAAAGAAAAAACAAAAGAACAAAGTCAAAGTTACTACAATTGTTTTGTAATCTAATCTAATCAAGACATTTGTAACCCGCCCTTTAGCACTATGTTCATACTTTTACTCCAGTGGACTACATAGGCAGTGGGTTTGGAGAAGTCAGCTATTTGCCATGCAGCAGGCTTTGAAAGGTACATTTGGATATTTAATTATTTACACAAACGACTTTCATAAAACTTTCACAACTAGTTTAAAAGTTATATTAAAAATCGATCAAGTCGCAGTTAAATGCATTTGAAGCGACACGAAGTTCTGAAAATTTTATTTCAAAAATAGAATTGCTTCTCAAAAGTCGCTAGCGGAGAATGTGCAGATTGTGAGTTGGATAAATTCGATTCGACTGTACAATTGATAATCAGAAATTTTTTGCCTTTCTCTAATTTTTCGTTTTGATTAGAAAATTAGTTGTATAATCGGATGACTTCGTCAATACTCAAGTTAGTTTTTTTAATTGAATAATAATTATTTCATAATAAAATATTCAAAACTCAATTTGAAAATTATTTAGTCGTTTGTTGAGTGGCATCGAAACTCTACGGGGTTGATGCCACTATAATAATATTCGTTTTTGTATTGTATTGTTTGTTGACGATTATTTATTTGAATCAAAAGTTGTATAAATTGCAATAAACAGTTGAATAAAAAAAATAAACATCATTTTTAATAAATTAAATTTATTTACTGAAATTTATATAACTTTTATATTCAGAATAAATTTGATTATTATTTTCTAAATTGATTGGAACAAAATAAACTTATTTGCTTTAATTTACTTAGAGTTAATGCTATGTTGAAAATTAATCATAACCTACCATATGCAATTATAGTAGGTTTTTTAGTTTTTTTTTTAAATTATAATAGTCTACCTTGTGGTAAAAAGTTAAACTATAGTTGAAGTCACATTTATGACTTTTTTAAATAACCAAATTACAATTTTATATTATTTTAAATAACTTTCTATTTAAATTATTTTTTTTTAATTTCGAAATAATTTTTTATTTAATAATATTTTTAAAAAAACCCTAAAATTTCCAGTTGGAATATTTTATAGAAAACTAAATCTGCTATGAAACATTCTTTAAAAATTTGAACCTTTTATTTCAGATTATTTTGATACAAAATTTTCTATTTAAGATTATTTTTAATGAGCATTCTATACACGATTATTTCCAAATGGATATTCTTTCAGGATCACTTCCCGTCGAAGAATCCATCCCCGGTAGGACACTCCCTGACGGTGATGATGACCTTGTCACACGACACGTCAGTTACGCTCACATGATCAAGCAAAAATTTGGCGCGTTTTTGAGTCAGAATGGGAGGTAGAATGTTTTGTTTTTGAAGTTTTGAAGACGTGTCGATGGCTCCTTTGGTCCTTTCAGAACTGCCCTCTTCCTCTTCTTCTTCCTCTTCTTCTTCTTCTTCTTCTTCTTCTTCTTCTCCTTCTTCTTTCCTCTCCTCTCTCTTCTCTTCTTTTTCTTTTTCTGTTTTTTCCTCTTCCTTTTTTTTTTCTTTTTTTTCTTCCTTTTCCTTTTCCTTTTCCTCTCCCTCCTCTTCTTCGTCAGCCTCCACCGAAGGGTCTTTCCCCGTTTTAGACGCCAAACACTCAACCTTGGTATTGTTATTTTTGTTGTTGATAGTTTTCTTGTTATTATTTCTATTATTTGTTACATTGTAACTACTAGTTTTATCATTAGAACTCGTAGTTTTATTCTTTTTATTATTATTGATTATACTTTTATTATTATCATTACCAATAGTATTTTGTTCATCACTATCATCATTTTTATCGAGATTACAATTATTAGTTGTTGTAGTAGTAATATTCTTTTTAATATTATTTTTATTATTATTGTTATTATTAATATTGTTGTTTTTTGAAATTTTTTCTGTAGTTTCTTGGAAGTCTCTTCGACCTTCTTGGGTGCCTTCTTTGCCTGTAAGACCGCACGCACTGCCGCTTCTTGTGGCGGTGGTGGCTGTGGCGGTGGTGGCTGTGACGACGTCAGTGTCAGCTTTGTGCCTGGAACTTTTGAATTTGTTTCCCTTCTTGAGGAGCTTTATAGGCGACACCGCAAGCAAGCCCTTGGCCAACAGCCTGGTCGAAATGTCTCGTGTATTTTTGATTTTTTTCTCAAGTGGAGGTTCACTTTCGGTTTCCGAACTGATTCGGTAGTCGCTACCAAAAGCGTCTTCGAACGACTTGACGGAAGACAACGACGAAGTTGACGACGAGTCGTAGTCCTTTCTCGGTGGTTCCCTCCGAGCCACCTGAAATGCCGTGTTTGCAACTTTGTGCCGATTCGTGATTTTAAATATTCTCATAAAAAGTTGTTTTTAGTAATCGATTTTTATTTAAATTGACTTTGAAATTGATACAAAACAGTTTTAAACACGAATAATCATGTTTAATGAAAATTAATTTTTTTTTAATTTTAATTTAAACACAAATGTTAAAAATAAAAACAACAAACATTTTTGGATTTTTTCTTTCCACTTTTGTTTTCTAATCTTCAAAGGTTAATGATAATACATATAAACTCTATAGTAATTATTTTGCTGAATCAACCAACCCATTATTGAACAACCAACCAGCCAACCAGTCAACAAAAAAGCCAACTAAAAAATAAGTTTTTTAGAAAGTATCACAACCCACTCGTCAATCGCAACCGTCCTATTAATACAAACACTAACCAACCAAACAAATGGTAACAATACACAATCGAGCCATCCCACAAACCAATGAATCGCTCAACAAACCTACCTACCAAGCACTCACTCAACAATTCAATTAGGCAATCAATCAATCATTCAACCGACTTTTCTTGAAAACTCTCGATCAATCGAGGATCGAGAATGTTGCATTCGGGCTCCCACGTGTTGTACCTGCGTGTTCGAAGCATTCTCAAACCCCCTGAAAATTCTTTCACTACATCAAAATCCTATCGAAAGTTTTCTCTTGTACTTAATTCATATCTACACGAAGTCCCAATTCTACACGGAGTCCCAATTCTACACGAAGCTCCTTCCTTATTTGAAATCCTTTTTTGGCACGAGATCTCACATTTATTAAACGATATTGTCGTAGTTTACAATGAAGATCCTACCATTACTTGAAAATCAAATTTTTACTTTGGAATTTTCTTTCATCTTGAAAAACCAACTCATACGTGAAAATTATTTGCCGTGTTTTTGTAACATTTCCAGCTTATGTCTGGACTTGATCTGATAAAGACTATAAAAAAATCATTTTTCCAGCTGAGCCCCTCATTTCTCAATTCTTTCTCATAGTAATTAGAATTATTTGGTTAAAATAATTAATTTATTTATTAAAATAATTAATTATATTGTAGACGAGTGGACTTTAATTGATTTTTGAGGTATTTTTTAATGCATTCACAAATTTTGAGTGCACTCGTACGTGCGTTTATGAATTTAATTTATTTAAAAAGTGGATTCTGATTTCAACGAATTCAACATACTTGCTATCCCAGCCTTGCCACTTCACAAAGTACTCGTTCTTCCCCTGGTTTGGGAAAACAAAATAATTGATATGGTTGAAGTGTGGATTGATGAATGAATGAAGGCATGGATGAGTGGAAGAAAGGAGAATGAATGAAGGCATGGATGAGTGGAAGAAAAGAGAATGAATGAAGGCATGGATGAGTGGAAGAAAGGAGAATGGAGGAATGCATGGATGAGTGGAAGAAAGGAGAATGGAGGAATGCATGGATGAGTGGAAGAAAGGAGAATGGAGGAATGCATGGATGAGTGGAAGAAAGGAGAATGGATGAATGCATGGATGATTGGAAGAAAGAAGAATGGAGGAATGCATGGATGATTGGAAGAAAGGAGAATGGAGGAGTGCATGGATGAGTGGAAGAAAGGAGAATGGAGGAATGCATGGATGTGTAGAAGAGAAAAGAATGGATGAATGCATGAATGAGTGGAAGAGAAGAGAATGGGTAAATGAATGGTGAAATGAGAGCAAAGAAAATGAATGGATGAATGAATGGGTTAATAAAAGGCGAACGAAGTAATAAAGGGACAGATGGGAGGTGAATGTGGATGCCTTTTTGGTTGGGTGTATGGATGGGTGGGTGTATGGATGGATGAGTGTATGAATGGATAGGTGTTTGAATGGGTGTTTGATTGAGCGGGTGTTTGAATGGGTGTAACTAAGGTTTTACTTACATCAAAGTATAACCATGTGAATGAGTTATGTCAAACGAAATGAGGGCTTGAAACCGGATTAATTCCCTTCAATAACAACTGAGATTTCTGTGAAAAATGCTATTGAGAAGCTTACAACAAACAGTCCTTATGAAGATGCATGAGATTTTTAATGTTCTGTTTACTGGACGGTTTCAAACTCAAAACTGAATGTTTAAAAAATATAATGAATGGTTGGTTTTATTACTCAATTAGTATTCAATTATCAACTGAACTTAGTGAAACCCAAAATTAAAAACTTATGTAATTTTTTAAATTTTCGATCATTGGCTTTCTGAAATTGAAATTGAGATTGAAGTTTCTTGTGAGAGCAATGGTTCGAAATGCAAGCACATAAATCAACTCTTGAGCTCACTCAGTGGCAGTCCAATTAATTTTTCGTCTGCCTTCCAAGGAAATTCATGCTATCTTACTCTCCTTTTGCTTTTTTTAAACTTTCTTCATTTTTTGTTCTTTTTTTCTATTTTTTTTCTTTTTTTCAATTTTTTTTTCTTTTTTTCAATTTTTTTTTCTTTTTTTCAATTTTTTTTCAAATTCTTTTATATATTTTCTTTTTCTTCAATTATCATTTTTTAATCCCTCGTATTTATCTTCTCCTATTTCTCTATCTTTCTCTCTGTATATTTTTAAATTCTTCCACTATACTTTTTGTTTCCATTTCATTATTTTTCTATTATTTTTTCTTATCACTGTACACTTCATTTTTTCCACTTCATCTCTTCTTCCTTTTATGTCTTTCTTCATATTTTCTTCTTTTTTCTTCATATTTTTTGTTTCTTTCTCTTTCCTGTTTCTTTCTTTTTCCTGTTTTTCTCTTTCCTGTTTCTTCATTCTCTTTTCTTTCTTCATCTTCTCCACCTACTCCTTCCGCTTCTTGTATTTCTATTTTCCATGAAGCAAAGACACAAAAGCCATTAGGAAGATTGATCGTCTTAGACCATGCCGAGGTGATTGTGGTGTGGGTAAAGATGCTGCTGGTGTTGTTTTTACTGTTGTTGTTGTTGTGGGTGCTTGTTGGTGAGTGTTATTGTTGTTGTTGTTGTTGTTGTAAGTGTAAGTGTTTGTTGCTGAGTGTTGTTGTTGTTGTTGTTTTTGTTGTTGTTGTTGTTGTTGGAGTGGTATAGTTAGTGGTGGATTTGTTAGATGTGTTGTGGTTGATGTTGATGGATTTTTTAACAGTTTGTTTATTGATGTTTCAAGTTATAATGTTGGTGTAGTTGGTTGATGTTGGTGATTCTTTGGTGGCAATGGCGGGTGATGTTTGTTGATAATGGTTTTGTTGCTGATTCATTTACAATATGCCAATTTCAAGGAAGCTGTTGAATAAGAAGAAAGAGAAGAAGAAGGAGATGATGATGGTGATTATTATGGCTTTTTTGGTAGCGTAAACTGTGTTACTAATTGTTATGAGTGAAAATCCATATTTATTGTGAAATTATTGATCTCGTATGTGGAGGGGTGGTGCTGTTGTGGAGTGTATGAGATAAACGTGCTGGTGTGAAGTTGTCAGTAGTGTTGCCTTGTCGATGTGGAAAGGGTTAGTGGAATTGGTGATGGGTGAGTGAAGGTGAAAATGGGTGATAAGGGTTGGTGAGAGTGATAAGAACGGTATTTCGAGTGGAACGATGAGTTTATTGTAAAGTTGAGATTGTTAATGAGGATTATGGAGATCATGTCATGATTGGACGTGGTTGGAGTGAAGATGATGGTGAGGTTGCGATGGGGTTGTGTTGTGGAGATGGATGTTTGACGCTGGTAATGGCAATTATGAAAATGCAGAGGATGAAAGAAAGGATGGGAGTGAGTATGATGATGAAAATAGTAGTTGTGAGTGATGAGGATGGGAAGGGTGGTGAGAAAGGGTGGTTGTGAGTGGTGATGATGGTGAGAAAGGGTGGTTGTGAGTGGTGATGATGGTGAGAACGGGTGGTTGTGAGTGGTGATGATGGTGAGAACGGGTGGTTGTGAGTGGTGATGATGGTGAGAAAGGGTGGTTGTGAGAAGTTCCTGAGAGATGTGATGCTCGTGACAGTATTATGATAATGTGGCGAGGGTTGGTCGCTGTGAAGGCCTAAAAATGTTTAAATTAATTTCTGAAATTTCAAATGTGAAAAAAAAGAGATTTGAAAAAACGACACTGATGATGATGATGATGATGATGATGATGATGATGATGATGATGATGATGATGATGATGATGATGATGATGATGATGATGATGATGATGATGATGATGATGATGATGATGATGATGATGATGATGATGATGATGATGATGATGATGATGATGATGATGATGATGATGATGATGATGATGATGATGATGATGATGATGATGATGATGATGGTGATGATGATGATGATGATGATAATGATAATGATGATGACGAAAAAAAAAAAAGTAAATGTAAAAAAAAAGAAAAAAATAATAATAAAAAAAAGTAAATTGAATCTGATAAGAAAGAAAAAAGGGAAGAAGAAGAGCAAGAAGAAGAGAAGAATGAAAAGAAGGTGGAAAAAATGATGATTATGATGTTATCGAAAATGATGTTGATGGTGATGATGATGATGGTGATGATGATAATGATGATGATGATGATGATGATGATGATGATGATGATGATGATGATGATGATGATGATGATGATGATGATGATGATGATGATGATGATGATGATGATGATGAGGATGAGGATGATGATGATGATGATGATGCTGATGATGATGATGATGATGTTGATCTCGAGACTGAGGTTGATGGTGATGGTGGTGAAAAGAGTAAGAATAGTGAGAATTCTAAGCGATAATGATAGTGGTTATTTGATAATTATGTGGTTTGGGAGCTAAGGCTAGTATCGAACAAGCAGAGAAAACACGAAAGCTCATTATTTATTCATGTTACATCGGCAAAAGTTAATCCTCAACACTAAAAGATTTATAATTCAATAAAAATAAAACAAAAGGCAAAAGCTGTTTGGGGGAAATGGAATTATGAAATAATGGAAGCGAATGAATAAGTTGAAGGTTGAAAAGAATCACAAAGGCTTTGTACCTTTTTCTTCCTTGATTTGATGATACACTCGGCAGCATAAACCTGATCATCGTATTCCATCCTTGTGATGAGAAAGAATAAAACGAAAAATAATAATAGAAGAAAAAAAGATCATAAAAAGAGAGATAAAAAAATATAAGAGATAAGATAAGAAAAAAAAGGGAAAAGAAAAATAAGACTGAGAAAATGATGGTGGGAATGGAGAAGATGAAGAAGAAGAAAAGGAGGAGGAGAAGGAAGAAGAGAAGGAGATGGAGGAGAAGAAGGAGGAAGAGGAGAAGGATGAGGAGGAAGAGAAGGAGGAAGAGGAGGAAGAGAAAGAGGAAGAGGAGGAGGAGGAGGAGGAAGAGGAGGAAAAGGATGAAAAGAAAGAGGATGATGATGAAAAGTATGAAAATGTTTGAAAAAATGAACAAGATGAAAAAAAGAGTAAAAAAAATAAAAGGATGATGAGGATGGCGACGGTGGTGACGAGACGATGTGGTAATTGCAACTAATTGATAATTTAATAGACAACGGCGAAAACATAATATAAATTTATCAATTGTATAAATCATAATAAAATATTTTTTCAAGTTAAACAGTTCACAGAAGATTTGAGGAGTTACTAGAATAGTGAGTATGCTGGAAGTGAAGATGGAAGTTTGAAGATAGGTCTTGGTGCGTGCCTTGGCATGAAGCGAAGATGGATGAGACGATGGTAAGAAATTTATAATTTATTGAATGAGAATGAGGATTTAGAAGTTACAAATCTTCACAATCATTCCATCTGCTGACTAAGTTTTAATTAGATCAAGAGGCGAATAGATCAAGAAAAGGCTTGAATACTTCGTTGGAAGTGAAAAATTCATAGAAATGTAAATAAACAGGCAACTTTAAGTTCAAAATACTTAGAACAAAAAAGAAAAAAAAAAAAAAACACACACACACTCACACACACACACACACACACACACACACACACACACACACACACACACACACACACACCCACCCACACACACACACACACACACACACACACACACACACACACACACACACACACACACACACACACACACACACACACACACACACACACACACAAACATACACACACACAAACACACACACACTCACACACACACACACACACACACACACACACACACACACACAAATATATATCTATATATTCAGATGCTCATAACAAAACCAAAACACATAAACAACTCACGACTACGATACATCAGCCACATGCGAAAATATTCTTTTTTTGAACGTTAAATATCGTCAAGGAAGGATAAATCACTGGGAAGAGTTCGAATGATTAGACCATTCTGAGCTTCTATCCAAAATTAATCCTTCACTAGCATTAACTTTTTCAATATCAGCGCTGAAAAGACATGCAAGCCAACCTCAAACTGTTTCTCAAGAGAAGCTTTCCTCCAACGACCTCCACAAAAAATCAGTGTGAAGTTTTCAAGGGTTCATTAAGTCACGCCAATGGATTCTCAAAAAGCAACTAAGTTTTTATCCAACCTTATTTCACTCCATGTTTGATCAAATCCCTGACTGTAATCAATGATTTTTTTATTTTTTTGTTACTTTTTTTAATTTCTTTGTTGACGTTAAGGTACTTCTTTGATGCTCAAAAGTTTCTATTTTAGCTTCAAATGTTAAGTCTTTTCGCTAAACTTCCTGATTAGTGTCAATAATAAAAAAAATTGTAATTTTTTAGAACTATTCAAATAAACTTGGATAAAATCTTCACAAAAATTACTTTAGAAAAAACAGTAAATATTGTTTTTACTCCTCGCTTATTTAAAGAGTATTCCACCGTATTTGGTTGGGCATCCCGTTATACGAGAGCCAAGCGAGGTAATGATAAAAACTTCGTAAACACATACGCCGGGAAAGTACAGATTATATATGTATAAAGTGTGTGTATGTGTGTTTGTGCGTTTGTGTGTACATTTTGATGTGTGTTTGTTTGTTAGTGCGTTTGTGTGTATGTGCGTTTGTATTTATGTGCGTTTTTTTGTATATACGTTTGTTTTTATATGCGTTTTTGTATATGTTCATTTGTATTTTTGTTTTGCGAATGCTTGTGTGTGTGTGTGCAACTATGAAGCTATAAACATAATTTCACAACTCATATAAAGGCATATGTATGTATCGGGAGTCTGGAGAGAAGGTATGAAAACAACAGTAAAGAAGTCTAGATCCAGGTTGTGTTTATTGCATATTTATAGGTTTTTTTATTTTAAAAAGATTTCATGGCTGTATTGGAGTGTGCTATGCATGTCTGCTTGTGCGTACGTGATTTATGTGTTTGCGTGGGTGTACGTGTGTTTATATGTGTGTTGGTTTTCATGCATGCGTACGTTTATATATACGTACGTGAATACAAACGCACGTGAACAAAAACGTACGTGAGCACAAACGTACGTGAACACATACGTATCAGCCCCGATGTACTGCGGCAGCTGCCGTTACAAACAATCAATAGATAGCTATTTGATGCACCGTCGTACGCCGACGCAAGATGAAACCGCTTTCTCAATTTCGAGTTATGTCAATTTTCGCTTTATGTCGCTGTTCACTATTTAAAGTTGATTTCTTTAAGCCTCGAGTTGCAACCATCTTTGGCCTTCTATTTAAACTCTGCGATGACCACTTCAACTACCATAATTCACAGCGAAATTCATGTATATTCAATATCAGTTGTTTTAATTCTTTTTTAACTTTCTTCAAGTGGTACATTTTAATTTTTTTTCTACTGCAGCCGCTTGTAAACGTCTCATACTGCCTCTTTACACTTTTCGCTGAGATTCTTCAAAAGATCTGAACTCTGTGAAACAACACCATTGACTCCTTTTCTAGAAGCTCACTCAATCTTCCTAATTACTGTTCTCAAGTATCACCGCTTTGTTCATCGATGCCGCTTTAGCGCCTTTAACAATGATACACAAACATTAAGGCGTGTTGCTCCGTTTAATGATGTTTGAAAGCCCAAACTTTTTAAATAAACTTTTCCACTATGTCTTAAAGCAAAAACCTAATTCAAGTCATGCGCTCTTAAACAGTGTGGAATCAGCACTATATAAACGCTTTGATCAGACTAGATTAGATTAAGTGATGCTGAAATTTTTTCTCTGATGAATTCTTCTTCTTTTCATTGTTCTCTCAACCCTTCTTTTTTCAATCTTTCTCCTTTATTATTTTTCATCATGCTTCAATATTCTCATCATCTTTTTATTCTCCTACCGAACAAATTTAAGGTTATCTTTATTTAAGGGAGTCTCATTCACTGAAACTTTCAACATTACACGTCATTTTGACAATATTATTACTAAATGCAACCAAACATTTCATGCGCTTAAAATAATTAGGGCTCATGGACTCCTTTGGTTCTAAATTAAACGATATAATAGAATTTCTAATTATACCTCGCATAAAGTATGCAGCACCTTCAGGGTGTGGATTTGCCGATCATGAACATATAAAACAACTCCAATCATTACTCAATGAGCTTATAAAGCTTAACTACCTTCCTCTTAACTATCCCAAAAAAATTCAATATTTTCTTCTTATGATAAACGCTTGTTCTCAAGAGTTACCAGTAACCCGCATCATGCACTCCATCAGATCCTCCCACCTGTCAAGTCTACATCCCGTGATATGCGAAGACGAACTCACAATTACACCAAAACAGTTTATTTCTGTTACCAAGACAAAACATTCCTCTCTCGTCTTCTCAATACTCAATAAGCTCATAATACTCATTGTTCATCATTTTTAATTTGAACCTTTTTTCTTACTATTTTTTGCCGTTTGTTGTAGGTTCAATGCTGACTTTTATGACTGATAACTTTCTGTTCTCGTATATTTTAATTTTCTCTTTTCTAGTTCGATCATTCGCCATGTTTTGTAACATTTCCAGCGTATGTCTGGACTTGATCTAAAAAAGACTATAAAAAATCTACATTGCTAACTTATTCCGCAAGAACTTCCACATTATCGCGTTTCGGCTTCTGTGGCGAATTAAAGAAATTGACGAACGATAATTTATCGATATTTGATTGATTCATGTAATTAAAAATGTATATAGCGCTGGTTTCGAGAAAACCTAGGTTGTATAATTGTATGGCTTTTCAACGAAATCTACTGAAACTGCGGGATTTTCGAAACTTTTCAAAGCACTTTGACGACATTACTGTTGAGCCTTTGAGTTGACACATCGAGTGTGCAAGGGAGGTCGTAAAGTGGTAGTCAAAAGATAAGAGGCCAACGTGACGCTCATAAGGTGATTCAAACTCGGCGTTATAAAGATGTCAAGTTTGGTTAAGACTAAAAAGAGATTTACAATGGGTTTTATTGATGTTTTACAGTACCATGGAATTAGGCTAATCTAATAATATTCAATTTACCATTACTGAGTCAGTTTTGTTCCAAACAGTTTTTTCACAAACTGCGGACACGACTGTTGAAAAGTAACATACGTTGAATTGTAATTGATAAATAGTTAATTATAAATGATGAATAAGTTGTATAAATATAATTTTTTAAACATGTCTTCGTCTGTGACCCAATGGCTAGCTTGTTCAGTTGTAAATCGTGAACGGGTAAGCTCAGATTTGAGTTTAGAAAGCGGCAACTCAAGTAAAGAACAGACGCCAAGCTAGAGTGGCTTAGTCATCTAGTAGTCCACAGCAAGTAAACACGTTTCCATGGAGCTCTTTTGAACAACGCGCTATAATTTAGATATTTGAAGCTTGAAATATCAATTAGTTGATGAAAGTTTAAAAAATAAATAGAATGGACAAAAGCGGCCATACAAAGCTTCCGCGCAGCTGGAAGTCAAAGTTGAATCTTTGAGTCTTAGTTACTGAAGTGAACTTATGAAACACTTGAAAGCTTTCAATGTCTTTGAAGCTTTTTATTTATTCTAGTTTGGGTTTTTTAATCCTTTATAACAAGAATAATTTTTAACCAGCGCAAGCGCTTTCTAGTTTTGGCGCTAAACTATGTTTGCTAGATCGGACGCTGAGTATAATGAAATGAATTTTCAAGTAAAAATTTTGAAAGTTAAGATGGATGGCTATTCAAATCAGATTAGGTGGCCCACAAAAGGAAACGCTGAAAAAAAAATTTTCAACCTCTTCCGTAATCTTTCAACTGGCCTCGAAACTCTTCGGGGTAAATGCCACTATAATAATAATATTCGTATCTTTATTGTATTGCAGTTCATTCAACTTGACTAATGTTTTTTTCAAAAGTGAGAGATGGCTGAACTATGAAATGGTTATAAGCTTGTTCGCAGAAGCAATGAATGAACATTAAAGTGTATTTACATCAACACAATCATGAGCGAGGAAAGATGCTGTATAAGCGAGATGCCTTAATGGCCGGTTTGGTAATTAATATGAACAATAATTTTCATAAAAAATTGAAAATTAAAACGATAATTAGAAAAAAATTGAAATAAGTAATCTAATTTAATGGGAATTAAATTAACTGTAAAACCCAATTCAACACAAAAAATTGAAACAATTTAATCCAAAATTCGGTGAGTCGAAAATCAAATCAAGTTGATTTTTTTTGATTAAACTAAAAAATTGAAAAAAAAAAACAAAGAGAAATAAGCCAAATGCCGACGTTGTAAGAGGCGTGTGTGGATAGAATGAAGCTTTAAAGCGTAACACATCATAGGAACAGTAGCTGAATATATATATTTATAGATATAATGGTGAATAATTTTAAAGCTCGTTATAAGTTATTTAATATTATAATTCTTAATAATCATTGTATTTCATTTTATAATTAAAAAAAACTAGTTTTTAGGTGCTATAACTTTGAAATTTTGTGAAAAAAAAATTAATGAAAAGTAATGTCGATTATAAATAAATGGTTGAAAATAACTTTTAAAAAAACAAAAAATAAATCAAGTATAAAGCTTGAAAGATTCTTAGAATCATATGCACTTTAGTTGGGACATCAGCATATCAAAGTAGACAAGATTCTTTTGCAAACTCATACAGGTTAAAGCATAAACCCAAGTAAATCTTTATGATTAATAGAAACTGTAACTCATTACTAGGAATTAATGAATCCTTACAGACTACCACATAGTAACTTATTCAATAGGCGAAACCTAAACCAACAGTTTATAACTAGGAGCGAGGCCTGAACCATACTCAGAGTAAAAAAACGTACATCCTTGAATGAACATTTGAATGTGAAGATAGTTGAATTTCACTCATAAGAAATTTCTATCAAGGCAATCACTCACAAT
This sequence comes from Branchellion lobata, assembly GCA_947562095.1. Taxonomy (NCBI): domain Eukaryota; kingdom Metazoa; phylum Annelida; class Clitellata; order Hirudinida; family Piscicolidae; genus Branchellion; species Branchellion lobata. Next base: position 8,608,088 of record OX387249.1, read on the forward strand.
TAATCAATTCAAATAAAACTATCATAATCTTAAAAACCAATTCTTTTAGGTTAATTAACTTATGCCGATAAGCCATGTTACTGCAGACACTTTCTTGAAGCGCCAAGGCTAACGTGCGGTCTCAGCGCTCACCAAGCAACGTCACCTCTGGGCTCCTCCAGAGCAGGAGAGTTGCAAGCGGTAATGACTGGCTTGTTGCCCGCGCTTGCTTACATGTTACTGAGTAAATCATACTTGGTGTCAATCTAAAATAATGATGAATAAATGTATATTGTAATATATATATATATATATATATATATATATATATATATATATATATATATATATATATATATATATATATATATATATATATATATATATATATATATATATATATATATATATATATATATATATATATATATATATATATATGGCATATTGATATTGATATAAAATATAGTATTAATCGCCTTAGTGGCGATTACTTCCGTACAAATCCTTGCTTGACAACAACAATACAAGCACATACATGTCCAACGACCCACGGAGGAACAGACGAAGAAATGATGAAATGATGCTTGAAGACGAGCTCAATGTAGGTTGTAATGAAAATACAAAAAAAATTAAATTCATTAATTTAGACAATTTCTCATTATCTTATTTAGGCGAAATGATGTCTGTGTGTGTTTGTGTATGTGTGTGTGTGTGTGTGTGTGTGTGTGTGTGTGTGTGTGTGTGTGTGTGTGTGTGTGTGTGCCATTGACAAAGATGTAATAGTTAAATGAAACTAGTCTAAACGTGCCGATTTAAACCTTGTTATTTTTGCACCTCATCAGCTTCCAACCCACCACACCATACATTACTCCATCTTCCAACCAACCACACCATTCCACACTATTCCATCTACCAATCCATTAGCTTCCAACCATCACAAAACACAGCACATTCACAAAGGGAAAAACCAACCTAAGAATCGCAAGCAATGTGGCATTCTCCACCAAACCATGCAATGCACAAATTAACCTATCAACCAACAACATTTGATCGACAAACTAGATTTATTTACAGTGAATGAACTCCTCAACATGCAAGCAAGGTGATTGAGTGTGACTACAGCAACGATACGTAATCGAAATGTCATTGACGCCATGAAATGATCGAAACGTCATTGGAAATCCACTTCCACATCAGTTTCTTTCTCTTCTTCATCCTATTATCATCAACCCCATCATCATCATCACCACCATCACCATCATCATCATCACTACCATCACCACCATCATCATCACTACCATCACCACCATCATCATCCTCATCATCATCATCATCATAATCATCATCATCATCATCATCATCATCATCATCATCATCATCATCATCATCATCATCATCATCATCAGCACCATCACCATCCTCCAAAAACCACGAAAGAAGCAATCACAACATCCGATTCGCTTATTTGGTTATTCACAATTTACGTGACCCTTAAGAAAGCGAAAATAAGTTTTAAAATTAATTTTTAATTTTTTATATCTATAGCAAACAGTAAAACTACTGTTTTTGATAGATTTTGAACTTCAGAGAAACTGGTAGCAAGGTCAAATAAGGTGGAAACGTTTTGATATATTATATATTGTACATATTTATTTTTTCTAATTATTCAAATTGAGTTTTTATTTAAATTGTTTTTATTTAAATTGTTTTTTTTAAAATTGTTTTTATTTAAATTGTTTTTTTTAATAATTTTTTCGTTCACTTCGACCCATGCTTAATTATGCAAATTGAGAAAAATATTTTGAAAATTCAAAATCCTTTAAAATTTGGTTGATAACGAAAAAAAATCTTATTGAAGAAATCTTATAAGGTAACAAAAGCATATTGGTGCCTAGAAACCTATAACAACTTCATTTTAGCCAATGATTGGGTTAAAGGATTAATTAAAAAAAGGTGATTGAGGCAATTATTAACTTAAATAGGAAACTGCTGGAAAGCTCAAACCTAAATGAGAATTCTAACTAGGAAAAAAACTTTAGGTACATGCAAAAAAAAATGAGAAGAAAATATGGAAGAGAGGAAGATGAAAAATAAGAAAAGGAAAAAAGGATAAAATGAAAAAAAGTAAAAAAAGAAGTGAAAAGACGATGAAAGAAATAATTATGAAAAAAAGATGATAAAGAAGAAAAAGATGAAGGAAAAAATAAATAAAAAAAGAAAACGAGAAGAGGAACAACCAAACGAATGGAGAGTTAGTACAATCGACTGGGTGTCGTTCGGGAGAGGTAACAAGACCAGAGTGCTTTGAAGGGGTCTCGACCAAAGAATAAATAAAAATTCATAAAAATGTAGCGAAATAATATCAATGGCGATATAAGAATACTTAAGAATCACACGTGACGCACACAGGCCACAGAGCATCACTCTGAGAGACTCGCACGGGTAAGTTAGTGTTGTTGAGACATTTAAAGCAGATTTTGATGACAACATTTATAAATACGAGAAAATAATAGACTAAACGGCAATTTTTTTGTGCTCGCGTTTGTGTGTAAGTATTTGTGTGTGTGTGTGTGTGTGTGTGTGTGTGTGTGTGTGTGTGTGTGTGTGTGTGTGTGTGTGTGTGTGTGTGTGTGTGTGTATGTTTGTGTTAAAATAGTCAAAGCAGCATTTTTAAAATGCAAGAAAGAGTGATCCAAGTGAATAAATACGCATAAGCCATGTGTAGATTGCCTCAAACTCTTTAACAATATTTGAGTGAAGAATTGAATAAAAAAAACATAAAATTTAGGATTATAAAATCAAACTATGGTGTATTAGAAAGTTGAAATGTTTAATATGAGAAAGAAAAAAATAATAAAAGTAATGCTAATGATATAATAATCACAACAATAACGAGACTACTATAATAACAATAATAAAAAATAGAGAAATAATAATAAATTGAATATTATTAATAATAATAATAAAAGATTATTGATGAATCCATTGCAGGATAGGACTTTTCGAAAAGGAGAGCACGGAGCTCGAAAGCGAAACATCCCATGCCTTCCACTCTTCCTCTTCCTGCTGTCATCCCATCACCACCACCCTAGCGACACTCCCAGATCTTAACTACCTGGTCCACACTGCCCGTGATCAAGAAAGGAGTGGTGCGGTGGAAGTCTGTAGGGGGAATTGCTTGGGTTAGTGAAGAGTCGGGTGGAGGAGGTGTTGGAAGGTTTGTGAGGGTGTATGGAGAGTTGGGGAAGAAGTAAGGCATAGAAAAATTTCACATTAAAGCGACACTCAATCAATTTATTTCCTTAACTTGAAGGAAGTTGAGAACATTTTGTCTGCCTCACAAGAGGAGAATCACCGTGAGACCTCGTTGACCCTTCCACATGA
>OX387249.1:8621453-8751453 GCA_947562095.1 Branchellion lobata
GTCAATTTCAAATCGAGTCACAAAAACGTACTTTAGAATAAAATTTTGTTGTAAGATTTAATTTTAATAAAAAATGAATCGACTTCCCACACGTCAAAATTATTATTATTTTATAAGCGCTTGATTTTGGTTTTCAATTTCATTTTATAATTATAAAGACTTATTTTCATTAAAGCAACAAATATGATTTTTTTGAAGGTAGGCTATTAGTCTATAACTGTTGCCACTAACAACGACCCATCCAAACATTTGTACTTTAAAATGAAAAAAGTAAAGATTGCGGTTATTGGGCCTGTAAAGGTAAGGTTCATTATTACTCAAACAAAATTTAATTTCAAACAAATTTTTATTTCCAAGGCAGGTAAAACGAAATTTTCAAATTTCATATCAGAAAGCTCAGATGCTTTCCAGACAGAATCTTATAACCCTACATCCGGTTGTAGAATTTTAGAGTTTGAAATCGAAAATCTACATTTAGAAGGCAAGACTCAGTCTGTGGAAGTAGAATTGTGGGATTGCTGCGGAGATGAAAAGTATTTTTTTGCATTCTTTTGTAAGCTTCTGTTAAATATTAAATTTTTATGGTTTATCAACTAATTTTAATAAGATTTTCTCCAAGTTTACACTCAGATTTTTTTTGTAACTTCATGGTTTTTCTGATTATTTCCATTTTATTATTGTTTTATTGACATTTTTTTCATTATTATTTATTTTTTTAACATGTCCGCGTCTGTGGCATAATGGTTAAGTTGTTCTGCTGTGAAGCGTGAACCTGTAATTTCAAGATTGAGTTTTGAAAGCGACAACTCATGTAAAGAACAGACGCCGTCCTTGACTGGCTTAGTCACCTAGTAGCCCAACAGTGAATCAAACCGTTTCATTTGAACAACTTGTTAAAACGCACTTCAAAATGCTTTGGATAAAATAAGCTTCAAAAGAACCAATTTAACATAAACGGTTTGACATAGGCAAAAGTAGCATGAGAATGTTTCACATGAATAGATTATAAAAATTGAATAAAATTAAAAATTAAAAAAATTCAACTGAAGCTCTACTGTGGCGGCAGATACTCCAACTGCTGGCCTGCATTTTCAAGAGAATCACTGGGAGTCGTGTTACTCTTGGACCCTGCCAACACCAATGACAACGAACTTCGTTCTTGGTCAGTTACTTCGAATAAATAATCAAAGAAAGCTGAAAATGATTTTTAATGATTTGTGGCGGAGAGTTCCAAACAGCAGAATATGCATTTCTGAAAGCTTGTTGCCATATGTTGTTTGTGGTAGCTTACTTGAAGATTGGGGTAGTTGAAAAGAATATTTTGGTATTTGATTTTATTGGATATAGTTGCGTTATTAGGCTGGTGCAAAGATCGATAAAAATTCAAATTTTAACGATGAAATTTTGAAAAATATTCTTGTTTTCACTAGAAGTCAATGAAGTTAAATGAGGTAGCCAGTTGTATAATGATTAAGGTAGTGGTTGGGTGAGTTAATATTCGGTGCAACTTTCGCAGCTTTGTTAAGTATTCGCTACAGCGGTGTTTGTTCAAGTTGTGTTATATTGTAAAACAGAGTGGAAATAGTGCAGTCCACTAATGAACAACTAACGAACCAGGAATGAGGCATAATCGTCTTTGATGAATGGGCGAATGTGAGAGATGGCACCATTAAAGTTAAATGAACGAATGCCCGTTTGCATTTGCGCCTAATTTTTAAATCAGCCACTCATTGGATTTATCAATAAGTCAATTAAAACATACTTAAATGATCAACAAGTCTATAAAAACTTAGTTCATTAGTATACTAACTGATTGAATAGTTTACTAACGAATTTGGTACTAGAAAGCTTTTACTTAATTAGTTGATAAATCAGAAATTCAATTAATTGTCTCACCAAAACATCAATCAGGTTTGAGTACTTCATACAGAAACAGGGACTTCGTGATGAGCAATGCTTGATGGTGCAGTCTCTGAGGAACCCTGGAGAAAAGAAGAGCCGCTGGAAGGGACCAGGTAGTGGGATTTTGTGTCTGGCGAATTTGCATTTCTGAGGCTTCTTTGCACCATTCTCATTTTTTTAAATTTTCTTACTGTTTTCTCACTTGAATTATTATTTTTCCTTTTATTTATTTCTTTAATATACAAAGTTTTTTTACTGAAATTTTTATTGAATACTTGTTTATTTATTTATGTGTACATTTTTAATATAATTTATTTTCTCAAAACGATTTGTTAAAAACTTTTTTTTGCATATTTCATTTGGGTTAAGTCGCAGGTTTGAATGAGATTTGATTAATTTTTTAAAAGGCCCATAAGCTCAAAGTAAACCGATTCCATTTGAAGGTGATGAGTTGTCAAGGATGAAAATGGTTTACTTTGACTTGGCAGACGAAGAAGGTCTTGAAAATCTTAAAAATGAATTTAAAAAGTACGTCAGCACATTTCTGAACAGCCTCTCCAAGAAGCAAGACGAAGACGAACTGTTTATCTTGAACGGATGAAACTGCACTTAATGGAATTTATAAATACTCATAAAACTTTAATTGAATTCATAATTTTACTTTTTATCAAATCAAATTCTGTAAGACGCTGGAAATTTACGAAAGTACTTGTGAGGAAAGCTGGCAACGGATATTTGGGTAACCATTGGTTGATGATTTCGGCATACTGTTGCACATTTCAAGCAAAAATTGGGAAGATTTTTTGTAACCAGCAAAATCTATAACTCCCCCTTTATAAATCTCCGAAACAAGAAAACCTATAACTATCGAAAAGTTAAATATATTAAAACAAATAGTTAAAACATGAACTTTTGAATAGTTCATATAAAAGAAATTAAATGAGCGACCATGCACGTTTGTGCCAACCGAAAAAAGGTTTTGTTGATAGGTTTGAGACTGTTTTGTCTTTTGCTAGAGAAGAGCAATTGATGTTGTGTTTTAAAAAAAGTTAATTATCCCGACTGTTTTCATATTCTGGAATAAAATAAATTTCCACCAGCAATGAAATTTATGTATTTATTCTGCGCTTCCAAGAGAAAAGTTAGTCTCTTCTGATGTGAAGTGTGAACGAGTGAGCTCGGGTTTGAGTTTTGAAAACGGCAACTCAAGTAAAAAACAGACGCCGTGCTAGAGAGGCGTAGTCACCTAGTAACCCACAGGAAGTAAAACCATTTCTAGGGGAGTGCCGTTGAACAAAAGGCTAAAAGGCACGCTACAAATTATTAGATTAAATAAGCAATGGCTGTGTATAAAAAGATTAAAAGAACTTGGAGAAGAACTGGTTCAAGTGGTGGAGTTTCGGTGCAGGAACATTCGATCATTTCATTTTCAGTCTTTTGGAAGCTTTCGATTCCCATTTTATGATCAGAAGAGTAATTAATGTTATGGGATTATCTATAATAAGCAAATATATTGTACTATTAAAAATGTGACCGACAGGTGATTTTAGGTTATGAAAGAGTTTTAAGATTATATCTTAGTCGACAGCTTGCTTAATGAAAACTATGGATACTCTATTATAAGTTGATGGATGTTTAATCGAAAAGATGGACTTTGAAGAGGTTTATTCAATAAGTTAATCAAAGCTTGTCGCCTCTAACCGACTGGTTTGCGAGCAGGAGTGTGAAGCGTAAAGCCAAAGGTTCAATTCTCGGCCAAGCTGGTTTAAATTGTGAAAAATGAGCAACTCATGTTAAGAACAGACCCGTGTTAACGTGTCTAAGAGGTTCGAACAGTAGACGAGAGTTACAAGTTCGAATCCAAGCATTCGCAAGTTGTCCAGAAGCGACTAACTCTGTTGCTGGAAAAGCACTTTTGAATGATTGTAAAAAGCGCTATGTAATCGATCGTGTTAGAGAAGCTTCAAAAATTTCGAAAAAGAAATAAGAAAAATAAATTTGAACTCTTGAAGTTTATGAATGAACATTAGAAATCCTGATATTGAATTATTAATAAGAAAATTTGTCAAATAAACGTTTTGACGAAAATTATTTTAAAATTAACTCAGTTGAAGATTTAAAAATACTTTAAAGTTGTAGAAATATTTGAAGAATGTTAATTTGTAAAATAATTTTATAGAAGTTGCTGCGTTTCATACATTTTTGATTTTTTTGGTGACTTCAAATAACTATGATCATGTTGACTGGGCATAAACATATCGTTATTATTATTATCATTTTCATTATTTTTGTTATTGTTGTTCAAACTGATAGTCCTCATATCACCTATAACAGAATTATTGTTATTTTCATTGGCACAGAAGTGATTGAAGGCAGTCCAGGAGGGTGATGGAAATGAAATTTCCTCATGTGATAAAACTTGTGATAAGAGTGGTGATAATGGTGGTGATGATGACAAGGTTCTGTTGATAAAGCTATTTGTTTCACAGCCAGTTGTATTTGAAGGATAGTGGAAACCAGAGTCTATGCATAAAACTGGCAATGATTTGGTTCTCCGGTATTTTCTGAAAAGTTTTAAGCATAAGTTTACAGATTCGAGAGAAATGACTATTTTTAATCAAAAAAACCAAATCAAGTAAATCATTGACCATTGAATATGACAATAATGTTTGAATAGAGATAAAATTAACAAAATTGAATTGATAAAAAAAGAAACTTAGTATGCATTAAAACATACTTGCTGAAGTAACTGTGGTCGGAGTGCTTGTCATCACAATTGCTTGTTTTTTTGGCAGGGTCGGAGGGAGTTTTTACTTTTCGTGGCATGTTTCTTGAGCATTTTTTCATTGTTCTTTTAATTCTCCACCGCCTTCCATTTTGAGAAAAATAGTTCACATAAAATATAACTTTTTCAGCAATTCCCGACTGACTTTTGAACACTTTTAAGGCAAAACTTGGTTTTCTTTGAGTTTTCAACGAAGATCTTTCTTTAAAAAAAATCGTTCAGAATTAAATTGTTTGTATATACCATAAGACAAACTAGAAGGTTGAAGGTTAAAGGTAAAGTTTTAAAAAAATATGAAAAATGAAATTGTGGAATCAAAATGAAAATTACTTTCTATAGCTAAACGTGGATCAGCCATATTTTCCTGACATTCATTGTCAATGACTTCGGTTTGACTTCCACGACTACCTAGTGACTGGTTTGTCTTATGATAAGAATGATCTTCTCCAATTAACACATTGTCGTTCTTTTGAGACTGCTTCAAAACCTCAGCTTTTCTTAAAACCACCTTTGGAGTTTTCTTTCCAAGAGCAAAATAACAATGGTCTACTTTCTGTATTCTTTCTCTTTTCGTTGAGTATGAATGGTCCATTCTACTGCAACTTGTATTGATTATCGTTTATCAGTTTGTCTCAAAACCTTTTTATGTGACCTACCTTATTTATTACAACTCACGCAAGTAACCAATGTTTAAAAATGACCGTCCCAGGATAGATAATAACCCTAGAAATTAGAAAGTTTGTTTACCCTCAAAAAATTTTAAAATTATGGAGTTTTCGAACTTTTGGAAAAATTTATTTTCAAAGTTATAACAAATTTCAGGTGAGTTAGTTAAACAGTTGAATTGTGTTGAAACAATTTCCAGCCTAGAAATCTTTAAATGGAACGTGAAAAGAGAAATTATACATTTATTCGAAATAACGAAGTAGTTTTGAAGTTCAAGTAAAAAAACGGTATCAGCTTTTCATAGACATTTGAAACATTTTCAAATTCAAAAATATACCATTAATCACTTGAGAGATTTGAAGTACGACCCAAATGACAAACAAAATTTCTAAGTGGCATACGCCTAAAACCATCGTCAACTCAGCATAAAAAAATTCGTAACTAAACTCCAAATCTAGGAAACATAACGATGAATATGAAAATAGCAGATTTTTTAGTCGCGAGAAAAACAAAACGACGAGAAAATCACAAAAGTTGCAGTCTAACTCTAAAACGATTTTGAGAATTACAACAAGCACCAAATGTCCTTTTGACATCAATCTTGTGGCATGGTTGGAAATATGCTGATACTTCTCTTCCAGGTTTCGAGGCAATTGGCAAGCAAACGACTCCACAAACGACCTGGATTCTTCCACCAGCGGAGAAATGAATCGCTCTTCGTAAGCTTTTGTGGCCGTGGTAACCTTTGCAGCATCGCAATGATGCTCGATGTTCAAGCCTATGTCGACTAGGCACTGCATCGTTCTTATCAGAACTCTGTGGTGGTGAAGATGATATAAATGGCTTACAGTAATAGAAATAACAGACTAAAAAGCTAATAAAAGTAATAATACCTAAAATAATGGTGACGGTGATAATGACGATGACGGTGACGACGATGAGGATGAAAATGACAAAGCTGATGATTGTGGAGGTGATGAGGCTGAAAATGATGATGGCGATGATGACAATGATGATGTTGATGGTGATGATAGTATGATAATAAGGGTGGTAATAGGATTGGTTTTGTTTCGGCGGAATTATAAGGGGGGGAGAGACATGAAGGATGTATATTGCCACCACAAATACTTTATAGTTGGCCATGGGTTATAGGAGATAGGCAAGGTTTGTTGCGAGTGAACTAGATTTTCTCTCTCGCTCCTATCAAAGCTGATAATATTGATAAGCCATAAAGCCTCTATTTTTGGACCATCATCTAAATGACATTTTGTGTGCGATAAAAATAATTCCGGACATTTCTGTGGTATAACTCTTTTATTTCCATTTCAGAAATTTTTATAGATACGAAACTAATCGCTACTCTTGACTATTGGGCCGTGCTTTGAAAGAAAGAGTGAAACTAGTTGAGAGAGAATGATAATAATTAAATTAAAAATTTGAAATGGAAAATAAATGATGAAAAATTTGGAACAAAAAAGACGTCTATTGAATGAATGGCCTAATTAATTCAATTTGAAGGCGTAGAAAAAAAATGAAGAAGAAAAGAAAGCGTAAAAAAAGGATGAAAAAAGATGAAAAAAAGATAAAAAAAAGAAGAAAAGCGAGAAAAAAAATACAAAGACAAAAATGAAGACAAAAAAAGAAGAGCAAGAACAAAAATGGGATAAAATGATGGCAGAGAAGAACCAGAAAGTGAAAAAAAAGTGGGAAAAGAAGAAGGTAAAAAAGAAAAAGAAAAAATTTCAAAAAACTGAACACTGAAATGTTAAAATTATCAAAACGAATTTTACATAAAAAGTTCATTCAGATGAAAAAAGGCCAAGTTGGAGAAAGAGCGCTGAAATTCTGAAAACACGAAAAGAATGAAAAATAGTTGGGTGTGCTTGGAAAATTTTTCTGAAATCTCTGAAAAGAAATTTGAAAATTTTTGAAGAAAAATTGAAAATATCTGAAAAGAATTTTGAAAATGCTTGAAAGGAACCTCAAAAATGCTTGAAAGGGAATTTTGAAATGCTCGAAAAGAAATATATTAGAGAGCTTTCAGAAAGATACAAACAAGCCTTTGAGACGTGGTGGTCGTAAAATGAGCATGAAAAAGCAAGCCAGTGCAGATGCTGAAAGAGCTTCAATTAGTGACAAATTGGACAAGATGAGAGAGATTAAGTGAGGGATTGAGAGGTAGAGTGTTACGGGAATAAATTAATTGATCAGTGGAAAGAAGAAAAAAAAAGAAAAATGAACAAAAAAGATGAAGATGAGAAAAGGAAGAATAAGAAATGAAAAGAAGAAAGCCAAAGAGAATGAGTAGAAAGAGAAAGAGATGAAAAATATAATTTAAAAAAAATTGTAGTAGAGAGAGAAAAAGAAAAGATGAGAAGTTGGAAGAAATGAAAATAAAGAAATAAAAAAGGAAAAATGGAAAAAAAAGGAAGAAAGAGAAAGAAAGAAAAAAAGGTAAAATAGTAATACAAATTTTTAAGGGGGAATCGTTTTGTACAGTTATTTCATAAATTACTGTACGATAAAGGAATTGACTCAATTATGAATTTTAATACTTTTAATTTTTAAATTCATAATTCAAAAATGAAAACTTCTTTAAACACTCCATTAACTCATTAGTTCTCGATTTTATCGAAATATTCCAAAGCGACAGTCGAAATAAAAATAAAGTGCTTTTACTCTTTTCTATTATAAATTTTGCATTATTCGAAATGCCATTTTGTGTAAAAAATATGAAAAATGGAAAAAACTGGTAATCAAATGTTTATTTTTATCAAATATGGCCGGCGTTTTTTGCTCAATACTTCGGGAAGGGTTGTTTGATTGGATTCCAATATCGAATTTTCAACCATTTTTTCATAACATTTTGTTGAATTTTTAAAACAAAATCTAGCCAAACTGAGAAAGTTAGAAAAAACAGACTTTTCAAAATTTAAAAAAAATAAACAATATAATATTTTAAGAAAAACTAAAAAAATATTATAATTTAATTCATTGAAGTTGTTTACTGCGAAAAAATGAACTTGGAAGTAAGTTCAATCAAGATTGCCAGTGATTTTTATGATATTTCGAAAGGTCTAAAAATTTTGATTTTTCGTATCGATTGAGTCAGGGTGCTTGCAATCAAATTTTACTTTTCAAAATCAAATAATATACTTTGTCAAAATCAGTTCAATAGTTTTTCAAAGTAAAAATTCAAGATACTACATATTTATTTATTTTCAAAAAGGTATAATGTATGAGCTTACTTCTATTCAAGCTAATTTGAGATTTTGAATAAATATTCTGATGTGATTGCTTTGCTCGTTTCAAGCTAAATAATAAGCTAAAAACAGATCTGCTGAAGATGGAAAAGAGGTCTGACAAAGGAAATGCAGAATCTACATGCCAATCGTCTCAATCTGCTTGCAGAGGCTATCTTTGTTGGAAGAAAGTCCATAAAGAAGTTAAAATTCTTTCCAAATTCTTTTTGTCGGAGTGAAAAAGGCACAGTCATAATTCAGCGTGCAGCCCTTACAATACAATTTTACCTGAATTTGCTGGAATGGGCAGACGAGGAGGGAATAATGAGGAGGTTCAATAGAACAAATGCAGACCTCAAAGGGCCTCTTGAAAGACACAAAAGAAAACTCTAAATCAAGTCGAATGAACAAATGGAGGTTACTTCTTTCGGAAAACGTTCTTCCATACTGTATTAGTAGTACCTGAGTTGATGGCTAAATTATCTATTGTTGAAAAGTTCTAGAAACTTTCCAAAAACATCTGGCATGCAGTCATTTTGTGTGGGCTGATTTATTTGCATTTATTAGAATTCTTGGCAAAAATTAAAAGAAGTCATCAATTTGATTTGAAATGACAACTGGATGGAGAAATGACATTATTCGAAAATTTAAAATTGAAAAAAAAGTGAAGGGGTGGAATAATTCGACGTGAGCTCTCATCATGACTACTTTATTGCGGTGAAGGATTGATGGATTGGCCGCGGAAGTCTGTGCTGGCATGTGGTCAAGTTCTTCATCGTAGTATTCCGAAAAAGTCTTCGAGGAAGTGATTGATTGAGATGCTCCTGTGATTTTCGCCTTAACCTTTAGCTTTTCCAACAATATTCCAGTGGAAGTCAGAGGCCGTGAAGGGAGGGAGATGTCACGGCGAGATGAAAAGTAGTCTGACTAGTATTGGAAAGAATCTGAATATTGAATTATATTTCTCGTTATTTTCATATACGTTGATATATTCCGAACGTAAAAGCTTGTTTGGCGAGCAATGAAATGTGGCCGTATTGAGCTTTCAGAGCATGGTCGAAATGAAAAGGCAGATTGTTCGCCTTCAAATCGATGACACATGCTCACACACCCTGCTGCTCAAGACATTATTTCATTCCAAGTGCCATCAGGAAGTTACAGAGTTGGTGTAAACATTTAACATAAATGAAATAGATAACTCGAAAGAAAGAAAGCCTCAAATACCCTTTGTTCTGCAGCCCCTGAAAGAATTAGATCAAATGTTTGTAAAATTTTCTTTATCTGATAAAACTTTCAAATATATTATTCCAAGTACACTCATGTAAAAGTAATTTTTTGAGAAATAAAACTCGAATTGTCGTATGCCTGAAAATAAGACGTAAATGTGCTTTGTTTTGTTTTTTAATCTAAAAAATTTTGTTCTCAAATATGTTGATTTTATTTTAAATATAAATTTCACGTTTGGGTATGATGCGATTTACATTTTGATGTGATTATACTTTATTCAAAATCAATATTGTTTAAAAATAAATTTTAAACGCAGTTTTATGCATTTTGAGTTTTTTTAATTCAGATTACCTCAATGAGTGTTTGAAGTTTGAAGGGTTCAACTACTTTTAAAATATTCATTGAAATTCTATATAATTATAAAAAAAACATTCAAAGTCGATAAATTGTCAAAAATAATTTACCCATTAAAAATACTATTTATTATTTTTAATTTGATATTTTTTCGAAAATATATAATTTACTAAATGATACCTGGAAAAAAATCCACTAAAAACCAAATCTGAAGCAGTTTGAAGGTGACTGCATGTTCGCCAGATGACCGCTAGAGGGCGTCATCGATGAATCCACCCTCGTTTTTCAAAACCAAAAACGCAAAATATATTTTTTTAGCTTTCAAATTAATTAATAAGTACTCAAATGTTTGAAATGAGTGTTTTTGTGAAACCTCTGAACTTTTTTGATGCCACGAAGAAATCTCGAAGAAAAGCTGGAAGCATGATACTATGGGGATGTGATTTATCACTACTGACGATTATAAGCTTTTCAAATGAGAATGAACATTTGAAAAAAAAAATTCAATGTATGTAATCGACAAAAAGTATTTCTTTTAATTTAGTGACTATCCCATATCAAAACACCATAAATTAGTCGCAAATACAGCCAGAGGCAAAGTAAGAAGTGCGGTGAAAAGCCATTACTGGAAATGGAAGCCGAGCTTGAAAGCTGTCTAACATCAAGCATCGAACAATATTTAGAAATCCCAGAGAGATCCCAAACCGCCACTGCAGCGCAGTATTAGGCACGAATGTGTTAGCAGGGGACTTTTTGCATACAAAGTTATTTTAAGCTTCTTTATTCCTATACAATCTTCCCATCACGGCCTAAGTTACGCGAAAAAACAAAAACTTTTGTACAGTTAAAACTAATTTTTTGGAAAGATAGAAAAAAATCATCATAAAAGTGGCTTGCATGTCTTCAAGGGCAGCGACTCGTAACGTTTGTTGTATTTACTTTATCACAGCGCATTACAATGCCCTAGTCATAAATCGTCTTTATCATTAGGAACTGCATTGAATCACAGCCCTCAATCGCCCGAGGCCTTCCACTTTCAGCTAAAAGTTATTCCGCATTTGAAATCTCTCTATCCCGAAGCCCACTATTCCGAGACACCCTTCGAAAACTGCAATCTTTATGGACTTGCGATAGATTGTGTTTACTTTGAAGTGGTAACCTGCTATGTGTGCTTCCTCCCTCTGCTTCTTGAATTGTTCATTTTAGTCAAACTTCGATTATATCAGTTTTAAACTTGACACACAAATAATTAAACTTTTGGTGATCTGAAAATCATTTCAAGAAAACTTGTTTGAAAAGTAATTTTCAACAATTGAATAAAAATATGATATATTTCTCATAGAAAACCTTTAATAAAAAGCTTCAACTTGCTAATTAAAATGAAATGTGAGTTGATAAAAGAGGCCACGAAAAGCAGTCATAACCTTGAACACCACAGAAAAAAACTTTTTCAAATCAGAAAATTTCAACAGACACTTAAACAAGCCATCATTAATGTCAAAAAATGCTTTGTGCACAGTTTGATTGCTTACACTAAAAAACACATCAAAACACTTTCAAGTACCACCAAATGACGGTTTTCCAATTTTTATGTTATTAATCAAAAGAAAAGTGTTATAGAAAGCTTTCATTTGATATCCAAAAGCAAATTTATCAGACCGAAAAACTTCGCATAGGAAACTAAAAAATAAAAGTTGTCTTTAAGTCAAAAAAAAGAGAAAATACATTTTGGGCCTGATCTACTAGAGCCAGAAGTAAGAAAATTAAACCATTGTACGGAGCAAAACAGGAAAAAAACGAATGATACAATGTTTGATTGGAAAATACTCCAAAAAAACAAAAAATAATTTTCAATTTTAAAGAACAATGTCTATTTTATATATTTATTTCATCTGAATATAGTACTAACATTAAAATTAAACACTAGAAAAAAATATTAAAAGGTTATTCTGTAGTTCCCATGAAAATTTTTTAATCATTTTTTCCCATTTGTTAACTTTAAAGATTCTGTTCTTGGTTCTCTTTTTTTTATTCTCTATACTTTTGAACTCGAAAGAGTTATTTCAACATTTTCTTTACAGACCCAACCTCATTCTGATGATTCTCACATCTCTATTATATTTTCAAAATCTGATTTGACTAATACTGCCTCCAATATTTCTTCCTGTATTTGAAAAATAATCTCATGGAGTGATCCTATTTTTTTCAAACTAAAACCTTCGGAATTCGATCAAATACACTTCAGCAAGTATTCTTGACTTTTTGACTCTTTTCCCTCAATTGATATTCCATCAAACCTCTCACCATCTTAAGTTTTACCTTTGGCTCTTCTTTTTCCTCATGCCAAAAATAAAATCTATAGCTAAAGTTTCCATCTTTGTCGCACCAAACAATTGGAACTATTCTTAGACAACCCAACCCTCAAATTACTCGTTTCTCCGTTTCTTTTGTATAGCGCTGGGTCCACAAAGTTCAGGAGCACTCTGCTACGAACTGTTTAAACAACAAACTTAAGAATTTAGACTTGAGCTGCGCCAACATCAACAGATTTGACTCCCTTCTGCATCATTCCTCAGCAAGCTGTCCGGTTCAACCTTCAACCACCAATAATGGGAAACTCTACTCAAATTTTACTTTCAATTCTCAACTTCATTTCACATCTTCAATATCAACAATAGAGCAAACTAACATTCTTTGTCTGAATTTTCACCTCTTTATGTTTCATGAAAAGGCATTATTTGTGATTATTGTTCACTTAAGGTTTAACGACATTTCAGTTCCTTGCTCTAGCGCATTATTTATTATTTACTGTTCACGAAGATTTACTAGTATTATTATGCATATTATTATGCATATTATTATTATTATTATTATTATTATTATTATTATTATTATTATTATTATTATTTTTATTATTATTATTATTATTAGTATTATTATTATTATTATTATTATTATTATTATTATTATTATTATTATTATTATTATTATTATTATTATTATTATTATTATTATTTTTATTATTATTATTATTATTATTATTATTATTATTATTATTATTATTATTATTATTATTATTATTATTATTATTATTATTATTATTATTATTATTATTATTATTATTATTATTATTATTATTATTATTATTATTATTATTATTATTATTATTATTATTATTATTATTATTATTATTATTATTATTATTATTATTATTATTATTATTATTATTATTATTATTATTATTATTATTATTATTATTATTATTATTATTATTATTATTATTATTATTATTATTATTATTATTATTATTATTATTTATATTATTATTATTATTATTATTATTATTATTATTATTATTATTATTATTATTATTATTATTATTATTATTGTTATTATTATTATTATTATTATTATTATTATTATTATTATTATTATTATTATTATTATTATTATTATTATTATTATTATTATTATTATTATTATTTTGGTTATGATTATGATTTGTATTATTGATAAATATTACTTCATTTCATTCAGCAACTCATTTTGTTATGAAATGAAGAAAATGTTTAACAATTTTTAAACAAAACAAAATTGAATTAAACATAAATAATACAAAAACCATGTCTAGAGTTTCGTAAAATGACGAAAACAAGAGAGTTGGTCTCATATATCACGAAAACTAATGATACAAAACGGCCCATCAAAGGAAACACAGAACTGCAGCATTTCATGCCTGACGTTCACTTACGGAGCAATTACAAGGATACATCCCATTATGATTACGATGCGAGAGAACGGTGGTAACTAATAGGGGGAAAATACATTACAATATGTGGCTGTGGTGGATTATAAGACATCACAATGCATTAATTCGGTTTGAAATGTTACAAGAAGTTAATTGATTAAAACATTGGGTGAATTGTAACAATAAAATATGGTATGGTAATTCAAATATGGGATTGAAAGATTTTGGGTTTAATGCCACCGCTAGACGAATATTCGTCTTTGTCTTTGAATTGCTCTCAGAAGTGGCGTCACAAATGAAAGAAATACAACAATGAAATATATGACAAAAAAAAACGCAATACAAAACAATGAAATTACAAAAAAGAATTTTCAAACAATGCAAAACAACTGATACTTGAACTATTGAAGTAACGTTGACATCGTGAAGTCTCTAACACAATTTTCTCATTGCATTTGTATATGAACATTCACAAAAACGTTCAAAGAAATTATCAGAAAAATGGTTTTATTCGCCGCTGGGGTACTAGGTAAATGAGCCACATTAACAAGGTATTTTTGCTAGAATTTCCGCTTTTTACATACAGAATTCAGCCGAGAATCGAACCTCAAACTTTGTGCTTCACAGTCACACTCACTAACCATTGGGCTACAGGTGTTGAAAAATTTCGAAAAATAAAGAGATTGAAACTCACTGGGGTAAAAGCCACTAAAAATATTCATAGTTGTATTGAATTGGTTGTAGTTGCTTCACTACAACGCAAAAAAAATACAATAAAATTTTCAAAAATTAAAAAATAAAATTTAAATTAAAAATGGTGGGTTTCATGGAAATTTCAATGATAATGGTTTGGTTGTTGAAGTTGTTGAGGTTGTTGGATGTTGTAGTTGTTGATGTTTATGTAGTTGTTGACGTTGTGCTTGTCAATGTTTGGCTGTTGTTGTTGTTGGTGTTTTAGAGGTTCATTTATGATGAAAAAACAACATTTAATGATGAATAAAGTTTTATTATTCAAATGGTTTTTGAAAAAATTAAAAATATTAATCTTCAAATTCTCTGGTGCATTGGGTTTTATAAACTCAAAGTTCGAAGGCGAAACCCATTCTCAAACATCAGCAGCAAAAACTATGAGATTGTATGGGGGGCGGAGTTAGTAAGCAAAGGATTTATGAAATAAAAACCAAAAAATGGTGAGTGAGGATATTTTCAAATTTGAGAAGCAATTTTGTAGATAAAACGTTGTGTGGAAAAAAATACTTAAAATATGAGAGGCTTCCAGTGGAAGGAAAATTTCGCGAAATACTGTTGAGAATTCGATGTTTTGAAATAAGTGAATATGTTAAAATAAAACAAGTATGAAACACGCTTGTGGCGGTTTATTATTGAAACAAAAAGATTTCTGCAATGACTTGGGCTTGTGATGATGAAAAAAACTTTTCCAGCCACGAACCTTAACCCCAAACCTAACTCAAATCATATTCCAATTCTAACCTTAACCATTAAATGTTTACTGTAACTGGCAAAAAATAGAATAGCATTACTGTATGGAAGGAAACAGAAAAAATGAGATCAAAATAGAAAAAAAAAACATGAAAAAAAAAGAAAAAAAATCATCAAATCGACATTGTAAATACGAGATGAGATTAAAAAAAACATTTTGTTCAAAATTTCACCAAATAAGTTTTTTTCAACTTAAAATGATGTTTTTGAGTATCAAAAAAAAATAAAAAAAACTAATTTTATATTTTGTTTTTCCCCAAAGCACGTAGTTAAAAAACAATGAAGTTTTATGAAGTTTTTATGTTAAGAGTCTGACTAATGTTACAGAAAGTTTTTTTTTTTAAATTTTGATTTAAAATCTGATTTAAAGTGAAAAATGACTCAAAATTGTATTATGAATTCAGTTTTGTTTGGATTTAGTTAAGCGTTAGACATTTTTCCGTTGGTATTTTCAACTAAACTGTTTTCAACATAACGAAAAATGTTCAAAAAAGTGAGTTATAAGCAAATTTTTGTTGGTTATTTGTAAACTTGCTGCTCTGAACTAGCAAAAACTTTGAAACTGTGAAAGTATGAAGCATCAACATGAAGCCATACGTGATGAAACATCTTGAAGTAGCAAAATTCCAACAAAGAAATGAAAAAAAAAACAGATAGAAAAAAACACTGGAAAGAAAAAACCCTTTAAAAATAGACGTAATAAAGGGAGTAAGAGAGGAAATGAGATAGTGAATCGAATGTTAATAATTCAATGATGTTAACTTAGCGTGTCTCTGCGTGTTTACGTTCCTTTTATGCAAACATAAAAAAGGCTTGGTGAGGCAAAACCATTCCTCTGGAGCTTTCTCGCATTTATTGATTGCTGACTTACTTATATATGAACCTTTTAACGACTATATATTAAATAAATTTTTATCAAAAAACTCATTTATTAGCTTTTGTTTCAACTGGTGTTTTTTTCTTTCCATGTATATATATATATATATTTTGTGGTTTTTTGTTTGAAAAATGTTTTGAAGTGCATTTCAAGGCATTGGGCTTTGTTCAACTTGTGAGTCTTAACTACTGTAATTGTTGCAAAAATATTATGGAGCTCGTGGCAATTATGGTTGTTGTTACTTTACATTAGAAGCAACAAGTGAACAGTTGTCAACAATAACTGGTTCATTCTCATGTGATTAATTCGATTTGTAACTCAATCAGCATCGTGACAACTATGAAAATTTCATGTTCAGTCGCTTTTTGGTCTGAAATGAATATTGAAAACAAATTTTAGTCAAAATAATTTTTAAAAACAAAATTTAAACAAGAAAACTCATATTTTCCAGCCAAAGAATTTGATGTATAAAAACGTTCATTGGAAAAAGAGAAAAAATAAATAAAAAAATATTTTTTCACCTTGTATCTTATTCCTTACATAAAACTTCAGTATTCAACTGCCTAGATTGATCAATCTTAGTTTTTTAATAGATTTCAAAAGTTTAATAAATGAATCTTTTCAGTCATTCAATTGATATCTCTATTAAAATAAACGGAAGAGACCACTCAAGATCAATGATTTTCATTTAAATAGGTCAACTTATGAATATTCAACTAAATTTAAATAAGTTTTCAATTAATCATATAAGCCTTATTCCCAACTCACATTCAACATTCGGGACTAAATGATTTTAGGATGGGATAGAGTGGGTTCAACTGAGGAGGGAAGTGAAAATTAGAGGGTGAAGTGAGAAGAGTTGAAATGTAGAGAAGCAAAAAATGGAAATTGTAAAGTAAAGTGAAGAGTGAGAAGAAGAGTGAAGATTGAGAAGGAGAGTGAAGAGGGAAAAGTGAGAAACAAGGAGAAAAGTGAGAAGAGAAAAAAGAAAGAAGAAATGAAAAAATGAGCGAGAAGTGAGGAGTGAGAAAAAAAGAGTGATGAGTAAGTTGAAGAGGGGCAAGCAGAGTGAGGAGTGAAGAGAGGAGTGTGGAATGAGAGTTGGAGGGGGAGAAGAGACAGCGGAAGAGCAATCTCCCATTCAAGCAACGTCAACACCACGTTCTTTCATTAGAGCTGCGAAGATTAATTTTCTCACCACGACGCTTCTCAATTCTCTCTTCCTCACACCGACTTTCAAGAACTTTTCAACTTTTCAAAATTCTTCGTCTTTATTGCCGGCAATAAAGCCATTTGGGTCTTTAATTTATCACCTCCGTCTTGCGGTTCTTTTATATTTTTTGTATGTATTATTCAGAACCACTTTTATTTATTATATAAGTATTAATAATTAATTCAATGTGAGATCAAAAAGTGATGTGTTTTTACGAGTTTTTATTCTTTATTTCACGAAACTGATCGGCATTTTTTCTTTTCTCAATTATAAAAAAAAACAAAACAAAACAATGATTCAATTATTTTTTATGCAAGAATGAATATCAAGAAAAATAATAAGATACTTTTTATTTTCTTAATGACTCCAAAAATCATTGCCTTTTTAGCACTTGCGATAAAACAGCAGTGTTTCTGTTGCATTTGAAACTAAGACAAAATTATATATTTTTAGCTTACTTTACAATTTTTTTTATACATTTTTGATATTTTTTATGTCTTTTGATTTTGGAAACTTTGTTTTTCAATTATATTATTTTATAATATTTTATTTTCATGACAAAAGACAATTATAAATTTTTAAATTTGTTCAAAAAAATTTAGTTTTTTATTAAAAATTCTACGACTTTTTCAAATAAAAAAAACAAGTTTAATGCCATAGTTCACGGGCTGTTTCAGTGTGGTACGGAGACCCAAATTTTGCAGCAGAAGCAGATGAGCAAAAGTCCATGTTGCAAACTGTTGACTGAACTGAAAAAAGAGCGGATATAAAAACCCTGAAAAAAGCATAAAAAATGCCAATAAAAATGGAAAAAAGAAGAAACGGTTGAAAAATTATTTTACCTAAAACCTAATGCTTTGCACATTTCCTCTTCCAATCAGTTCTTATTTTCGAGAAACTTTTTCAGACTTTTAAAAGTAACATAAAATGTATTTAATACATTTTTTTCAACGGAATGGGATAATAATGACGATAATAATAATATTTTTATTCAAACAATAAAAATAATGAAAGTAATAAAAAATAGTTTCATTATGGGAATGATGATGACAGGCATATCAGTTGCTTTCTGTGGAACTTTAAGTTTTGCCAAAGTTTTATTTCTTTTTTTATTTCATTTACTATGAACATTAACCTCATTATTATTTCACACACAAATAAACCAGACCACACCACACCACACCACACCACACCACACCACACCACACCACACCACACCACACCACACCACACCACACCACACCACACCACACCACACCACACCACACCACACCACACCACCACAACACACCACACCACACAACACCACACTAAACCACAACAAACCACACTACACCAAACCACCACAACACACCACACCACACTACACTACACCACAACACATCACACTACACCAAAACACAACACCTCTCACCACCTAACCTGCATGCCACTCTGGGCAGCTTTTTCTGAATGGATGCATTGAACTGTAGATCAAAAGCTTTGACACAACTCTGAAGACTGGTCAGCTCAGGAAGAAAACAATCCAACAAATCTTCCTCCTTCCCATTGTTGATGTTGTCGTTGTTAATGTTGTTGTTGTTGTTGTTATTGTTGTTTGCAAAACCATCTCTGTTGTAGATCGGTTCACCTGTGAAAAAAAAGAGGATTCTAGCCATGGTGGGTTTGGTAACGATGATGATGGTGATGAGAATGGTGATGATGATAATGATGATGATGATGATGATGATGATGATGATGATGATGATGATGATGATGATGATGATGATGATGATGATGACGAGAACAAAAGGTTATCATTCAGAAAATTCGGCATTGAACCTAGGAAAAAAGGAAGAAAAAAAAAGAATAAAGGTTTAAATTAATAATGATAAACAATGAGTATTATGAGATTGTGGTGGAAGTGGTGATGGTGGTGCTGATGAGCATGTTTAAGAATGTGATGAAAGTGGTGGAGGAGATTGTAGATATGTAAATGGAGGGTAGTGGAAAAAGGTGAAAAAACTAGCAAAAAAGGTAATGAAAATGGAAAAATGGTGGTGGGAACGGGAAAGGTGGTAGATTGGTGGTGTGACTGGGGAGTAGTAGAGGGGTGGTGTGGATGGGAAAGGTGGTAGAGGGGTGGTGTGGATGGGGGGTGGTGGAGTGGTTATGTAAATGGGAAGTGTTGAAGTGACGGCGAACAGAGATATGGTGTGAATTGGAAGTGGTGGAGTGGTAGTGTGAATAGGGGTGACAAGAAATTGCGGCCTGACATCACTTTGTGACGGGTTCAGTGGGCAATATTGAAAATTTGAGCAATAAACTAAGTCCAACTTGTAGATTGACGCTCAGCTCTGAGCATTTCAAGAGACTTATTTGAAAAAAAATAATTGAAAAATAAAACGAATAAATAAAAAAATATGTCCATGAACTATGGAAAGATTGAAAAATATTATGAAAATGTTTTTTGTTAAGACGAAAATATCATGAAAATACAAAAAAGAATACCGAACCATATAAAAATTTTGAATAAATAAAACAAAAATTATTTGAATATAAATAGAAAAAAATAAAAAATAAATAAATAACACGTTGACAAACAACAAAAAAAATGTCAACAAATTAGAAATGAAAAGAATAATGGTTGCTGAGAGGATAAATCCGGGTGGTGGTGAGTAATATGCCTACAGGATATTGAATACTTTATTGCTTCTATTGGCTTTTTTCCATTTATAAAAAAAATAAAAAAAACTTTTATGAAACAAAAGAAAAAAAAAAACATATTTATTTTCTATTTTGTTAAACAAATTGAATTTTTTTAATAATTTAAATTTCATAAAAATACAAATTTTCACTTAACCCTGCCATTCTGCACCACCGAATTTTAGAATAATCAATCTTCACTTTTTTCTTTGCCTTCCATTTAAAAACTTTTAAATTTTTAATCACTTTTTTTTAAATAATTTATGGAAAACTGGAAAATGAGAAAAATATCATTATTATTTTTCGGAAATTATTTTGATAAATGTATCTAAAAAATAAATTAAATTGAAAAAAAAACCCTTTGCAGAATATCGCCTAGAAACTCTGCAATTATGTTTTGATTTGAAGTATAAAATTATGAAAACTAACTGGAGTATCGTTTTCTTATTTTGAAAAATATAAAATATTTTTTTTCAAATTACTAAAAAAATTTCGAATAATCATTTCAAAATTATTGAAAAAAAAATTATTTATAAAAACTATAAATGGTATTGATTTATAGATAAATATTTAGATATATTTTAGTTATGCTGAAAAAATGTTGAAAAGTTTTTTGAAATCAATTTCAATTATAACTATTCAACCCTTTCTAAATTACTTTTTTTCAAAATTTCTTTCTGAAATGAATGTTTTCAAAGAGTGGTGATTAAACACGTCTTTTCTATTGTGAAGCATCGAAAATTTCTTTTGAATTTTTTTAAAGAAGTGACTAAAAGCGTTTATTTTGAGTATTTTTTGAAAATAATGTTTTCAAACGATCTATTTTTCAAACAAAATTCCGTTTTTTGTATCCGAAGTTTCATTTTTTAACATTCATATTTGAAAATAAAATTTTTCGAAGTGGATTATTTCAACATTTGAAAACTAAAAAGTCAAAATTTGTTTGAAAACTTGGAAATGGAACTAAACCATTAAAACATTCAGAAATTTCATAATTTTCTTATTTTCATTCATTTACTCATAAATTTAAAAATTTCAATAAAACGAAAAAATTCATTTTCTGAAGGAAATTTTTGATATGTCACTCTTCTAGCTTATTAATCACGAACTGTTCGCCGTGTTTTTGTAACATTTCCAGCGTATGTCTGGACTTGATCTAATGAAGACTATAAAAGACTATGGAACAAACAATTTTTGTTGGTTTTTGTTAGATTTTTTTTGGGATAGACGATGATACTGAAAAAAATTAAAAAAAAAGTAAAAGGATAAAAAAGTTAAAAGTCGTTTTTTTAATAGTTTTTCGTCCATCCCAAATAACATTTTTTTTTGAGTTTTTCCCACAAAAACCTTTATAAGAATGAATATAAAATTGATTTTTGAACAAAGAGATGTGATGAGAATTTGTAGGAGATTATGAGAACAATGCGAGGCTTGGCTTAGTGGTCTGAGAAGCTTCGTGCGTTTAAATCTGATGAGTCCAAATACATGAGCCGAATAAAAAAACAATTTAAAAAATATTTTTTCGCTTTTCTGCTAAAAAACAAAACAAAATTTGCTTATTTCATATCACAATTGTTCAAGTTGGCTTTTGTTGAATTTTTTCCCTCTTCACACTGACTATTCATAACCTCATGCTTTTCCGTTTAACACCTCCGGGCCTGCGGCATAATGATTGGCCTGTTCCGCTGTTAAGTGTGATCGGGTGAACCCAGGTTTGAGTTCCAGTAGCGAAAACTCAATTGAAGCAAAGATACCGTCCTAGAGTGTCCAGTTTTGTAGTAGCCCACAGCGAGTAAATCGCTTTCATAGGAGTGTCTTTGAACGTTGTGTTAAAGGGCACGTTACAAATATCTCGATTAGATTATTGTTGGAAATGCTTAACTATTTCTTAAATCCAAACAAAAAAGGTAATTGTTATTTTCTATGAAGTTATACAAAGTTCATGCCTGAATAAAAAAAATAGACGAAAAATAAAAAAAAATTAAAAAAATATCACACCCTAAAAAAGGCCTTAAACAATTTTCTTTCAACCTGCGCCATTTTTATAAAAATTGATTTTTTTCAAAATTAGTTTTGTGAAAATTCAAAAGTTTTCATTGATATCTTCTTAATCTGTTTGAGTTTTTACAAGCTCATTTCCTGAGTTCACCTTTCAGAAAGTTTTGCTGGAAACAAAAATGGAAAAACGAAGCGGGAAGGTTAAAGTTGAACAAAAAACAAAGTTTTCAATCGGAGTCATTGCATTGTGAGTATTGAATGGCAAAATAATCATATAAAAAAATAGAATCAATGAAATCTGTTTTTCAAATGCCAAATAAGAATGATAAACAGCCTTATAAATCACAATTTTAACCACTAGATTTTCAAAACTATAAATAAAGCGAAAAAATCGAAAAATAAATTCATAATAGTTTTTAATTTATATAAAAATGAAAATAAAATTTATAAAAAATTAAAAAATACCTGAAAATACTGACAGAGGGGTTATAATGAGTCAGTGCTCATGCCAAAAGAATTTTCACTGGTGGAGACGAAGAAGGACGCGCTAATGAAGTTCTAGAAAAATTAATGAGCAGTTTTTCGAAGTTTTAAAGTTTATTTTTGGTCTGTCAAAACTTATAATTATACGCATGATTCAACATTTATATATTTATATATTAATTTCATATTCTTTTTTGTATTATTATTTCACTTCAATTTCCAGTGTATTTTAACCATCCACCACGACTGAGTACTTTGTTTTCTTAGCAATTTAGCTCTAAAAGAATTTTATTTTTGAATTTAAATTCCAAAATTCCAAACTTCAATGAGTTTCATTTGTTTTTGAACTATTTCTTCAATTGCCTAATCATTCTGCCCAATCCATTTGCTAAATCCTTTTGCCAAATCATTTTTCTTTTCAATTTTTTATTTTCTTATACTTTTTCAACTGAAAAATTGTTGATTTTTTTCATAATAAAAACTAAAATTTGTAGAAAATTCAACAAAAACAGAGTGACAAACATCGTTTAATTTCTATAATTGTATCTCCCAAGGACTTTGTACGTATTTTTAATCCCATCAGACCTTATTACCTTTTCTGACTATTGATATTTTTAATAGCTTTCTACATTGTTTCTTCACGCTTCCATTCATCCAAGCTTCCAATGGTGTAATGTGATCATCTCTAATATAAATAACCCATCATTATTTCAAAAGTAAATTATACAATATAATTCACGTCCTCCCGTTTCTAAACTGCTTGCCTCTAAGGCAACCATTTATAACCAGATCTCTTAATCTTTTATTCCAAAAGTTTATTTGCCAACTTTCTTGTCTTAATTCATCCAACACCACCCCAACCCATCACCCAACCCAACCCATCAAACACCACCCCACCCACCACCCACCCCAACCCATCAAACACCACTCCATCCACCATCCACCCCAACCCATCAAACACTCCCACACCCACCACCCACCCCAACCCATCAAACACCACCACACCCACCACCCACCCCAACCCATCAAACAGCACCTGACACGAACATCAATCTTTTACTTATTTTCTCTTTCTTCCACATCTCACGGACTATTTCCTTCATCTTCCCATTCATTTTTCCAATGGGGTTTCACAAAGCTCTCAAATCCATTTCACCAAGCGAGCCTTTCATCACAGGGGAGTTTACACGGCATAGAACTCAGATTAGATTGAAACACAAGGTTACGAGAAATTGAACAAAAAGTCGCACCAGCGATCCTTATGGAAGGCAGCCAACAGCGAAGTGTCGAGATATTTGTAAGCTTTTTTGGTTCAATACCACTATGACAATTTTGTTTTTGTGCGAGATTCATTTAGCTTTGTATTGTTTTATATGCTTTTTGAGGTTTTATGTACTTTTGCATCAGCCATTCACAAGTAATCATTCCACAAACAACTTCTTTCTGCCTTTTGCGTACGATTGTTTGGCTCGTCCTTTTTATTCACCCTGTTAAACATCATAAACTATTTGAAAATTTATGTTTTAAATATAATTTTTGGAATAAGTAACTTTTCTGGTACTTTTACTTTTTCGGTATGGCCCTTTTTATCTGCTCCTTTTAACTAATCGATTTTAACTAGTTTCATTAACTACTTAAACTTTAAAGTTTCAAATATTTTTAATAATTATTATAAAATAAATGTGAAATAGTCTTCCGGGAAGTACAGTTTGTGTTGGTTATGAAAAATCCTCTACCATTTTTTCATATGAAATGTGCAACAGTGGTATGGAAGCGTCAACCAAAGGATACACAAATATCGGTTGCCAACTTTCCTCTTAAGACAGGCTTTTCTGTGACTATGACAGATGACTGAGAAAGAAAATGGAAAGAAAGAAATATTTGTTCACCCTTACACCAGGATCATCTAACGTGAATGGAAAATATTTCAATTGTTATTCGATGTGATCATAGGCAATTATTCTATTCTAAATTTTTCATGTTCATATTTTAATTCTTGGTCATATTTGCTCTTAATTCAGTTTAAATTGCAAATTAAACAACAGTATATCAAAACAGCTGTTTTTTTATGGGGCCAACCAAAGATTTTCCTTTTCATTTTTTAAGGTACCATCTAATCATACTTGATATGAAATTTTCTACTGTAGAACTTTCTTCCTCCTAATCTTACTCCAGGTATTTATCTACCTTGTTTTTATGAAGTTTTTGAAACTTCTCAATCTAATAATCTAAGCAAGAACTTTGTAACGCAATCTTTAGCATTATGTTCAAAGGCGGTTCTATGGAAACTGTGTTACTCGCTGTGGGCTACAAGATGAACGTGTACTATAGAACTCTGTCTATATGTTAGTTGTTTTCCCGCTTCTAGAGCTCAAACCTCACCCCTGGTCAACCAACTCAATTCTTTAGATCATCTCAATCTGGCTCCAGTTGCATCAGCCATTTTACTCAAACTTCTTCGCTCATCGTTTTTTTTCCATACAGTTCCTAATCTATGGAACATTTTTCCACACAACTTCCGCTCGTCAACCTTGTTGTTAAACTATTGTAAACTACTATAAAACACCTTTACAGAAAGCTTTCTATAACTTAATCCTTGATTGATACTTAGGCCTTCTGAAACAACCTACTTCGCAAACTGTGCGCTATAACAGATTGTACACTCATTTGAACATTCATTCAAAACAAGCTTATAAGTCTTGGCATAGAACACAATAGAACACAATGCGACGTAATGAGAAACATAAAAAGACATATGGGGATACAACACAAGCAAAGGTTTCTAAAATAAAACTAAATTTCATAGATCAATAATAAATATAATAATAATGATACAAATAAAAAATAAATTGATAATAATAAAAACAATAATATAAAAGAAAAATTATTGATAATAAACAATAAAAAGAATGAATAAAAAAATAAAAAACAAAAAATAATAACAATAAACTCTACTAATCATAAAAACTTGACTAGTACTAGTACTACTACTTCTACTGATAATAATATTAATGATAATAATGAAGCTAAAAATGATAATAAAATTTGTTTAATTACATCAAATTCAAAACTATAAGAACCACCCTAGCCACAACAATCACACAACCACAACAGTCACAACAACCGCGACAACCAAAACGACCAAAACAATTATAACAAAAACAACAACTAGGTCCACAACCCCAACAACAACCACAACAACAACAACAACCACAACCACAACAAAAACCACAACAACCACAACAAAAACCACAACAACAACCACAATTACTCCAGCCTCACATCCTTGTTTTTTCAAATCTCGGATGATTGCGCAAAAATGGCTCATTTACACTCTAGTCCAAAATTAAAAGTAATTTCAGATTTTTTTTTGTGTTTCTGATTTTTCGAATTTGAAATTTTGTTTAATAAATCGTGGAAGACCTTTTCAAGTTCCATGAAAAATCGATTAGAAAAATAGCTAACGGAGTTTTTGTTATTTCATCGTTAAGCAGTTCTATACTGCTCTTCTTTTTTTTGAAAGCTTTTTTTTTACTTATTTATAGCTTTTAAATTTAAAAAAATCAATTTTTGATACTTTTCTGTGCAAAAAAAAATTTCTATTTGTATTGTTTGCATTTGACAAGTTTTTCTTCAGCAGTATTTCGTTTTTTTTAATATTTCTAGTTTATTTTTTTCAGTGTTTTATTCCTGAAATACAAGTTTTTATTTTTGCAAAAATAATTTTTTTTTACGATTGGTTAGTTTAGTTCTTTTTCGAAAAAGAAAATTGAAAGGAAAACAATTATAGCCTCATAGGCTGCGTATAATTATGTCACGAACGGAATTTATTAGGGCGAGGATAAGAGCGGGAAAATAAGAAAGCGTCTTATTTTTATTAAAAATAAAAAAATATCGATTGAGTGATATGAAAATGGCCGGTTGATAAGCATAAGAACCAGCAAGAGAAAGCAGGAACACCTTCATTTGTTTGCAGAGTCGATATCGAAATGAAAATAATTGAACGAGCCGATAAAAGCTTTAATGAAAACATAAAATATAAAATTTCAAAGAAATGATGAACCATAAAGTTTAAATAAATCCGTGCTGGCTTAGCGTTAGGAATTTCCATTAAAATAATTATTCCGAAACATTCACTTAGTCTTTATGGTGATTGAATCAAAGTGCTGTTGTGTTTCCAGGGACGTTGAAAGGAAAAGGCATCAGTGTGTTAGTCGCCAGAGCGCTCGAAACCTGAAGAATCTGAGGAAAAAGTCTTGGATTCGAATCTCAGAGGCAGCTTACTTGCTCAACTGCCTGAGAAAACCTTGTTTTTCGGTGGTGTTGAATCCCAGAATCAACATTGTTTCCAGCGTGCTTCAGTAATTTGGATTGAAAGGTCAAGCCTTGATGACGCAACATTACTGACCAATACAGAGAGCAACCAACACTGCAGGTTTAACAAGTACAGTCATGACTTGGCCACGGCGTTAAGAATCTCTTCTGCAAAGCCTCTTCATTCAACTTCAAAACGAACCCACACGTATCATCAAGCTGGTTCATTTATTTCTTTATAATTGGGTGCCAAGAGGTTATGAACTAATCACTATTAACAAAAATTTTACAATGAAATACAACACAAATATTCTTATAATGGCATTAACCCAGCAGAGTTACGAGGCCCCATATTATATTGTAGTAATTAATATCAGCTTGTTCCAGCCAAGGTAGATTCAAATGGCACTTAACGAGACAAAATAAGAACGTATAAAAGGATATTCAATTAAATTGAATTGAATCTGATGTTATCAAAATATATGTGAAGCGCTTTTTGGCATTTTGTTCAAAGAAACGGTTTTACTCGCTGCTGGGCTACTAGGTGACCGAGCCACTCTAGCACGGCGTCTGTTCTTTACTTAAGTTGAAGTTGAGTTGAGTATATTTTTTATAATAACTTGCATTCCATCAAATGCAAATGACTTGGATTATTTTACATCAATCAGAGTAGACCAAAGTGAATATAGTCTAGAATAGATTTGAATACATCTATCAAATTAATGAAACATTTTATAAAAATTATTTTGAGTTGAATTGAATGATAAATTATGGGGGATTTGAACTGAAACGAATTGAAATTATACCTAATTGACTTTTATTGGAATTATTTTGAATTATATTTTATTAAAAGAAGATGAAATGTGCTTTTATGAGATAATGTCGAATAATATTTTAAGCGACTCTGAAGGGCAGTGCTGTTAATGATTCGAATGCATGCCTCTCCAAGGCCTCCCTTGTGACGTGCAATCTAAACAGCCATCCTATCTGATGCATGATAACAAATTTAAACTCGGAATAAGAAATAAAAAGTAGAAAGCATGAAGAAGAATGGGAAGATGAAATGAGATGGAGGAAGAGGAAAAAGAAAAGAAAACAACAAATATTATTTAAAAGGAATTGAAGTTAAATAAAATGTGAAAAAGTTTAAACGAATGTGAAAAAATTAAAACGAAATTTCAAAAATGAATTTAGTTAGCGCTCTAAAAATCTACTTAAATAGCTTTTTATTCACTAAAACCACGTCTTTTAATTTTTAGAGCTATTTGAGATTTTTTAACAAATTTTGAAAGTGTTAAATGTGCTTTGAAAGGGTAATTTTGTGGAATGTGTTTTTAAGTTGGAATTAAAAGGACTCTCAAAGGTTTTGATTGCTCCGCATTGTGTTTTAAGCGTGCTTGTATGCTTTTCATGGTACTTTATGGCAGAGTAAAGAGTAAAACTTTTTAAAGAGTAAAATTTTAAAAGAATAAAAAATATATTTTGATTTTAGTTATTATTTTAAATATATATAAATAAAAAAAAATCGAAGAAAAGCAAATATAATGACAGATTGTCATCACAAGTGATAATAAAATGATTTATATAAGTTCCTGCAATCAAATTAACAGTCACAAGTATTCTAACAAATTCACAATTTTTCTGTCTGCAGTTTTCAATTTTCACTCTGCATCTGACATCCTCCCATTTGATATTGCATCACCACATTATGCCTGTTCTTGATCCAGAATTTTCCTCTACTGCAACATCGGTTCTAAAAGGTTAATATGAAGGAATTAACATGATGTTTTGTTGATGAAGCCATGTTGAGGTTTGGAAATTTGGTCTTTCACAAACTGAAAAATTCATTTTTAAATGAATTTTTTTAATACTTTTCATAAAAGGCAGGAAATAGCAATACATAGCAGAGCGCTTTTGAACAGTGTGTAATCAGCGCTGGAAAACTGCTTTGATTAGATTAGATTAGTTGAGAAGGTAGGATTTATCGCAATTTTTACAAAGTGCGCAAACAGACGCCGGTTTATAAATTGAGGGTGTGGTTTGTTTTTCCAGGCAGTTGTAAAATGTTGCTGTAGTGTGCACAAGTCTTCCATCTTATGCCTTGAGAAGTTTGGCGTGTACGTCATTAGGTCTGCCTGCTTCAGAACTATTTGAGTTATTTAACTCATTTTCAACTTTTCAGTAGTCAACCTTGATATTGCTCATTGACATTTTGAATTTTTTTGGCATCTCTGGTAAAGGTCTTTTGGATTCGCATGTGAATATCTCAGACACAGTAGTATATCAGCCAGGATCCAGTAATTTCAGCAGAGTTAACTGACCTCAACCATCCGATTCTTCCATACCTGACGTCATTAAGTTGACATACTTTCTGTTTCTCAAATAAGCAAAAAAAACAATTGCAGTCAACTTCGAAGGTGTGGAAAATTTCAACTTTCATCCTCGTACTTAACCCTTGCTTACTTCCTAGTTTTTATGCTCTGTCTTTATAAAAAGTGTTAAATTCAGATTACCGTTTGTTGGATTAAAATCAAATAAAAGAAATAAGTTTTCTTTTTCTTTTTTCGTCTGAAGCTGTTGAGTCCCTTGGAGTGTTGCTAATAAAACTACATTTCTGAGCAGTGGAACCAGCTGCTTGGAGTGGCTCACTGCTACTTCATTCTACAATGCCTCAATGTTTTCACCCTCTATGTCCCAACACATAACTGATGCAATGTTCTAGTAGTTCTCTCTGTTGTTTTGTTCCAGTGTTTTTGGAGTTTAGTGTTTTTGGGAGCATGAAATCTGAAATTGAGTTCAAGATAGATAGCAAGACCTTTGTGATCGCTTTTTCCGATAGACTATCTTTCAGTCTCTATCCTTTCTGAAAAGTGTGAAACAATATATAGAGACCAACATCCATTGGACCTTTTTTTAAAGGAATTTTTGAGAAATAAAATATATTAAAATTAAAAAAACTTAATTCTATGCTTTATTTCAAATATTCTATTCAATATTCAATTGACATTTTTGTAGAAGATATCAAGTCTCAAAGATTTCTTATGAAGAGAGTTTTTTTCCATTTTTTTATACTTTTAATATTTTAAGGTTCTTGTTAGTTCTCATATCATAAGTGATGTTACAACGATCATTATTACTCACTTCTTTATATCAGCACTCTCATTTTCATTGTCACTCCCGTCTTCCTCTATTATGCCTTATTTGATTTCTTTGTCTTGTCTTTTATTATTTTATTTTTTGGGGTAAAAAAATCACTCTTTTATCTTTTCTGCCCAGGTCTCTGTCAATCGAGTATCTGAATTTATTTTTCTTCCTCCTTACATTTCTAGTGTAGATATCCACAAGAAGTTTGCTTTTTAGCTTGATGGTCCGAGGTCTGCTTGTTTCTGTTTGCTCTTTTCCGTCCCAAAATCATTTTTTGGTTTTCCTCGTTTTGGAACTTCAACGCAAACATTCACTTCTTTCCTCTCTTTGAATTTCCATTTTTTGAATTTTTTTTCTTCTCATTTTTTCCCACGTAAGATAATTACTTTTTCTTATTGTTATCATCCATTTGTTGCTTTTTATTCTGGAAGAATCGCCAAAGATTCTATTATGCTGGCTTTTGCATTTTCCTAGTTTTATTGCCCCTTACTACTCAGGCATAACTTTTAGTAACCATTTCGAGGATTGTCTTTCCTATATTTTCGATTAATTGTGTAATATTTTAATTTTTTTTTCTTTTTTTTGTTCATTCCAGTTTCTTTGGCTTCAATTTCGCAAGAAAATTCTAAGCATTTTGAGATTATCCACTTTGACAAAGTATCAACGCTTTTTTGCTAAAAAACCTTTTACACCCGCGCAGGCTGTGTGCCATTTCGCTCTGCATTCAGTACACTCAACTTTTTAAACCATTGCCCTTTTCAATGTTACAGAGGAATTGAGTTCAATACAAAATTTCTAAAGTTGACTCATGCAAAGATTTCATTATTGTGCTTTCAATTTGGTTGAGTTTGGAATAGTTGATGAATAAAAAATATCAAAATAAAAACATTTCAATTAAAAAAAAATAAAACGTAGCAGTAACTAAAAAAATTAATTAAAAAAACGAAGCACCACAGTATGGAAAATATTAATGGGAAATAAAAGAGGTCCCCACGAAGACAACTTGTTTTGAGACACCTCATTCATCTCCATCCATCATTCCCACGTGAGCATCTTTTTGTGCCAGTTATTAGCACAAAATAATCATATAATAAAAACTGAAGAAAAATGAGTCATAGAATGAAACCGCGATGAAGAAGTATACAAAATTGAAATGGAAAAATAAACATAAACCAAAATAAAAAAAAAAAGAGTTTTTTTAATAAAAATATGAACAAAAAAAAGTCATTATGTAGAATTAAAAAAATAATTAAGATCATTTGGAGAAAATAAAAAAAAGTTAGTTTTTCTAAATCTTCAAATTGACTTTTTGTAGCACCCTCTGAACTAATTGGGTTGAAAAAACACAATTTCTTTACTCAACAATTATTTTAGAAAACGACTCTGAATTAAACTTTGCCCATGAATCAGCTAAAGATCAATAGTACATTAAAAAATTTTGGTTTTCAGAAAAAAACTACCAGCAAAACATTTAAGCTATAGAATGATGGAAGTATAAAATACTAGAAAATTTTACGTGATAAAAAACCAGTAAAAAGCCATTCAGAAAAATAAAAAATAAAAAAACAAATAAAAACTAGTGTGTTTTTCTTAAAATCTCCAAAGATTAATTGTATGTCATGTCAGGCACTATTTTTTAGCAAAGGGTACCAAAGAGGATGAAGAAAAACAAAGTGAATGAAAAAGATTTTTCATTTTTGCTGCGTCACAGGCGCTTGCCTCTCACGTGGTGGTCAATGCTCTTTGAAACCTCCCATTTATTTCTTTGAATATTTAAAAAGTCACTAAAAAAACTTTTTTTAAATTATTTTCAAAACGTATAACCATTTATTCTCAAAAAGAATTTTAAAAAATATTTTTCTTAATATAATATTCATATCTTCAAACTAAAAAATGTCGTCTCGTGATCTGGTCTTTTTCAAAAACATTGAAGTAAATTTTTTTGATATTTTTTCAACTTTCCAGTGAGGTAAATTCATTTGACTAAAAATCAAACTTTTTCGTTGTTTTTGAAAATCAGCAAATGTTCACAAAAGAATGCAAAAAGCTCTGGCTCGAAATATTTTAAATGAAAATTCATTTTTAAAAATCTATAGAAAAACCTTTTTTCAGTGCCATTTTTCAGACCTTTGAATGATTTTAATTTCTTACACAAATTCCTTGACGTCCATGATCAATGAACTCTTGTTCGTACGTGTATGTGTGCTTATGAGCGTGTTTGTGTGTTTGTGTGTGTGTGTGTGTGTGTGTGTGTGTGTGTGTGTGTGTGTGTGTGTGTGTGTGTGTGTGTGTGTGTGTGTGTGTGTGTGTGTGTGCATATGCGTGAGTTTGATTGTGTTTTTGCATGTATGATGACGTCGAAACGTATGTGACCTTGAAGCTGTGCGGCTTTTATTCCACTATAATAATATTCGTCTTTGAATTGAATTGTATTGTCACAAACACATAGAAGAAGTAATTTGGTCTTGAAGCTTGCAGAGCAGCCTCTATTGAAGTTGACATCCATGTGAGTGGCTTGGTTTTATCTTTGTAGCATACGCTTAAATTTAATGTAATCTTCTTCATTGTACTGCGTTCTATGATAGCCGGTTGTACTTTTGGATAGTATACCGTCTTGAATTCTATGCAGTATACCTTACTGTATTTTACTGTTTTGTATTGTACTCTGACATAGTATTGTGTATCATACTGTTTCATAAGGTTTTTTTATAGTCTTTATTGGATCAAGTTCAGACATACGCTAGAAATGTTAAAAAAACACGGCGAATGGTCCAACTAAAAAAAACATTGAAATATACGAGAAAAGAATGTTATCAGTCATAAAAGTCAGCATTGAACCTACGAAATGAACAAATCGCGAGAAAAAGTTGAATAAATATTGAACACAATGAAATATTATTTTAAAACAATAAATCAATTAAAAAAATTTGAAAAAAATTGATTAAAATAGTTAAATTTGAGAAATGAAAACTCAGCGGCAATAACTGGCATTACGTTGGCAACGCATACATAGAATTTAGTTTTTTTGTCCCAGATAGTGCATATTTACAAATAGCAATGCAAAGTAATATTAACTGTTGCAAGGTACTGTAGTTTATTGAATAGAAGTAATGTTCTATACAACGGTAAGTTTTATTTACAGCATTGTAGTGTACTGTAGGTTACTGCCTTGCACTACAGTGTATTGTATTCATGCCTTCAAGTGCATCTTTCAGTGAGGTTTTTGTAGCTTCCTGCCTCGAATTTCAAGTTTGTTTGACGATTTAAATGCTCGTGTTGCTTGATGCACACGAACAAGAGGTTGCAAGGTCGTGGTTACATGCGTTTGTAGGGTCGGTGTGGATGAACACAACAAAATTCATCAATTTCAAAAACGAATTATGCGACATTTGAATGGATCTTCAGTGACTTGTGAATACATTGTTGATGAACCAAGTGAACAAAATGTCGTGCATCATATTTGATCCAAGCTGATAAAACGGCGTTAAAGCCACCGAGAGGGAAGTGTGATAACAAGAATCCATAAAACAAATAAACAAATAATAACCCTTTTTTTCGCGTCTTGGTTCTAAAATAATATTTTTATTATTGATATTATTATTATTATTTTCATTTTTTTCATATAATGTTTCATTGTTTTGCTCGAGAATCTTTGTGAATAAATGATAGTTGATCGATAACTCAGAGCTATGAAAATTTATGTCTCGCGTTAGATTCAGAGAAGAGGCTTGGAGGACAAAGATGAATTTATATGGAAGAGGAAGAGCTGCTAGTTTTGATGGTGGTTTGATGAACACATACAAGCAGCTCCAACACACATTTTTAGTTATGGTGGTGGTGATGACGGTGATGGTGGTGTTGGTGATGGTGGTATGTGGTGATAGTGGTGTGATGTTGTGTGATATAAAAAAAAACTTCATACTGTGACTCAACTTTCGATTAAGCATCCCACCTACTACGAAAACTTTTTAAGCAATTTGCAAACAAAAAAAATTTTTTTTCGAGTGTACAAAGGTTTTTAAGGCGTGAAGGAATGAGGCTCAGACAGCTTGCTTGAACCTCTCGTGCGCCAATCACCCAACGAGAAGCAATTACTTTTCAAGATTGTGGCCAAATTAATCTTGATTTGGTTGGAAGGTTTTGGATTGAAAAAAGTATATTGTGTCTAAAAAAAAGTAAGTGTGTTTATAAAAAGTATTTTGCGTTTTTAAAAAGTATTTTTTGTTTATAAAAATTGTTTTTTGTTTATAAAAATTGTTTTAGTTCATAGAAAAGTGATTTGTGAATTGAAAAAAAGAATTTTTGTTCACGAAAGCTTTTATTTTTGATGCTCTCGTCAAAAACTTTAATTTATTATGAAAAAAAACTAATAGCCATTTTGAAAATTAAAAAAAAATCATAAATTAACTTTTTAGAACGTTGAAAATCATATTAAATCAATCATTTTTTTTCATTCAGGTTGGTGATTGAACACGAATATAATTTAGCTAAAAACAAGTTTTGCAAAAATAAAAGTTGCAATCCACACTATATGAAGTGAATAATCCACTGATTTTCAAAAACAAAAAAATTAATTACAAGTCCAAAAGAAGCAATTTTGGTGTGTTTGCAAGCAACGCCTGCATACACATAAGCCGAGAATTTTAAAAGTTGGAAAGTGGTCGAAGTACTGGCGCTGTTGTTTTGTTATTGAGAATAGTGTTGTCTTGTTAGGTTCTTTGGATATTTTTTACTCATCCGAATTGCTCCAAATGTTTGAGC
Organism: Branchellion lobata; assembly: GCA_947562095.1. Classification (NCBI taxonomy): domain Eukaryota; kingdom Metazoa; phylum Annelida; class Clitellata; order Hirudinida; family Piscicolidae; genus Branchellion; species Branchellion lobata. Next base: position 8,656,353 of record OX387249.1, read on the forward strand.
CTGTGAGAATAATTTCTCTGAATGTGTGTGTGGTGCCTGCATTTTCTATGGTCTCTGAACGCACCCCCACTCACGCTCGAGTAACCCAAGTTTGTTTATTTGCTTCGACTTTGTCGATATATTTTGATGATTTTGCTATTTTAGTGTTTTTCATAAAATTTATTGTTTATTTCATTATTTATTATTTTTTATACTTTTTATAAATAAAAACGTCCCTTTCTGTTGAATCGTTTTGAGTTTACATTTTTTAATGCTTATTTCCGTTTTTTATGTGCACTGGTTTTAAAAACGGTAATCGTGTATAATCAAAAAAACGATATACTTGTTTTATTATGAAAGTTTTTCTGTGGAAAGTCTTATTCAAAAATTCTTCGACGAAGGTAAAAAAAAACATCAAACGTAAATATAATACAAATACTTATATAATTTAAAAAAAAGTAGTTTTGTCAAGTTAGTTATTCATAAAAAAACAGTATAATTTTTTTTGATGTTTTGAAAAAATATTCATATATTTTTTTACTATTTAAAAAAAAAAGTTTTGAAAATAATTTGATTCACAAAAAAACAAAAAAGAAAATAAATAAATAAAAATCTATTGAAATAAAAATTAATTTTATGATTCGAACGATAGATAGTTTTGAAAATTAAATTAAAAAACATTTTTTTTGAAAAACTGCAAAAACTAATATGATTTTAGTAACTGTTTATCTCGTCATTGTGACGCTGCAATGTGTTATTTAGTTATTGAGGGAAAAATTCCATGGACAAGAACAACGTACCTGTGTCCAAAATATATATAAGCAAATATGAAAAATAGGCATTAGTAATAATAATAGATTAAAACAAGTGAATAAACAACAATAAATAAAATAAAATAAAAAATATATGATGAGAATTTAATGTGTTACCAGGCAATCCAATAGTTTTTGGTTTATTTTTAAAAACAAAAAAGGCATTTAAATTTTTTTAAATTACCTTAAAAATCTATTTTTGTTTTTTTTGAAAAGTAAAAAAGAAAATTAACTTTGATTGAGTTTACAGCAGTTCAACACATTTTCTGAAAGCTGTTTATTTTTTCATTATAAAACATTTTATGTTTAGTTTTTCATTGAAATTTTTTTTTTCAAATCTTGAACAAATTGTTCACATTATTTTTTTGAGATGTTTGATGAAATCATGTCCAATTATTTTGCAACTTATAGTATGATAAATTTAAACTATGGCATGATACATTTCAAATTATGGTATGATATATTTTAAATGATCGTATAATACATTTAAAACTATGCTATAATACATTTTAAATTATGGTAAAATTTTGTATAAGAGCAACCGTATAAAAGTGCATAAAACTTTTTTAAAGAATTATTCTCATTTATTTGGAACAAAGTTGATTTCTTGGAATGAAAAGTTCATCAAAGAAAAAAGTTTTCAAAGATTTTTATTTCACTTTTACACACTGCGCTATAAAATTCTATGAGCAGCATGTTTATTTTTTGAAAGTTGTTGAAAGTACACGAGGAAAAAGGGAAAAGAAAGAAATAAAAATATGAATTTAAATTTTCCAATCAAAATATACTATTTAAATAATATTTGTAATCTTTTTTATAAATTTATTTTCTGTTTTTGAAAAAATGCACTCTTCATGCAGCATCCACTCCAATGTCGGTCTCGTTTGTAACGAAAAAGTCAAACTTTTTTGTGTTTTGTGAGTGTGTGTGCTTTTTCCCAATTAAAAATCGTTTGTGTGTTTAAAGGAATATTGAGAAAGACTGTCATGAAAGTTGTCCACGTGATCCTCGAACTATTCTCATTCGTTCCTTCTATTCCCTTCTCTTAATTTTCAATTTAAATTAAAACAGTTTTTTTCATGTATAAAAGCACAACGAATAAGTAAAACTTTTCATAAAAATAATAATAATAATAAAGATAGATAGATAGATAGATAGATAGATAGCTAGATAGATAGATAGATAGATAGATAGATAGATAGATAGATAGATAGATAGATAGATAGATAGATAGATAGATAGATAGATAGATAGATAGATAGATAGATAGATAGATAGATAGATAGATAGATAGATAGATAGATAGATAGATAGATAGATAGATAGATAGATAGATAGATAGATAGATAGATAGATAGATAGATAGATAGATAGATAGATAGATAGATAGATAGATAGATAGATAGATAGATAGATAGATAGATAGATAGATAGATAGATAGATAGATAGATAGATAGATAGATAGATAGATAGATAGATAGATAGATAGATAGATAGATAGATAGATAGATAGATAGATAGATAGATAGATAGATAGATAGATAGATAGATAGATAGATAGATAGATAGATAGATAGATAGATAGATAGATAGATAGATAGATAGATAGATAGATAGATAGATAGATAGATAGATAGATAGATAAATAGATAGATAGAGCTATTGCTTTTAGATAGATCTATGAACCTATACGAAAAAAAAGATAAAGAAGCGAAGCAATAGTTTGCATTTTTCAAAGCCTCTCACGGAGACTATCAGTTCTTTCTCTTTCTAATTATTCCACGCTCCGATGCAGCCTCCAATGCTTGTCCAAGCGGAGAGAAGCCATAAAAATTGCCAATGGGAATCAAAAAAATCAGCTAGCATGTAATATCTTCCCAACTTTGATTTCTCAATTTTCTGATAATTACTCGTTTAACGGTTTTTTTGTTTTAGTCATTTCTTCAAAACCCGATACAATTCCTTTTTCAATCTAATCAACTTTTGTCTTATCCAATCTTAACCAATCAGCTCCATGTAATTTAACATTTTCCATTGTTTCAAAGGCCATTCTAAGCGCCTTCAAGAGACGTTTTTGAACCCAGCCCTGCGCACCTCACACCGAGTCGTCGGTATCCCTTTGCGCTCCAAATGCACAGCCAACCACTTCCAACCATAAGGTAAGGGCTACAAATCTTTCTGCACGTTTCTCACTCTACCAATCATTGTTAATTGCAGAAATTATAACTAATTTCAAAAACTGAAAACACCTCAAAGAGGTATTTCGCTCACAACTACAAAACAGCACCTTGTGCTTTTTTTTCTGGTATATGAGTTCAATCGTTAATGTCTTATTGGATGGTGATACGTGTATGGACAACGTTTATTCGTGGATTTTATTCTGATTATTTTGTTAATTTTTCATTTTATTATATAATTTTCTACCATAAATACCAGCCTTCCAAAGCATTTGCTCACAAAGAAGTATAAAACATCACCAAGATGCTCGAATGCAAGCTTGCTCAAGCGACACCTTCTAAAAAAACTAATTTTTTTCTCATTGAATTTTTTGAAAATTATGTTTGTAATCTATTAATTCATCATTTTGATTTTGTTTTATTTATTTACAATACAATACAATGCAAACACGAATATCATTATAGTGGCATTAACCCCGTGGGGTTTCGAGGAGTTATACTTGTTTGTATTAATCTCAAAATGTTCAGTTTTCTCTATCTGCTTTTTTGATTTTTTCTAGTTTTCCAATAATTTTATTTAATTTTTAACTAATTCACACCACTTTTTCCAGCCGTTGAAAACAAAATGAGATCTTTACCTCGAGAGCGTGCATTGTCGTAGTAGTTTGAACGGGATTGTTGCTTCCAGACGAGACACGATGGAACGAAGATGACAAATCTGTTTTGGCGGGAAATCAGTTTTTTGGCGGCTTCTTCATCCAGTGCGCACTGTTTCACAAAGCGCCTGTAACATTCTTGTGTGTCGTACCATTGCCTGTGGGAGGGTTGCAGTGAACCATAATGCACTAGAGTGTAGTAGAATGCAATACAATTCAATAAAATAAAATGTGATACAATACAATTCAATAAAATAAAATTTAATAAAATACAATGCAATACAATACAATACAATTCAATAAAATGTGATAAAATACAATGCAATACAATACAATACAATTCAATAAAATGTGATAAAATACGATGCAATACAACGTAATACTATGTATTACGATGTAATACAATGTAATACAATACATTGCAATACAATACAAGACAATCTAAGCAATGCAATACAAAGTAATCAAATAAAATATAATTCAAAGCATTGAAATGCAATGAAAAAAAGAAAGAAAGAAAAGAGATTAACAAAACATGAAGAGTGACCAGATAAAAACTTGTCATAAAACGGGATAAGTTAGATGAAAAGTACAAATAAAAGTAAACTTATTAAATGAATGGTATGTGAAGTATAAACTTTAGTACTCTACAAACTCCAGTACTCCCTAGAACTTCAGTATTCTATGAAACCTCAGTACTCCCTAGAACCTCAATATCCTATGAAACCTTCTGCAAACTATAGGTTTTGTTCAGTGTAGACACAACTTGTGGGATTGGTTGAAAAGTTATTTACTTGAAAACCTGAAAAGAAAGCTATGAAAACGCATAAACCAGGTTGCAGTCTTGTGACGGTTTCTGCATAAACTTTTATAACTTTTGAAAGCTTTTTTGTTTAAACAGTTCGTTGCAGAGCGCTCTTGAACTCTGTGTAATCAGTGCTATACAAATGCTTTGATTAGATTAGAACTACGCATAGCTCAGGTGTTGTGTGGTAGAACAGAAGAGTCATGTTGTTTGAAAAAATTTAAAAGGTTTTAAGTGACTTTCGCGAAAGTGGATGGGATCATGTGGCATCGTTGATGGATCAACACAAAAAAAAAACTTACAATAAACTGTCTGTGGGCTTTTTCATTATTTTTTAATAAATTTCATTGGCAAAACCTCCAAAATGAGAAGTTGAAGCTATTTTTTGACTCTCGTTGTTTATGGATGAGGCCACACATTTTTATTGGAGTCATCATAAAAAGGCTATTGAATTAGTGAGAAAAGGAAGAAGCAAGGTGGGAATGAGGAAAGTTTGGAAAAGGAAAAACAAAAGAAGAAGGGAAAAAGATGGGAAGTGGTGTGAAAGAAAAGATACCTTGGCTCTCAGGTACTTTTGTGATTTCTTCTGTTTTCAATTAATTTAATTTTTATTAATTTTATTAACAGGTGTATCATGATATGCAAAAAAAATTGTTCTAAAACGAAATTACGAAATAAAAGTGACGAGGGCGGAAATAAGAAAGCCGAAAATGTTTCAAAGAATTTATCTGCCTTGAAGCTCTGATGGCTCACGTAGGAGGCCGATGAATGCTATGTTACCGAGACGAGGCTGTGGTGGCGAGCTGCCACGCAAGCACCTGTCGTGGCTTGATGAGCCTTCATTCTTTACTCAAAGTTTATTCAATTCAAGAATTGTAATCAAGCATAATCTTACTCATTTCGAATTAATACACCTTGATCCAACACATTATCATCTTATCCAGTCTAATCTAACGCCAAACCGAACACTTGTTTGGCGTTGGTTTATACCGTTCAGAAGCCAAAAAAAGAAATTTTTGAGTACTCTCTATGAAAAGTTCATTGCCCCTATCAGCTTAGAATTAAAGATAACGACGACGATAAAGACGGCGATGATGATGATGATGATGATGATGATGATGATGATGATGATGATGATGATGATGATGATGATGATGATGATGATGATGATGATGATGATGATGACGATGATGATGATGATGAAGATGATGATGATGATGATGATGATGATGATGATGATGATGATGATGATGATGATGATGATGATGATGACGATGATGATGATGATGAGGATGATGATGATGACGATGATGATGATGATGAGGATGATGATGATGATGATGATGATGATGACGGAACTATCCTCTTTGAGGTGTCTTCGAAAGACTCGTTATTCCTGTTCAAAAAATTTCGAAAAATGAATTTAAAAAAAATCAAAATTAAAAAACCCAACCTTGATATTATCAACCTTATGCACAGTGACAATGAAAAATCCAAGTCAAATGACCAAAACTCCAACTGAAGAAGTGTCTCAGCTCATGCAGTGCAGACGCTTGCATGAGAGGCACTGTGAACGGCTGCACAACCAACAATGAAGCTAGTCACTTTATGAACAACAAATTCTAGTCTATAAGCGCATTTGCCCACAAAGTTTTTGAGTTATTTCTAGATTTTGTTAACTTTTTTTCAAGATCACTTTCAAAATTGCACGTAATTATAAGTATTTGAAAAAAATCCATTGTTGAATTCGTTATTCGCATTTTTTGGAGTTTTGTTATATCTGAATCCAGCATAACTTCATGCTTGGAGGACTTGTGAGTCTGGCTACAGTGAATCGCTCGCCTGGCTACAGTGAATCTTTCGCCTGGCTACAGTGCATACACACTTTGTGTTAATTTTTATTTAATTGTGAAGCCTGTTTTCCGTTTTTTTAATTGCAAAAAAATGTTTTCAAAAAAAAAACTTAAAGTGAAAGTAAGAATATGCCTTGTATCACGTTTTAATTCACCACTCACGTCAAACCCCATAAGAATAAACCTTGGAAATATAGTTTACAAGCAAAATATTTTTAGGTTTTGAACTGATGTTAGACTAGAATTCATTTCCATAATTTGCATAAAAATCTATTTAAATAGATCCTTCAAGTTCCAATATGGAAATTTAATATTTAAACGTTTCCTTGCAAATGTACTCTCACAAAAAACACCTCTTTCGACACAACAATGATATAACTCAATGACAGAAGACTAATAGTGAAAAATACTCAAAGAATTTCATCAGAAGCCATAAAACAAATGACGCCCAAAGCAGCTTGGCGCTTGAGCAGTTGCTGAGTCCATCTCAGCCTAGCACAACAACATCCTCGTGTAAAAAGAAGCATTTTGTTTGTTTTTTGAAGGCAGCGATTGCTGCTTTATGGCCTTTGACTGGCATAAACACAAACGCCTTTGTGCGTCCTTTGAACGCAAGTGTCCACAGCAATCATCAAATGGCATATTAAAAAAATCTAATCATTATTATCTTATTATTTTTTTATATATTATTATTATTATTATTATTATTATTATTATTATTATTATTATTATTATTATTATTATTATTATTATTATTATTATTATTATTATTATTATTATTATTATTATTATTATTATTATTATTATTATTATTATTATTATTATTATTATTATTATTATTATTATTATTATTATTATTATTATTATTATTATTATTATTATTATTATTATTATTATTATTATTATTATTATTATTATTATTATTATTATTATTATTATTATTATTATTATTATTATTATTATTATTATTATTATTGTTATTATTATTATTATTATTATTATTATTATTATTATTATTATTATTATTATTATTATTATTATTATTATTATTATTATTATTATTATTATTATTATTATTATTATTATTATTATTATTATTATTATTATTTTTATTATTATTATTATTATTATTATTATTATTAATATTATTATTATTATTATTATTATTATTATTATTATTATTATTATTATTATTATTATTATTATTATTATTATTATTATTATTATTATTATTATTATTATTATTATTATTATTATTATCACTACTATTAGTATCCTCCTTGTTTTATATTTTTTGGACATTTTAATAATTATAATTGTTATAATTATAATAATATTAAAATAAAAATTAATTAATAATATAAACATTTCATAATAATGGTAGTAATAATGACAACCCCAATTACAAAAAAAAACAAAAATCCACAATTAAATTAACAATAATAATGAAAATAATTATAGTATTAATATTAATAATGAGGTGAATTCACAATATTAACAGCAACTATGATCATTATTGGTTATAGAAAAAAGAAGGACAAAGTGAGTCTTCCTCACTCCTCAAGGCACGCAAGACCGACTGATTTATGGTACATTCAATCTGCTGCCAATACATTTTTCAATAGTTTCCAGTCCAAATCTTTTTTTTTTCATCTTAAGAATAATTTTTTTAAATATAATTATTTCTGATTTTTTAGAACAATTATTGCAAAATACTAGTTGAAAAAATAACTTGTTGAAAATTTAAATTTTTTTAAAAAAGTTTGAAAAAAAAAAATTATTTTTCTGAAAAGTTTTTGAAAGAACATAAGTATGCTGCTATTAGGGCATTTATTTGCCATCTTCCACTTTGATCAGGCAGAAACAAGTCTTTGGAACATTGAAAACAACATTTAGAAAAAAAAGTAAAAAAAATTAAAAAAAAAACTAAAACAAAAAAATTGAACATGAAGTTAGATGAAAGTTTTAAATTGAAAAATTATGAATAATAAAAAACTGAAATAATTCTTTTTTTGAAAAGAATGATAAAAAATTAATAAAATTGGCAAAAAATATTTGAAAAAATTCTTAAAAATTTCAGTTCTGAAACATAAATTAAATAAAAAGTATAAAAAAACAAAAAAATGAAAAAACGAAGAAATGGAAAAGTAAGAAAATGTGAATTAGAAAAGGTTTTGAACACAAAAAACAAGAGTCTTGATGAATGAAACGACAAAAGAGGACAAATTGGACGTTTCAGCGGCACAAGCAAGCAAACGATTGATCAGTTTCCTTAATTAAAATAAACAAAGTTGAAAAAATTCTTTTAAAAAACAGGTGTGTATCATTTTTATTTTCTATGTTTGACGCGGTTTTAAATTAAGAAAAAAAAATTAGCTGATGGTTTCAAAATTGATTAATTTTGTTTTCTTTAAAAGGGTTCTATTAGTTTTCAGACCTCAGAGCAAGAGGTCGAAGACAATCAGGCTCTTCTACAAATCTTTCACAAGTTTTAATAAGCGATGTATACAGACAGTAGGAAAAAGGTTTGTGTCCAAAAATGCAGACTTTGAGTCAACTTTCCATTAAAAAAACAAATTTAACAAAATAATGTAAAAAAACTTAATCAATAAAGAAAAAAAACTATAAAAAACTATCAGATGTTTTTGGAATGGAAAAACAAAGAAAAACTGAAATAATGATATCATTTTTGTATTTCAGTCCATTTTGCACGGTTAATTTGAACGAACTTCTGTGAAAAAATTGAAAGCTCATAAATTTGAAAAAATCGGAATTGAAATCGATTTTGAGTCAATATAGTTGAGAAAAAAGTTATAATTAAAATGATCTTTCATGAAGTTTGCAAAACATTAAAAACGAGAATTTTATTTTTAAAAATCTTTATTTAGAAATTATTAGTATAAATTACAATATGAAAAAATATTATGAAGGCATATATAATAGAAAAATACAGCAAAAGGAAAAAACAGCCCATGAAAAGTAATGATAAAAAAATATTAGAAATAGTTTAAAAATGAAGGTAATATAGAGCAGCGAGATAATATACAAAATGATTAGTTGAAAAAATAAAAATATAGAAAAACAATTGAAAAAAATGACATTTCGGAACTAAATGCTAGTTTGGAAAAAAAGATAACTTGGAGAAAAAGTCAGCTTGGAAAAAATGATGGAAAAACTAAAAAAAAAACTAAAAAAAAATAGTATGTGAAAAATGGAGAATAACTTTAAGCAAGGTCTTTTAGCAGGAAAATGAACGGGAAATGACGTCATCAATTAGATGATATCTGAAAATAATAAATTCCGTCAAAACAACAAACAAAACTCTCACAAAGATGCAAATTTTAAAATCAAGGTATTCCGGAAGTGGCTGATATGTTGTTGTTGTTGATTATGTTGTTTTTGCTGTCATATATGTTATACTTGTAGTGCCGTTGAATTAGTATTTGTTGCCGTTGAATTAGTATTTGTTGCTGTTGAATTTGTATTTGTTGCTGTTGAGTTTGTATTTGTTGTTGTTGAATTTGTATTTGTTGCTGTTGAGTTTGTATTTGTTGTTGTTGTTGATGTTGTAGTTGTTACTGTTAATGTTGTTTTTGAAGATTTTTGTTAATTTTTCTTGTTTGTATAAGTGTTTGTGGTGAAGTTGTCATGGTTGTTGTGATTGTTGTAACTAGTATTTACAGCAAAATATTTCTTTGTTGCAGGGTACATCCACGTAAAAAACGCAGAAAGTTGCTGCTGTTAAATACTCGAATCAGGAGTGAAATGACTTTCACTCGCATGAACCAAAAAAAAAATAATTTCAAAAACATTTACAAAGGCTTTTGGATTTTCTATTTAGAAAAAAACATGTTCCAAATTCAGATTCATCTGAAAAAACTATTTAATTATTTTTCTAAATTTTTTAAACAAATCAACTGAAGTTGCATTGTTTCCAGTTATTTCAAACATTTAAATAAACGTGGCTTTTTCCTTCCTCTTCCTTTTTTGCTAGTGCTATTTTTTTTCATCATTTTCTTTTTTTTCCTTTTTTTTCCACCTTTTCCTCTTTCGAACTAACTTTTTTGAACTTGTTTTTGTATTTTAAATGCCAGCAAAATCTGCTCAAGGTTTACAAAAGTTTGAAAAAAAAATGAAAAAAAACTAAGAATGTTTTGTTTAGAACTGATGGATTATTTTCATTTCTTCTCATTTTTCCTGTTGTTTTCTTTTTTGTTTACCTTTTGTTTTTAGTTTTTTATTTTTTTTCTTTTCTCATTAGAATCAAACTGCGTTGTTTTGTTGTAATGTATGGAATTTTTCAAAGTAATTTTTTCCGTTTTAGTTTTTGTGATTTTAATTTTTTGTGTCTTTTTTTCGATTAAAAATCTGTTTCTTTAATTTGAATAATTCAAAACTCTTCAACACATAAATGATAAAAACTGGAAACAAATTGGATTATTTTTGATAAAGAAAAAAAACTAAAAGTTACAAAAAACTATTATTTTTTTCATTCATGCAACATCCTTCAAACTAAGCTACTGGACATTTTATACATCAGTTTCGGTCTAAAATTTGCGTTAAGACGTTTCCCATTTTATTAAAAAAGATTTTGTTGAATTTTTGTTTATATTTTTGAAAATAAATGAGAAATCTTCTTCTTTTTTGAAGACTCAGTTTTTTAAGACTAAGTTGAACTTATGTTTGAATCTTTCAAATGAATCTACGGGTAGCATAAACTGATATTGCATTTTGAATATAAAGTTTTGGCTTCAAAGCACTGAATATTTTATTCACAAAAAACCTAACTAGCAAAAAATATTGTAAGGATTAAACTCAATACAAAAATGTACGGCAAAATGCTTACAAAAGACGCCTTCATTTTTCACAGTCGAGGCCAAATAGAATGCAAATAATGTTTACACTTTCAATACATTTGAAAAATCACCTTTCCACCTTTTTTATTTTTCCAAAGACTCGTTCACGATTTGCTTTTAAATTCTTTAAAGCGACATGAATAATACTCTCATTTTAATTATTTTTTTGATTAAAAATATGATGATACTTTTTAAAATTATCACTAACAGGCCATCATTGGGAGTTGAACCACAGATCCTCACCTTCACAACACTGTCATTATGTGTCTAAGACACTGGGACGTCTGTTCTTCAAATCGTGTAAACTCCACTATTTTTACCATTAAACTGATTAAATTTTTCAATTACTCAGCTAGCTTTGAAGTTTGTACTTACTGTTTCTTTATTTTTTACTAGTATTATTTTTTGTTAATTGTTATAGTACTACCATGACAATTCTTTTTCAAATTTTTAATAAAGTTTTTACTAAGATTATTATTGTTAATTTTACTGTTTTTATTATTTTAGTACATAAGTATAGTAGTAAAATAGTATTAGTAGTTTTAGTAGTAGGGGTAGTAGTAGTAGTAGTAGTAGTAGTAGTAGTAGTAGTAGTAGTAGTAGTAGTAGTAGTAGTAGTAGTAGTAGTAGTAGTAGTAGTAGTAGTAGTAGTAGTAGTAGTAGTAGTAGTAGTAGTAGTAGTAGTAGTAGTAGTAGTAGTAGTAGCAGTAGTAGAAGTAGTAGTAGTAGTAGTAGTAGTAGTAGTAGTAGTAGTAGTAGTAGTAGTAGTAGTAGTAGTAGTAGTAGTAGTAGTAGTAGTAGTAGTAGTAGTAGTAGTAGTAGTAGTAGTAGTAGTAGTAGTAGTAGTAGTAGTAGTAGTAGTAGTAGTAGTAGTAGTAGTAGTAGTAGTAGTAGTAGTAGAGGTACTAGTAGTAGAAGTCGACTCATAGACCTGTTTGTACGTTGAACGCTACGGGGAAAAACTCTCACAACACCAGGTGTGTCGATCTGCTCCTACGCGAAATGCATAGAGATAATGCATATAAGGATGAAGCTCTTACAAAACCAGATGTGACGACCTGTATGGTAGTGGAATATCTGTATTATTTTTATTATTGTCTTGCTATTTATATTATTATTGTCGTTTTTTCCTAATAATTTAATTATTAATAATATTGTTATTGTTGTTATTGTTGTTTATGTTGTTATTGTTGTTATTGTTGTTATTGTTGTTATTGTTGTTATTGTTGTTATTGTTGTTATTGTTTTTTTGTTATATTTATTTTTTTGTTCAAATTAATGTTGATATTGTTTCTTTCGTTGTTATTATTAATGTTTTATTATTATTATTATTATTAATAGTAGTTTTGTTGTTTTTTTCTCTCGTTGTTATTATTGTTCTTTTTATAGTCGGAAATACCCAGCACCGTCGAGACGATGATGCAATTCAATAGGTGTTCAACTGACGTAGTAAACACCCATTTGATCAAAACACTTACAACTCTCACCCTCCCCCCAACGTGGCTTTCAAGCCAAAATAACTTTTAAAATGAGAAAAAAAAAGTTTTTTTGTATCTTGATTTTTTGGAATTTGAAAGTTAAATTTTTATAGTTTATTTCAAAATTTTCTAATTAAATTTTTTTCAAATTTTTCATTAAAAAAATTTTCAAATTTTATATTTCAATTTTTTTCAAAATTTTTTTTTTTTTTGTTTTTCAATTTTGTTTTTCATATTGAATTCTAAAAAAAGTCTATTGTCTTTTTATATCTCGTTAACATGAGTAACAATTTGCTAATTGTACCTAAGCCCTCAAGAAAAATACAAAATCTTTCTTCTGTACATCTTTTCCATTTGATCAATCCTGTTTGTCTTTTTTTTGTAAAAATAAAGATATAAGTACTTTATTCCTATTTATTATGTTATTATTAATTTTTTTTTATCAATATTTGATAATTGTTGTTTTGTTTTCTCTTCCACCTCGCAACATTTCTATCTTCCCCCATCACAGTCCTATCAAACCACCTCCAAGCTTGCTGATTATTCCATCTGCAGCGCTCTAGGGCGTGAAATCTCACGTGCGTGGCGTTGTTTTTATGGTGATTTTCAATTTACTTCGTATTAACGTCAACGCCAGTCCTCCCCTCTACGCGCCACAACGATCATATCCACGAATAATTATTTTTCCTTCGACTGAAGGCAAGCTTCATTCAAATCCATCATCGGTGAGTGCTGCTACTAGATCGAAAATTTCTTTACAAGTTTCAAAAAGCCACTTTGGGAAGAAGCTATTCAATTGTTGACGATTCAATTACCTCCTTGACTGCAGTAATGTCTCCTGTAAGACTTCGTGATGGATACCTTAAAAACACTTTCATTTTTGAAAAGGTTTCAAATGAACTTCCTAAAATTCCATCTAACCACCGGGTGCCTTAAACATTCCATCACGTGCTTTTGCATTTAAATTTTTTCCCCTTCAAAACCGTTATTTTGTTTCGTTTTATAAAGTTAATTTTATTTTGCATTGAAAAAGTTATTTTGTTTTGCGATGATGCCATATTTTCTCCTTGCCTCGTGCAGTGTCGTGATCAAGACACTCAAAAATATAAAAAAAGTAGCAGTTAACTTCTTTTATGAGCCCTTTATAGACTTTTGTTTTTGATCAGTCCTAATGCACTTTCTGCCTTTGTTCTTCTCATTAACTCTTTTTTTGTTATCTTCCATTCATTTTTTTGTTGTTTTGTTAATTCAATTTTTTAATCATTTTTTTTTGCTTATATTATTTTTTTTCTTATTAATACTCTTTTTCATTTTTCTCATTCACTTGTTTTTTTATTTTTTTCATTTTGTTTCGTTACTTTGTTTTGTTTTGCTCCCTCATTTTGTTTTGTTTTTTCAATCCCATTTTGCGCTTTCAATCCACTTTCTATTTCGCGTTTTTCTTTTTTATGAGTGTTGTCTGCAATAAAAACATCTTTTTCGGTGCTTGGAATTTTAAATTTGTTTTTTTGTTGCCTTCCACGTGGTTTTGTTGGCCCTTAGTGCATCCTTATTAAATTCACCTACATTATAATCAAATCTAATTCAATCTAACGATTAATAATCTCTGATTCTGCCATGTTGGAAATCCCACCTTGTGACATATGGCCTTGAGGAGCAGTTACATTCGAAACCTACGTACGTCTTTTGAAACAAAAAAAGTTTTGTTACTTTAGAATCCCATTTATCCTTGCTGCTTTTTTGTTTTTCCTAATTTATTATTTTTTTTCATAAATTTTTGCCATCCAACAAAATCCGCTAGTACTCCTCCTTGCAACACCACAAGGCATGATTCATTTAGGAGAATTTTTAAAGGCTGCGTGGAGGAGTGTTACTCAAATGGATTATTCATCGGTGTTGATTCAATTGAGGCATTCATTCAATAAAATATTCAGTTAATAATTGAAAATTTCTTTGATTTGTGGAGCTGGAAAGAGTACGTGGTTGATGTTTGGAGGAGGCATGACAAGAGTCACACCAAGCGGAGATTGAAGAACGGACACAACTCGAAATAACAAACAAAAAAATTCTTAAACATAAATAAATGAAACTTGAACACACAAACATTTTCGAAAAAAAACGATCAAAAATTAAGTGAAAATAGACCAAAAAACGACTGAAATAAAGTTTATGTGCAAACAAACAAAAACCAACAAACAAACAAAAATCTCGGGAAAAAAGCTTACGAATACGTTCATCTCGTTTGTCAGCACAGCCACCGCCACAGATGACTTGGACACAACGCCTTTGCTCAAATAACGCGGGTTTCTTCGTAATTTTAAGATAGATTAATTTTTTTAATTAAACAAATTTTATACGAATAATGAAATACTGTTTGGAAAAATATTTTTGAAAATTTTATTTTTTTCATTAAATGTTTGCAAATATGAGTTGAGTTTGTGAATGTTAATAAGCGCCTGATTTTTTTCGAAGGTTCTTTGAAGTAACTTCCATAAAACACTCAGCACACCCAGCAATCTCACTTCATCGCGAATCATTTCAACATTTCTTTTCTTCATATTTTTGAGCAACTCTATCATAATTTTCTTCTTCTGCTTCTTCTTTTTCTTCTTCTTTTTTTTCCTTCTTCTTCCTCCTTTTCTTCTTCTTCTTCTTCTTCTTCTTCTTCTTCTTCTTCTTCTTCTTCTTCTTCTTCTTCTTCTTCTTCTTCTTCTTCTTCTTCTTCTTCTTCTTCTTCTTCTTCTTTTTCTTCTTCTCAAACACTGATGACTTTCACGCATGCTCCATATCGCCCTCAGTCATGTTGTTATCACCTTTATCTTCTTCCTCTTCTTTTTATTTTCTTTTTTTCCAATTTATTTTTTTTTTGTTTTTCCTTTTTCTTATTATTTTTCTTTCTTTTTCAAGTTTTTCAATTTTTTAAGTCATATTTCACCTTATTCATCTATTTTTAGTTTTTCTTAAATAATTTTTTTTATAATTTCAACTTCCATTGTTTCTTTTAAATCTTTGATTTATTTTACTTTTTTCTTTCTTTCACTTCCCATCCATCTCAACTATTTCCAACTTACTTTTTTGTTTTTGAATAAAATGAGACATGTTTTTGGAAATTTTAATTTCTACACCAGCCCTTCTTCCATTACCGTTCCAAACATCGTTCTGCTTCTAATGTCTTCGTAAGTTTAAGCGGGCGCTACATAAAGGGGTTTAACTATCAGCCCCACTGTCGTTAGCACACCACATTAAGTAGATTTCATTTTCTTACCCTTTTAAAAGTTCACAGAAATATTTATTTTTATTATTTAAAATTTAATTCATATATTTTTCTCATTTAAGCTTGTCTTAGGCTAACTTATATTTTAAAAAATATATTACAAATTTTCTTCAACTTTTTCCGTTGTAAATATTTTTATAAAAGTATAAAAATGAATGAATATAAACATAAACGAATTTATAAATATATATAAGAGTCAAACTTACAACTTGGCTATGAAAAACTGGGAAAGCTTTAATAAGGGAGAACTATCAGGTTTCAGTTTGTTAATTTGAGCTGAAAATTTTCTGAATCAAAATTTAATTGAAGTTACATTGAAGAAAAAAAATTCAGTAGACTTCCAGGTAAAGTTGGAGGGGTGGTTGAATGCATGATGATGGGTCACCATGAAGTCGAACATTAAAAAGGTTTTAAACATGTTTTTGAACAAAAAAAACTTCAAGTTGATAGAAAAAAATAAACTAAAAACAAACAAAAATTGTTGAATTTAAAAATAAATTCATGAAACTTCGAACCGAAAAAAAAATGAATGAATCTGATTTGAAGAAAAGATTGGACCCGAAGACAAACATGAAGGAATGAAAGAAGGCAAACTTGAAGAGTACATGAAATATCCATCTATTTTTTACCTTCGTTTTTTTTGCACTCGTCTGATGCATTTTTAAACAAACTGAAAAATTTAAATTTTATTTCAAAATGTTTAGATCAACTTCGAGTCCCTTCTTGGAAACATCGGAGGCGTTGTGAGAGAAGTTTCCGAACGATTATGAATGTTTGATAGACTCGAAAATATTTTTAAACAAAACTAAAATATTAAATAAATAATTAAAAAATGATACAAATTATTAAATAATAGTTTTCAGTGTCACGAAAAGACAACAGTGAGTTTTGGTTTAGAGCTCTTATGATTTTTTTTACGATCTGAATTTTAAGTTACGACCGTACATTTCTTCCTTTCGACGTTGTTCAACTATAACCACCGTGTCAGTACTTAGTACTTGAACACGCGATTCCTCATCAAGAGTTTTCAATGTGAAAAAAATTTAGAAAAAGTTTGCTAGTAATGGAAGGTGGAAAAGATGTAGGAAATGAAAGGGTGGGGTATATGGAGGAAGGAAACATAAAGAAGAAACAAGTCGTGAAGAGGTTCGGAGACCCACCTTGCCAAAAGTTGACGAAATGAACCACAAATAGAACGAAAAAACTTCAAATTTTTTTGCATACAGTTCACTATCATTTGGTTAAAAACAAATTGTTTTTTTTCTAAACTTTTTGATAGTGTGAACATGAGACGTAAAAAAGATCTTGATGTCACATGATCTTACGTCATCATTAGGGTTGGATCTTTTTGTAGCTCGTTTGGTTGACGTTTTATTACTTCAAATTGAGTTATTGTTATTTGAAATGCAATTAATATCAAATTCGAACTACGTAATGAAAAAATAAAATGAAAAAAATTCATTTGGTTCCAAAATAAAAAAAAAACTCAAAAACATCCAAACTTTAAGAATTTTGTGGTTTGTTTTGTCATTTTTTCCCGAAATGTACTGAAAGTCTAATGACAGGATTTGAAAAAGCTCAGACGTTGATTAAAAATTAAAAATAAAATCCGTTTGAAAAAGTGGAAAAGACCCACTTAACTTTCGTTTCAAACTTTTTATCGACAACTTGCTTTTAATAAAAGTCCATTTTAAATTGAATCTTCGAGAGCTTACAAGGAAGTAACTTGTTTCAAATTCAATCAAGGACATTTTTATATCTTTGCTCTTTTTTTTAAATCTTTTTTTTTCTGATTTTTTTACTAAATATTTTTATTTAGTTTTATTCCATTTTTTTTCATCTTATTCATGTATTCATTTTTGAGATCTTTTTCCATTTATATTTTTTATATTTATATTTTAAATTTTTTTATTGGGTTCTTAAGGTTTCAAAGGCTGATCAGTTCAACATTTTTGTTCTCGTTTTTGACTCCCACATTTCTCATTAAGAGCCAATACCACCTCCATCTGCCTTTGACAATTTCCACATTTGCTTTAACTACCTTAAAAGAATTATCATCATTCTCGCACTATATTTCCTCCCATGAAGTAATCAACATTGATTTCTATAGTACAAAATGCAACTTCCATTGTACTGGCATCAACCTTGAAAAGTTTTAACCATTTTCCTTTATTCATTCATTCTCATGTTCATAATTCCATATTTTTCATTTTTATTTTCTGTGCACGCAGCAGCCCTACAGAATCTTCTTGCCTTAGTAGTCACATTTCCACAAAGTCTTTATTCAACGTTTTCTATCTTTCCAAGATCTTGTCAGATTTATTCTTACTAATCCAAGCTAATCAATGCATTCCAATAGGGCTGATTACACGCTGTTCAAGATCCTCTTAAAGATCTTTTAAGCTTTTGTAGCACTAACAAGAGCATGCAACAAATTTTTCATTGACATGAAAATACTGAAAATGAAGTTTTTTTTTAGTTTTCGACGTTGCAATTGTCTGTGCCTTCAGAACGTTGGCAAGAAAAATAAGTGTAATGAAGGCAATATTAAAAATAATAAAAATAAACGACATAGAATATGAGAAAAAACAAAAAAAATCAACATTTTTGAAAAATTATAAAACAAAGAAAAAAAAAGAATTAAAAAAAAATTCGAAACTTATATTGAAAATATGAAAAGACGTGGTTTAACTATGTTATTTTCTCCACCTTCAGCTATAGCATACTAATTCTAGGTAAAACTATGGAAAATTCAGATTTCCATAAGTTTGAAAAATATGATAAAAAACTGAAAACCTGAGACTATCAAGATTTATTTTGATGTATCTTTATGAAATTGGCATTTATTTACGTTTTTAGACAAAAAAAACTTTGTAAATTAAAATAATTCAAAAAATATTTTCAAAAATACACTGCATGTTGTTTCAGTCCCATGCTGTTTCCTCGATGTCCATGTAACAGATATTTGTGCCATTGGAAGCCTGCTTCAAAGCCACTTCGATGCAATTTGAAAAAGGTTGAAAAGAAGTGGGAAAGAATTTGAGCTGAGATGTGTTCATAAAAACCCTCTAGTGACTACTACATTCAGTTACGTGTTTTTTTAGTTTAGTAAAACGAATACCATGATTGTTTTGCTAATGTTTGTTTCAATATAATACATCACGGTTTGTTGATTAGTTATATTGGCCGGAGTGAGGGAGTTGAATAAAACGACTGAAGGTATTTTCAAAACATACATCCGATTAATGTGAATTTATGACGTAATAATAGTTAAATGTGGCCTTATTACTGAGACATTCGTATTCAACAGAGGAAGCATGTGCAGTATCTATGACAAAATGGATGTCGCGAATATAAAAAAATGGAAAAACAAAATGAATGAAAAAACCAATCGATAATAGGCATAAAACTCAAAGGTTTGTGTGAAAAAGTTTCAAGAGTGAAACTCGAAAGACTTTGAAAACTCAAATTTTGAATGAAAAAACATCAAAATTAGCGAGAAAAATGATGGAAAATAGAAGCTTACTTGACAAAAAAACCTAAAAAAAACCTAAATTTAAAAACTATAACAGAACCAAAAATCAATTTTCAAAATAAAAACAAAAACCGATAAAAAGTGGAAAAGAAAAACACTTAAAAGTGGCCACAAAGACACAGACGTCAGGCTGATGGCGGGTGCGGCAAGTTACCGCAGTGCATAATTGAGGCCTTCACTCATTCACCGGAGCTGTCATAAATCAACTTTTTCAACTCAACTGTGAAGGTTGCTTCTTGCAGTAGACTACACGGCAGATGCTTTTATTTGCAAAATAAAATTCAATGTTTTTAACAGATCTCCATTTAACGCTGTATAATCGGGTTGAAAAAAATGTCTGAATATAAAAGTTTGATGAGATTTAATGAGGGTTTAAATAAGCTTGATGAGGCTCATGAGGTTGTATGAGGTTAAATGAAATTTAATAAGGTTTAATGAGGCTTAGTTAGGCCTACTAAAATAGATTGTGTTGATTAAATGATGATATTGAATGAAGTTGAAAAAGATTGAGTGAGGTTTACTGAAGTTGAATGAGGTTTACTGAAATTTATTGAAATCTAAAATATTCGAACTATTTTTAGTGAGATTTAATAAAGTTAAATCATAGTTAATAAAGTTTGAAAAAGTTTAAAGAGGATTAATGAAGGTTAATGGGGTTTGATGAGGTTTAATGAGGTTTAATGAGGTTTGATGAGGTTTAATGAGGTTTGATGAGGTTTAATGAGGTTTAATGGGGTTTAATGAGGTTTGATGAGGTTTAATGAGGTTTGATGAAGTTTAATGAGGTTTAATGAGGTTTGATGAGGTTTAATGAGGTTTAATGAGGTTTAATGAGGTTTAATGAGGTTTGATGAGGTTTAATGGAGATTGATAGAATTTTAATGGAAGTTTAATGAATTGCTTTTTTTTGTTTCAAATGTCATAGGTGTTTTTAGTAGGGTATAAATTGCAGGCTGGAGAAAAAATGTTTTTATGGAGATTGCTTGCTTGTGGACTGCCCATTACTGCGATGAACTTCTCAGTACGACCATTTGAAACTAATTATTTTAATTTTTGAAATTACTTTTCAGCACTGTTTTAGTGATTTTGTTTATGTTGAAAATAATGCAAGTTTACTTCAATATCAGAATTTTTCATTTGAGTTAAATAAAAATACGATTAGTACCTTATTTGAAGCCATGAATATCAAATGTTTGAAATTTTATCAAAAAAATAATTAGTTATGTTTTTCATAGAAAAAAAACTTTCAAGTTTCTGAAGTGAAAGTTGAGCCGTCTGCTCATATAAAAAGTCAAATATTTCAAGTTATACACCAAATGAATTCATTTTTAAAATTTAAATAAATATATATTTCAAATTAATTTTCTAAGAATTGAAAAATTATTGTATTTTTATATACCATGTTAGCGAGCAAAAATCCACTTCTTAAGCAACCCAGGATAGCATAAATTTTTGGAGAAGAATGTTGAAAATAAAAAAAACTGATGTTATATATTATTTTTATTTTTATTTTTTCCGTTTTATTATGAAAAATACTTGGCGACTAGGCTTTGTTACCGATACAAAGGCACGCGATTAATGCCTGTGTTCTTTGTTGCAACACGCCATGATCCGTCATAAGCAGTGCTTCACAAAATTGCTAATTATCATTCCAAAACTATCCATCTATCCAGTCAATCTCCGATCTATTTTATTCCTTTATTTCCCTTTTTATATTTTTTATTGTGTTTTCATATGTTTTTCTTGTTTTTTTAAAATATTTTTCCGTTGTTTTTTCCGAATCGTTTTTTTTATTCAGGTCTTTTGTTAAGGCTTTTGTCTTTAAATTTGTTTCTATTAATTCATCTATTCATCTTACCCTATATCCATCTAATTACCCATTCATCAATGCACTTATCTACATGATCATACATACATCAACCATCCATGCACCCACTCACATTTCTACCATCTACGCATGCATCCAACCATTCACCCACTTATCTCTCATCTATCCATTTATCCACCCATTCATTCCTTTCGTTATCTATCTTTTCAACAATTCATTCATCAATCTCTACCATCCATTCATTCATCATTTCATCTATCCACCCCTTCATCCATCCATTCTTTTATCCATCGATTCATTCACGCATGCGTGTACCTATCCATTCATCCAAACTCACCAGCAGATCTTGGGTGCTTTGAAGCGCATAGGGATGGAAGAGGGCATTTGGTTGACTGACTCTAGCAGCTTGTACATATTGTCAGCACAACTTCTTGACGTCTCGGCCAAGTAGTCAGGCAAGCATGCAGTTTGCATGGAAGACTGCAAATGATGGTGGTGGTGGCTGTGGAAGCTGTCGTCGTGGTGGTGAGGTGGCTGCAAATGGCGGCTGTGGCGGAGTGGCTGTGGCTTCATGGCAAGCGGCTTTTGAACTTTCATCGACGTTTGAGCCGATGAAGACATAAAGGGATGGTGAACAGATGTTTGATGTGGCTGGTTGAATGCAAGGGAACGTTTAACGTTGTTTGTAAAGGTGTTTTGGTGGCGGAGCGACTGGTTGCTGTGGTAGCCATGAAATTGTAGCTGGGAAAAAGGCTGGTTTGAAGAGAGCAGGAAGTAAGCTGTTTCTTGTTGAGCATCAAGAGTGTTTGGGTGTTTATTCTGTCGTCTGTGGTGTCGGCTTTGAACTGGTGAGCAACTTGGTGGTGTGGTTTTGTGCGTGAAAACCTGTTGTGGATGTGTGAAAATGTCGATGTTTTTTGGTCGCTGCGTTGGAAGCTGCTGTTGATTCTTTGGGGTAAGTTGCTGAAGTTTGAGAGGTTGAGCAAAGTTTTTTGTTGTGTAAGAAAGCTCTCGTTCCTCTCTTCCTCGCTCCACCCCGCCATGACTGCCTGGTGTGGTCAACTTGAACGCCACGTGGTCACCTTGAGATTTGGAAAGTGTAGTTTGCTTCAACCCTTCACCTGGAAAAAATTGTAAATGTTACAAAACATACAAGGCGATACATCACAAAAAAACAAACAAATACAATGCAATACAGATAAACATAATGCAACACAACAAAATATAATAACGAACGATAAAGTTTAATACAACACAGCACAAAAAAAAATAATACAATACCATACAATACAACTATAAATATCATAATAGTGGAATCAATCCCAAAGGGTTCCAAAGCCATTCTAGTTTTGAGGCACATCTTAGTAAACAGGGCATTTTACACAGTTGAAAGTTCAAAGAAGCGAACAGAAACAATGAAATGAAAACACTTGGTTAAATTTGACTGAATCTGAGAATATCACTGGTTCAAAGTCGAGTTGAATCGAGGTTGAGAAAAAATGAAAAAAACAATTTTTTTTTAATTTCGTGTTTTTTCGTATTAACAATGACAAATAAAAAACTTTTTGTTCTGAATTTTTGAAATGCTGAAACGTATTTTTAAAAAATTAAAAAAACTTATAAAGAAAAAAATTCATTGACTCCTTATTTTTCAAATTTTCATGTTATACCCACTAAATTCAGTCGATTAATTTAACTTATTTTACAAAGTATTCAATAAGTTGATCTAAAAATCATTTTTTTCATGACCAATAGCAAGAGGCTGAAATAACAAACTGTATTTTGATAACTTTTTAGTATCATTTTGCACAGTTTAATTTTATAATGTTTATTTGTATAGTTTCAATGGTTATCATGTTCTCCTAAAAATGCAGATGTTTGGTTTTATTTGATGTAACTCAAAGCAGAGCTTTGCCTTTTGTTTGTTGCAGGGCATAGCTTTTATTGAAGATTGCGTGTTGGGTGTGGCATAATTTTGTTAGAGTTTGCCAGTATTTTAGTCTTCCAAAGTTGCAAATCATTCCGTTGAATGTTGCGTGTTAGAAATGTTGTACGTTGAAATGTTACGATGAAAACGTTGAGAGTTTAAATTGTGCATGTGTCAGTTTTTTCATGTTGCTTGTTGCATAATGCGAAGGAGGCCAGTTGAAGACTCATTAGAGTAAAAAACATGGAGCCGTGTGTGAAGAGGTTGCTGATGAATGTGACTTGGGAAGCCGTAGCACAACCATTGCTCGTTGAAGTATGCCACTTCGTGTCGAAGTTTCTTGCGCAGTGTGTGTGTGTGTGTGTGTGTGTGTGTGTGTGTGTGTGTGTGTGTGTGTGTGTGTGTGTGTGTGTGTGTGTGTGTGTGTGTGTGTGTGTGTGTGTGTGTGTGTGTGTGTGTGTGTGTGTGTGTGTGTGTGTGTGTGTGTGTGTGTGTGTGTGTGTGTGTGTGTGTGTGTGTGTGTGTGTGTGTGTGTGTGTGGATGTTTGTGCGTGTGAAAAAAACACACATTAAAAAAAATTTCGTATAATTTTCAAGTAAGTTTTGAGATTTTTGGGGTGTTAATGGGATTTTTTGTACCTTTTCTGTGTTTTTGATGTGTTTAAAGATTGGTTTTTGTTGGTATGTTGAGGAGGTTGTGGATGGTGATCTTGATTAATTCGTTTTCGCATTAGAGGGATTTTAAAAAAGTGTTTTTCAAAGCTTATTTTTTCAAAATTCATAAAAATAATTTTTAATATTATCTTTTCATCTATAAAATAATATTTTTTACAGAAATTATAGTTTTGTTTCACGACCTCAGTGTTGTTTCAAAAGTTTTAATTTTTTTGAAAAATTGTTATAGCGTTAAATAAATTATAAAACTGTGTCAAAAAAACATTATTTTATCAGGATTTTTATTTATCATGGTCTTTTGTCCAAACTTTTTTTCAAACTTCCTTTAATTTTGAAAATGTTTTGCTTTACTTTTAAAAGCACATTGAATTTTCAATAAATCAGTAACAAAATGACATTCAAGGACTCTGACTTTTCAATTTAGCACTTTATTTTTATCTTGGTTTCTATTTTCAAAGTTTTTTTTCACCCTAATTTATTTTTCAATACTAATGACTGTGGAGTTTTTTTACTCAAAAAAAAAATATTTTTGAGTATCGAGGGCAGTCGAAAAAAATAATTTTAAATAAATTGTCATCATTGAAAATTAATTATAAAATTAAACGTCCTCGACCCCATTACTTCACTTTCCCGCTGTGAAGTGAGTTTTGAAAAGTCGATTGTATCAATCTTTTGTTGTTTTGCAGACTCAGAGACTCATCAGGCACCATGTGAGCCTTCGTCAGCACATCGATGCGAGAAACACCAATAACGGTTTCAAAAACTATTTTTATAACAAAAATCTTCCAAAAGAATAATTTTGCAAAGTTTTTTTCTTCAAAACAAAGATTTTTTTTCCAAGAAAAATAAGATTATGAACTTTTTAGTAGATTTTAGAACAGCATTTCAAGATTTCAAATTTTCGAAATGTTTTGAGTTTTATTTTATTCTACAATCATTTCAATTAATTTTCTTCACCAGAGAATTTTTTCAGAGTTTCAAATTAAAGACCTATCATAAAGCACTGAGTGTATTCAAATAAATAAATTTTTTCATCGCCACATATACGCAATTGTTTTTCACCGTTAGCATACTCAAGTGCATTTAATTATCAATAATTACAGCTACAAAACCCTCCCAGCTGTTTCATGTTGAAAGAAAACACTGTTTCCCATTTTTATTTTGCAACCAAAAAACCTGATTTTTACTTATATTGCAACAAATATAAAATATGTTTTTTTATATTTGCAAAAAACAATTTAATTTTTTTTATATTTTCTAAATAACAAAATATTTTCAACCTCAAAACTTTGATTTTTTTTCAAATTGCATATAATCTTTTTGCGATTATAACCAAGTAAAACTTTATAATATAAAAAAAGGAAAAAACTTGACCTTTGTTGAATTTTTAACTAAAAAAATCATGTAAAAAATGGCTTTTTCATCATTCCACCAAACGTGGCAACAAAAAGGCATGATTTTGTGATAATTTCGAATGAAAGAGCACGTGGAGGTGCAAAAGCTCTAGAGACCCCCTTCGGCGCGTCTAGTGAGACTCCTTAATAAACTCCACGCCAAACTTTGACGGCTGACGCTTATACATCAAACTTTCTCATCAGCAGCTGACGTTGAGTTGATTGGCTCTTGTCTTCTTGCTGTTCAAGTGTCTCCATGTTGTTCACATCTTTGCAGCCTGCTCACGATTTATCAAATTTACTTTTTATATTTTTATTTTTTTTAAAGTAAAAATGTACTAGTTATTCATCAATTCTATAAAAAGATTTGTTAAGTCTGGCTGAAACACCAGAGAACATCAAATGTAGCGAAGATCAGCATTTGTGGGAGGTTGCAAGCTCAAAAAGCTTAAAAGAGTGTTTTAAACACAAATAAAAACGCTAAAATGTTCCTGTTTTAAAATTAAAAAAATTTATGTGAAGATTTAATAAAGAAATGACAGCCTCTGAAATATCCAATCAAAATTGCGAAGCTTAGTTATTGAAGGGAGCTTTTTTAATTCTTGAGACACACGAGCGAAGAACAAAAAAACTTATGGGAAGATTAAAAAAGGCTGCAATTCGGTTTGATTTATGAGTAAAAAACTGATAAAATAGTTTTTAAACTTATTCTGTTGAGTAACTATAAGTTCATTTATCACGAATTGACAAATGGGTTTTTTTCTATTGAAACATCGTATTGTATTGTTATTTATTTAAAATTAATAATCCTCCCTTAAAATTTCATAGATGTTAATTCAATAGAAAGATTAATAATAATAACATTAATAATCTTTAATTGACTTAATACTAATACAACAACAACAATAATAATTACTATTTTAGAATAAAATTTTATAAAACGTTAAAACAAGTAACTAAGAAGCCCAAATCCTAGGTCCAAACGTGATTGCTTTAAAAAAGTACTTACAACATATCAAGTCATTTTTAATGCAAAAATCTTTCGTTTCGAATCTCATTG
Organism: Branchellion lobata; assembly: GCA_947562095.1. Classification (NCBI taxonomy): domain Eukaryota; kingdom Metazoa; phylum Annelida; class Clitellata; order Hirudinida; family Piscicolidae; genus Branchellion; species Branchellion lobata. The sequence continues at coordinate 8,682,663 of OX387249.1, forward strand.
AATTGAATATGGGTTTTGAAATATTACGAAAAACGCGTCTAAGACATTCATTTTCGGAACTTTTCAAAATATTTTTTCCAATTTTAAAAAAGTCCGCAAATGGCGCATGAAATTATTCTTATTGTGTATAAGAATGTAGGGTCATTCAAAGAGAATGGGAAAAATAGTAAAAAAAACAAACAAAAGGGTTCTTAAATTCATGAAAACTTAACAAAAATTAAGCAGAATCAGAAAAGATATAGTCAAGTACTATAAAAAATACTACAGAAAACTTTTATAGATGAATACAGGGGGCTGGAACGAGAGGATATGAATAATTTTGTGAGTGTCTAACAAAAGGAAGATCGTATAAGTAGGCTGGTTGACCAGTACTTTCTAAAAACCATACTACTTACAACTCAGACCTATGAGCAACGAGAAACCAGTGCACACAATCAAAGCAAGCACGAGAAAACTGGAGTAGTTGACACAAAGAACAATTCTAGCGGCATAATTGTGTAGAGCCTTCAAGTAGAGAGAAGATGGGCTGGAATACCGCAGAGAAAAAAAAGAGAAGTCCAATTTCAAAATGACTAATGAAACTGAAAGCGACTGTAGTAGTTAGAAGCAAAAATTTTTCGTATCTGTTTTATAGCTTGTATGTGAGGTATAGACGTTTGGATGGTGTGTGAGATGAAATGACCAAAGTTGAGATTAAAGTCGAGAAGGATACCTAAAAGTGTTACTTTAAAACTAGCTTTTGTCAGAATTTACATTTGTTTTGAATTTATTTTGTCATCAAAAACTATTTTTGAATATTTTTCATTGAAATTATTTTTATTAAAGTATCTTTTAAACAAAAAATACTTCATTTTCCATTTTTTAATTTTTTTTAAGACCCAAATTTTTTATGTAAATCGAATTCATTCATAAACATATATCTTCTTTTTTTTGAGTGAATAAAACTAAGATGACAAAATTATTTTATTTTTATAAAAAGATTTCATTCCAACAAAGTATTTTTCGAATATTTTTTATTGGAATAATTCATTTTTATTTAAATATTTCAAAATCAGGAGGAATGTTTTTCTCAAACAAATATTTTTTATTTTAATTTAATTTTTGACAAAGGACTTCATTAAGGCACAGCCACGACACTAACAAGGTGTCCACGCATACAAGAGCAGTCACGTAAGGGGAAATCAAAAATTTGTCTCTAATGAGGTGTTGTTGAAGAATCTATGGAAGAAGGTGGAAGTTCGAAAGAGGAAAAAAAAAATAAAGTTTTGAAATAAAAATTTCAATTTTTTTTTTTTTGTTTTAAATGTTAAAAAATTTTGATGAAAGCAACGTATTGAAATGATATTGTGGTAATAATAATAAGACAAGTATATTAAGAACGATAGATCAAAATGTATCTTATGAGTCCGACAACAGGTTAGAATGTGTTAATAAAATAGTATGAAAACTCAATTTGACAAAAATACAAAAACATATTTTAAAAAATAGTGGAAATTTTTTAAAAATTGACAACTTTTGTTTGACATTTTGCAATCAAAGATAATAAATAAGAGCGTGCACTTCTTTCGAATTTTAATTTAATTTCAATTTCGCTGCTATTTTTTCAAAGCAATAATTTTTTAGTATGAAAAAAAACCAAACAAACCGTATGGAAGTGAAGACATGGGGAGTAAAATGAGGACCGGAAAGAGGTTAACAAAATGGCGGAAATGGTTGGAAAGTAGGGAGGCATGCTGGCTACCGCTGCGCATTGAAGTCTCTCATTGAATTCTGGTCGATAATTTCTTCACCGGAAACAGAAAACTGCAAACAGGAAAGAGTTCATTGATCACGGGAAAGCGTTTTGGTGGAAGTCGTTTGTTGTTGCATTTGGAAGAGGCAATTTGCTTGATTTACTTTCCTGCTGATGTCGTTGTGTCCTTGTGTTATTGTCCTTGTGTTGTTGTTTTTTTTTGTTATTTGTTATCATTGGATCGTCGTGTTGTTGTCGTTGTTTTTGTCGCTACGTTGTCGTTGTGTTGGCGTTGTTGTGTTTTTTCCGTTGTGTTGTTGTGCTGATGGCGTTGTGTTATTGTCGCTTTACTGTAGTGCTGTTTTTGTATTGGTCCTTGTTATGTTTGTTGTTGTTATGTTGTCGTTGTATTGACGTTACTTTTTACTATTTTGTTTCATTTTTGGGTATGTATCTTTGTGGCCTCGAAACTCTATGGGGTTGATGCCACTATAATAATATTCGTTTTTGTATTGTATTGTATTGTATTTGTTCTTCTGTGTTAGTGTGCGATTAGTTCATTTTTGTTTTTGATGTATGCTTTTTGTTTTTGTTTTTTTTTTAAAGTATTGTTTTAAATCTGACGCTACAGTTTTATTTTCATTGTTGTTGTTGTTGTTGTTGTTGTTGTTGTGACAATGTTATCGTTGTGATCTTGTTGTTGTTGTGATATTGTTGTTGTCGGTGCAAATGTTTGAAGCCTTTTTCAAGGTCGTTGTAGAGGCAGTACACGTAAATGTTGCTTCTGGTGCTGTTGGTGCTATAGTTCAAATCTTTGACGGGTGATTTGAGTAATGTTGTTGTTAATATTGTTGAAATTGTTGAACAACCTTTTTTTTGTTTATGTAACTGCTGTTGATGTTGTCATTGTTTCTGTTGTCTTTTGTTGATGTTAAAAAAAATGAAAATCTGATGCTCCATTGTTGTTTATGGAGCTACTCTTGATGTGATAGTCTTTTTAATGGTGATGAATGTTTATGTTAAAACCACTATGACAATATTCCTTTTCTTTTGCAAAAACTTTGCATTGTTTATGTTATTGACTTTTCAATACTGCTTATATAGTCTGATATTGATGTTGTTGTTGTTGTTATTATCGTTTTTTGGTTCACACCTGTTGTTCTATCAACATTAAAAATATAATTAATAATTAAATTGGTACTCATTAAAATAAATAACGTTAATAGTAATACCTTCTTGATATTATAAATCTAGCAATAGTATCTTACCCTGTTCGCTGGTGCCTTGAAGGTTATTGTTTTTTTATTTCTATATTGTAATAGATTTTTCTCTTATTTTTCTCTTATTTTGTTGTTGTTTTTATGTCTTATTTTTTGTTTCTATTTTGTTTTTACTTGTTTTTGTTTGTTTTTCTTATTTTTATTGTTTTTCCTTCACTTCGTTGTTTGTTTTTCTATTATTGCTATTGTTTTTATGTTTTTAGTGTTTTTTTTATTGTTATTTTTATTGATTTTCTTTTTGTTATAGGGGTTGTTATTTTTATAGACGCCGTTTTGGGTTTGCAGCTGCAGTAGCAGCTCACACCCTTCTGTTGTCGCTATTTTGCAAAAAAAACTGCAAAACCTGAAATTGCGTTGGTGGTGATTTTGAAAAACTGTGGTGGAAATTATGGTGATAGAGGTAGAGGCGAGAAAGATTCTGGTGGTGGTAGTGAGTGTGGTGCTTATTGAAAAAACATTTAATAAAAGCTATCTTCCCGTAAAAGCTTTCAAAATAACTGTGACGTCCAATTTTCGATTTGCAGTAGATAAATAATGAAAAGAAATCAAAACTCCTAGTTTGACCAACGTGAACTAAATTGAAAACTGAAATACAAAACTTCAGTTTTTTATTGCTGTTAAAATTAAGCATAGGTTTGCTGAAAAATGAAAATGACCAGGTTTGTTGCTTCAGTCCATGCCTTTTCACTTCATTCTATTTTTTAATGATTGCTTGCTTTGCTGCACAGCACGGAGTTGCAAGGGAGTCCATTGACTGCTGGAAAGTGATGCAGATTGGTGTCCAAGAGGAGGACGATACATTGAAAGGTGTGGGATAGGACATAGGTTGTTTGACTGAACAGCTAACTTGAATGTTGGTTGAACTGCAATTTATGGTCGGTTTTGATTCTGAGTTTTTTGTTTCTGGAAAGAAAGCCATTATTCAAGCTGTTTTCCTGCTTAAACGTTTGAAAGATTTCGCTAGCTTGAGATAATTTTTTTTGGCAAATTGTTAAAAAATTATATAATGTTTTGTTAAAGTCAATTCTATGATGACTCTCGCAACTCTACTCTTTTTCTTGAATCTGAATTAGCACCTAATGTCTTGATAGATTTTTGAAGTGACAAAATAATCTTTTGGAGTTATTTTTTTTCAGACATAAAGTTTAGACTCTATTTTTGATTTTTCTTTTTTTCATACCACAAATAAATTTTTCATCTAAATCTTCTCTTTCATCTTTGCCGTATCAAACAACTGAAACTATTCCTACACAACCCCACCCTCAAACTATAAGTTTTTTTGCTCATTTTATTTCGTTTTTCTGATTGTAATTTTATACTATATAAACTCTCTAAGACCACACAACACCCTTTCACCAAAGCTTTCAATAGCGCTGCCCACTTACTTTGTGAGACCGAAAAATTTTCATATATAACTCTTGTTCTTTATTTTTTACACTGTTCATCTTTGAAAAAAAAATATTGGTCTTCTCATGTTCAAAATTCAAAAAAACATTTTCATACCTAATCATCTAACAAACCTGATCAAGTTACCTCTTCGCAAGAGACTCAGATCTTCCGCTCATTCTCACTATTTTATGGTACTGTTAAACCATACTTATGCTAAACTAAACTTGCTTACTTGTATGGATTGCCTTCCTTCTCAGTCTTACCTCCACTACATCTCTACTTTGTGTTATCTTGGAAGATTTTCGTTTAAACGTTTCGTAGCATAGCTCTTTTGGAAAACGTGTAACCAGCCTTATAAAAATGCATTGATTAGATTAGATTAGATTAGATATGATAAAATAAAAATAGATCAAAATGAATTTAAATAGATTAAAAAAAATTAGATTAGATCCAATTTTTTAATTAATAATATCTAAGAGACTGTGTAGTTTTTTCATATACTATTTCAACGTGAGTAATAACGTAGAGGTGAACTATTGATATGAAGTTTTAAAAATTGAGAAGAAAACAAAATTCTGAACAAGTGTCGATGACTGAAGCAAAAGCCACTACAACCACCACAACGTACTGACTACCACAACCACTAAAACCCCCATAACAACCACAGCCACCGTAACCACCACAATTTTTACAACCAACACAACTACCCGAGCCAACACAACTACCACAACCACTACAACCACCACAACCACTACAGCCACCACAACCAACACAGCTACCACAACCACCACAGCCACCACAACCAACACAGCTACCACAACCACCACAGCTACCACAACCATTTCAGCTAATAGTCACTATTAACACCACAATTTACAAAACCACTAAAGCCACCACAATCAAAACGACCACTCAAACCAAAAGACCCATCTTGACCATCACAGTCAACCCAAGCACCATTTGGATTTGGTGAAACGAAGCTGTTGTTTTCTTTCCATGAATCTAAAGCCTTATTATTCATTTTTTTGTTTTTTTGTATTTACTTTTTTTGTTTTTGGTTTTTCTTGTTTCTTTATTTATTTTTGTATTTTTCCTCTTTCTGCTTCCTCATTTGTTTTTTCCAGCGCATCTTAGCGCGCAAATGAATGATTGGGCTTATAATGTGAATACAAATAGAAATTTTAAAAGTTTGTTTCAATCTTTCAAGATTTCTAAAAACTAGAAAAATAATTTGACGTATTTCTGTTTTAAACGCAAAAAATAGCTTATCCAATTTGAATTTTTTTATAAAACAAAATTCAAAGGGTTGCATAAGATTTTTATAAATTTTGCTCGTTGAAATTTTGAGAAAAACTGACTTTTGTAGTGTTTGCATGAAAAACGGAATGTTTCACATAAAATTAAATTTTTCCGATCACATAAACTTCTTTCTTTGAGTTTTACTGCTGAAAACTAATTGAGTTTGATTATAATTTTCTAATTCGTTGTATTTATGCCTGATTTAAAATATATTAAAGATCAATAGCTTAAAATAAATGAAATTAAATAAAATCAAAATAGCTGAAAACTAATTTGAAAAAAGAATTTTTTTTTAAAGAGTAAAGAACTATTATATATTTTTCAGAAACATTAAACTGAATAAAGGGAATGAGATACAAAAATTAAATTCAAACGAATTAAATTGGAGGTAAATCGTGGTATACAGTGTTTTTCACTTTTTTACTTTTTTTACAGTGTTTTTACACTGTTTTTTAGAGTTTGCTGATGAATTTTCGTAAAAAGCTGGAAATTCATCTTTACCAATACTTTTTTTAAACCTCATCCACAATTGATTCTGAGCGCCCCTGAGGCAACCTAGTTTGCAAACTGCGCGCTATAACAAATTATGCGTTTATTCATTGATTCATATGCAAAGTGTATAGCTATGTATGTGTTTTATTGAAAGATTGAGAAAATTTAAAACATCTGTTGAAAGGTGAAAAATAATTCCATTATAATCAACTAATTTGCATAAAATAAACTCTGAAAACTCTATAATCTGGAAAATATTTAGAAAAAAAAATCAATTTAAAAGTTAAAAAATGTCAAAACTTAAAACGTCACACAAAACTTCACTAGCCATTAGTAAAGATTTTCGTATGCCTAAAAAGAAAAAATAGTTTTACCTCTCTTCATTTATTTTATTTGTTCGAAAAAATTAGTTTCTGTTTTTTTAATTACATTTAATTCTTGAAAATGTGAAAACGATTTATGAGGATTTTTTTTTAATTTTAACTACTCATTAATAAAGTAAAAAAGTAAAAAAAATTGTAATAGCAACTACTACAACAACCACCGCAGCTACAACAACCATTACAACTACAACATCCACCATGACAACAGTACACTTTTGGCAACAGCTGAACGAGTGTTAAGACTTCCAACGCTGCTCAGTGCCCTAGATTCCATGACCAGGGCTACAGTAAAAAGGGCCAACGTCAAAGTAATTTAATATTATTTTATTCTGTCATTAAACTTCTGACTTAGCTGCGTCAGGTCTGCTCAGGTACGTAATAATAAGTAGGACTCTGGTCAATAGGCTGGTAGTCACCCCCTTGCAGACGTTGAATTGGAAAAGTACATGCATATGGTGGTTTTCCTCCACACACTATTGCGTCTTTTGGGGTCATTAACAGTGCTTTTGTAAACCATATTCAGTTTCCAAAGAAGATCCAGCAAGGAAAATGGTAACATTTATTGCATTAACACTAGCAAAAACAACAGCAACAAAAACAGTTAAATTTAACAAAGAAAGGCAGCAATACTTACAACAACAAAATCAATGAACAAATGTTAACAGCAAAATCAAAGACAGCAACATTAACCCCATAAGTTTCCTCAGCAACAAGCTTCGACAAAGCTTTCATTACATAGAAAGGTTCCATGAACAATAAGTCTTATGGATACCTATGAAGAATTGATTCTTGATTATGACGTATATTAATCATTGGCATGTGATTAGTAGACTGATATTCATCTGAAATAAATCTTCAAAACTCAATGGAAATGTTGATTTATGTCCTCTATCAGTTCCACACAATCCCCAAAGCTTCTCCTAATGACCGCAAAACACATTAGCAGACAAATAAGAGGCCGGCGGTCCTCCTTAGAGCGTATCCTTTGTGCAAAAAACACGAAAAGACATTGATATAATTAATACAAAAACTATAAATATTATAATAATAGGATATGGTAAATCAAAAATTATTTTTACACTTTTGGGTTGGTTCAATAATTCGAAAGATTTTCTCACAGGTTAAAGTTGTGTTCACTAGTAAATTATTAAAATGGGTCAGTTTCTAATGAAATATTGTTTGGATCAAACCCTATTGAATAGATTTGAAGAAAGGATTATATGGAATATATAATGATTAATGGGTTAGATTAGGTTAGTTAGTATGTGAATAAAATTGATTTGGAGATATAAAAATTGAACATAATTATTAATAAAAAATTAATTTGATTTTATTATAAAAACATATAAATGTAGATTATTCAATAGGATATAATAATATAATGTGTTTTGTACATATTATATCGTCCAGAGTAGACTAACTGAATGTCTGCAAAATACATTTAACAACAGATGACAGTATACCAGTTCAACTGACGTGAAATCGGTTGTCAGATTGAATTTTATTGTGTGCAATAAATCTATTGAAAATCTATTGAATAACTTTTGAAAGTTTCAGTATAAAGTTTATTTGGTGTTTAAGGTGAGGGTAGACAGAAAGTGGAGTTGTGAACATCAACGTGAATGATGGATGGGCCGCTTCTGAAAATGGAACACCAAAAGGATGTTCTGGTTCTGGTGGAACGTTAAGCTGATTGAAAAGTGAATTTTTTTTTAATGAGAATTTTGGAAAAATAAGAAGGATTTTAATGGGTTTTTTGAAGGAAAAAGCTTAGAAACATTATGCAAAGAACAAAAAATTACTTGATTTGAATGAATAATTTGAATTGATAAACTAGTGCATAAAAATCGAATCATGATGCCAATGTCCATGCGAAAATTGAGTGAGGAGGACCAGCAGTGACGGAAAAAAAATGGTTTTGAGGTTGGAAAAACAAATATAAGGTTGTGAAAGTAATATAAATTGATCGGTCTATTACTGTGGTGTAATGAAAACTAAAAGATGATGTGGAAAAAAATAAAAGACGACGAGGAAGATGAATATAGAAGCAAAATCTGACAAAAGAAGGTTCTTGTGGAATGATTAATCATTTAATCAGGCCTGTTGCAGCTCTAAATCAAAAAGATTAGCCTCAATGGGCGGGTAAATATTACGCAGTATATTGAATTAGTTTTTAAAAAGGGTAGATTTGAATCAAAAGAAATCCGATCAGGTTCATTCATTGAAAATTATTTGAGATTAGAGAAGAGTCATTTATCAACAGATATGTTAGATGCGATAAAACAACGTTTTGATCAGAAGAGGGAACTGAGTGAAAAATACCCGTTGTTACGAGGTTTTTATGATCTCTTTTTTGCAGCCTTTATGAAATTCTTAGTTGAAAAAAAAGAAAAAAAACTTGAAATTATCATCTGGAAAGTTTATTATTTTTATTATTTAAATTTTGAAACTAAAAAAATATTTTTTGTTTTTATTTTTTTGCAAATACACAATAATTATTCTCAGAATTTTTAAAAATTCAGTTTTTTTTTTCATATTTTCGAACTATTGGAAATTTATTATTCAAAAATAGAATATATGTATGTGAAACCTTTTTCAAAAAAAAACTTTAAATTTATTTCAAAATTTACTTTTCATTAAAATAAACTGGTTGCCTAATGATACAATAAAAAAGTGAAATTTTCAAGAATAAAGTATTTTTCTTCGGCAAAACTTTTGAAAACTTTGTAACATTTTGTAGTTAAAATTTTCCCAAAAATTGCTTTTTAGGCTCATTCATTCGATTATTTTTCTAGCTTTCATTCAGTAACATTTCAGAACACGTCCTTCTAAAATGCGAAAAGTGAGAGTAAGCTGAATTCAAATTAAGTTAATTTATAACTTGGGTACTAAAAATATGTATTCGTTCGATATGAACTAACAAAAGTTATAAATAAAACATATATATTTTTTTAAACTTTTTTTCCATTTTTTTATTTATTTTTTTTTCTTTATTTCTTTTTTTACATTTTTTAATTTTTTAAGTTTTTTTTTCAAATTTTTTTGATCATTAGATGAGCTCTCATCAATGTATTCTGCCATGCCTTTATTTTTCTGGTTGTTTTCTTTGACATCCCTTTTGACTCCATCTTTTTTTGAATTAAAAAAATAATAAAAAGTGCATTTATTCATTTTTCTGCTTATAACGTTAAAATTTTTTTAATTTACTTTTCCTACAATTGAGGTTGCTATTTTGAAAAGATTTCAAAATTCGCCTGATTTTAATCAATCCTTTTTCAACTTAACTTTTGAATTATTTTTTTATATTCATTCCACATGAACTTTTGTATTTACATTGACAGTAAAGTTTCATCACATACGCCACTTTCATTGCGAATTGATTATTTATTCTTAATTTCCATGTTCATCACCCATTAGCATTGTCTCCTCCACACAGCACGTCAGTCAGCTTTTAATTTTCTCTTTCTTAGAACTCTTTGTTTCCAAGATCTCATCCAATTGTTGTTTTGATGTCCTCTACCCAGCAACCTCCAACTTTTGTAACATCGATTTTTCAACGCTTTTGTATTGTATTTCCAATGATTTTAGTATTTCGTGGTGTATTTAAAGCGACCTTGATGATTTGTTGTGTATTTTAGTGTATTGGGTGTTTAGTTGTGTATTTTATTGTGTAATTCAATGTAGTTTGGCTTTTTTTTGTGATACTTTGCGTTGTGGTCATTTAAAGTGTATTTTAATGTTTTGCATTATGTTGTTGTGTTTTGCATTGTATTCTGATGATTTCTATTGGTATTTTAATTTAAATAATTTTTATATTTGATATTCTTACAGGTACAATAAACTTTTATTAATGATTAAATGTAACTTAATTAATTCACCGTGAAAAATCAGCTTAAGTATTTTGAAAAAAATACTTTTTTCAAAAGTTTTCTAATCATTTGAAATTTGACTGGTGTTTTTTGAAGATTGTTTGTCATAAAATCAAAAATCACCCATTGAAAAGCCACAATTATTACCTTTGTCAAGCTCTGTTGGTGAATTCGTTTTTTCGAAAATGCAAAAAAGAAAATGAAAAAAAAAATCTGATGTAAATTATTTTAATTTGTCATGGAAATTCTTTATTAAATTTATTTTCTCAAATTATTTGAAATTAAATTGAAATAAAATTAGATACTTCAGAAATACTGAACTGTTCTATCAACTTGGTGGTGGGCAGTTTAAAACGTCGACCCAAGTGAAAGTTTTAAATAGTTTATTGCATAACTTGTTTTATCAGTTACAATATCAAAATTTTTTGAAGAAGATCGCAATTCAGACTTTAATAATCTACAGTTTTTGAATCTTTGCGCAAATACTTCACTCTAAAAAGCTGAAGTAACGTTCCAAAAATAAATAATTGTTTTTATTTTTCTTTTCAATCAAAAACGTGAATTTCCTATAAAAACAAATGAAAACGACCACGAAACTACAAGAAATTCATTGCCGCTTTATTAGTTTTTCTTAAAACTCAGACTTGATATTCATGCCTTGTCCCCTCCAGCTCTTAATACTCTCTCTTTCGCTCTCACATTTTCAATATCTCTCTTCTTTTACGATTCTTTTGTCATTCCCGCTATACTTCTCTTCAAAGCTACGTAGAATCTTTTTTTCGAATTTCTAAAAAGTTATTTTTCGATATGCTCAGTCAATTTTGATCACTCCAAATTTCAATAAACTTTTTTAAAGCGATTTCGTCGTTTCAAAAAAAATTGTTAAAGGTTTCCCTGCTACTTGCCATTGCAAAATGCATCAATCTTCTTATCATTCTACCCATCAGTCATTCTTTCATCCATATATTAATCATTCTAAGCAATCAATACTTTTTTAATCATTCATATTTCCTGTATTTAATTAAAAATCTAACCACCTCTTACCATTCATTCATCTTCCATACATAAATGCAACCATCATTGCACAACCGTTCATTCACCCATGATTAATCCAAACAACCATTCATCCAGAAAATCGCTCATATCTTCACTCATTCGATTTTTCTTTTATGCATCCATTCATCTATCAATACTTTTTTTATATCACCAATTCATCCATTTATCCATTCATTAGTTCATTCACCTGATCATCCATTCATTCATCTATTCGTCTATTCATTCATCTATTCATCTATCCATTCATCTATTCATCCATCTATTTATCCGTCCATGAACTCGTCCATACAGCTATCCATTCATTGTCTTTTTATTAATTTTTCTAAATCTGCATTCAAAGTTTTTTTAATTGATTTTCTCAATTCAAATCCACTCATAAAATGGAAATGTAACCAAGCACGACGGTCAATCGAAATAAAAGAAAAAAATTAAAATTAACACGAACTTCATTGTTACGAGAACTCTTAAATGAAAGCTAAGAGCAAAGGTGACTATAGAATCAAGTTAATAAACCTTGAACATTGAAAGTAAAAACTTAATGAAATTTCTAAAAATCAAAATAGAAAAGTTAAATGAACTAAAACAGTAATTTTTTACTTAATTGAATTGAAAATTTAAAACAAAATTGACTATAGAACCAAGTGTTGAAATGTTCGGTTGAATAACAGCTACATATCAACTAATTCTCCATGAATGTTTCATGTTACAGAAAATGTTGCAAAGAATAACAAAGAGTTAAATGGGAGAACCGTCATATCAACCTAAAGTGGAATGTTACAAAATATCTAAAGTGAAAATTAAAAGCAAAATTGTTTATAGAGTCAACTTAATGAGCTTTGAAAATCTATAATTTATTCATAAAACATAATCCCATCAAATAACTTATCTAATCTAATCAAGACATTTTTGACTAATAAATAATTTTTCATTGTGGTTATTTCATTCTCTCCTTCATCCTAGTTAACCATTTCCAGTATTTGGAGGAAGGCTGTCTGGTAATCAAAGTTTTTTTTATGCCTTTCATCACTTTCATGCTTACTTTCAGTTCAAAATTGAAGTTTCTGCCAGTTTTTGAAGTATGGGTAAGTTGAAGTCTTGTTGAGAATTTTGAAAACTAGTTGGGTTAGTGAAAATCATGTTGGGTGGGTTAAAATTTTGTTGGTGAATTTAAATCATGTTGGGTGAATTGAAAGCTTGTTGAGTAAGTTTGAAAACGATATTTTAGTAGGGAAAGAAAGTGTAAAAGTAGTCGTCAGTAGACGATTTTAATAAAATTTTCTATATTTCAGGAAAGAAAAAAGCGGAAAATTTGGCAATCTTTAAGAATCTTTAAAACGAAATGAAAAGAAATAATTTTTAATTCCTAAATCTTTGTTGAGTTAGTTGGCAAACGTATTTATGTATCCCCTGATTGCCTATTTTACCGCAATGTATGTATTTCAAATGATAAAACAGTGGATTTAACGTTAATTTTTAAATTTTCGTAACTAGCAAAAACTATAGCTTTTAAAGAAATAAACTAGTTTATAACTTACATTTAAAAGTTAAAATTTTTAATTTTCAATACCATTAGTTTAAATAAAATAATTTTTAAAAAATAGACAGTCACGGTCAAACATGCTTGCGGTCGACCAATAGTATTAGCTCCTCTTCTATCACTCAGTTATCCCTTTTCAAAAATCCAATAATGCCGTTCGTTCTCATTTTTATTTCGACAATATTTATTTTTTCACGGTCATATTTCTGTCAATTCATCCACTCACTCATTTATTTTAAAGCTCAATCTTCCATTCATCAATTCATTCATCCATCCATTTATCAATTCATTCATCAATTCATCCATCCATTCATCTACCCATTTAACAATCCATTAAACCATTAATTCATCTATCCATCCATCCATTCATCCATCAATTCATTCATCCATTCATCTACCCATCCAACAATACATTAAACCATTCATTCATTCATCCATTCATCCATCTATTCATCCATCCATTCATCCATCCATTCATCCATCTATTCATCCATCCATTCATCCATCCATTCATCCATCTATTCATCCATCTATCCATCCATTCACCCATCAAAATATACATTCTTTGACACATTTATTACCTTGTCTACCACGTCATTCATTAGTCCATTATCCAATTCATTCATTCATCCATTCACAAGACCATTCATCCATCAATTCATTTCGGTTCCTGTATCTATTCTGCTTGGTTTTGTCCATCATCATACATATGAAAGACTCACAATGCAGTTCCTTTCACAGCGTATCTTTCAAATCAACATTTTTTATTGAATTTAATGTCACATCAAACCTATCGATTTGGCTGTATCGAGTATAGACACACGTACATATACACCTGCACATGCGTTATACACGCGCACACACATGCATATAAAGATGCATAACATGCAGATAAAAATTATACAACCATACATTCTACACACGTCTGTATCAAACAAATATCATACACATGTATCTTCTCAACATGTCTATTCTACACACATACATCATACACACGTACACTTTTAAACACGTACATTTCACACACGTATCATGGATTATATGCGTGTATGCGGGTCTATTGATTGCTGTCTGCTTCACAACTCTATAAATAAGGAACACTAAATATAGAAATATTTCATAATCGAACGACTGTGCGCTCTTCCTCCCAACCCTTCACATGTCCCTTCCTCTCTTTGTTTACATAAACAATAGCCGAGCAAAAAAAGTTCCGTATTTGTTTTTTACTAAGAATAATCAGTTCATGGAGCCTAACTTGGAAGTCTGAGCTGTGGTTCAACGTCAGTCGAGTTATGACGCGTGTCATAGCTGCCTCTTGCTCTTCGGTATACACTCCCCGTTCACATCAACAGTAAAAATGTCAAATTTCAAATGAAATTAGAACAAAAATCATTTATTTTTTATATATTTTCTGGTATATATATTTTTTTCTTTTTGGCAACATATTTTCAGAAGTGTTAAATTGAGATCTCTTCTAAACATATTGAAAGACATTTTGAAAAATAATGTTCACAAACATTTGAAAAAATAAAATAAGTGAGAAAAACTAAAAATACGAAAACATACGAAAAAGCACACAAACGTATTGGCAAGTGATAAAGAAGACGAAGAAGGCTCATATTTGTAAGTCACCTCGTAAACAGTCTTTACACAAGACAACAAACACACTTCACTAAACTCGCACTACCAAGCACACGCAAACAAATAGAGAGAGGACGTTAATACCCAAACATCCACGTGACGTCACATAAACAAATGAATCGTGAAGTCATAGTTTTCAAGGTTAAGATTGAACTACTCCAGGTGAGTGATAAGTTTGCAGGTTTGTGAACATTTTTATGGCTGGAGCAAACGATGTGAGGCCAATAATATAAAGTATCACCATTGTGAAAAAACGAAGGAATTAACTTAATCAAAAGGTTTTGAAGGAGAGAGTATAAGGAAAGACAAAAGTTGGAAGGCATTGTAAACAGCTGAAAAGCACATAAGAATTATTTTGGGAATACATGACAATATCAAACAAAAAAAAACAACTTAAAAAACTAAAATCCACTCGTCTCACCAGCAAGAACATTAATCCTTTGATCTTCAATGTTCTTAAAAACTATAACTTTAATTTCAACTTTTTGGTTCTAAAGTTAGCTATAAATTGTAATTATGTTCGGTAAAGTCATAGAGTTATTGTTCTTTGAGTTATTTCATACTTGAAGTTCAAACTCCAATTGAATTCTTGCTATTTTATTTAACTGAAAACTCACATAATTCCAGCTTAATTTGATCAATTTATAAAATTTCTAGTGTTTTTTTAACGTTGATTTAATAAAGACTATGAAAACACACAACAGACGCGTTTAGCAAAAGGTTCTGAGCCTTTTTCACCAAAATAATTATATGGAATATTTTACTGTTTTCGAATTCGCTCAATTCATTTTTCTTATTTTTTTATATTTCAAATAGATTTTTTTCCTTCTTTTTTTTCTTTTTTTCACCATTTTTTTTATTTAATTTTTTTCAATTTTTTTGTCCTTTTTCTTAGATTTTATTGGCTATCCTTTGTTTTCTTTATATTAAAAAAATTTTTTTTTAAACCTTCTTCCTTTTCACTTCTCTCTCCACCTTCATTCCTCCTCATGATCTCTTCTTTCATTATTTTTTTCCGATCATGTTTTTTTTCATGTTTTTTGATGTTTTCATATACCCTTGTTCAGCGTCCAGTTATTTTGAAACATTCTGGAACAAACATTTTCTAGTTCATACATCGTGGTTATTGCTAGCTAAACATAAATTCAAGTTTTCTTCAAATATCCAATTTTGAAACAACCCAAAACCCTAACTAACTGTAATTTCTTAATCAATATATTTTTTTTCAAAAAACCAAATTTGAAGTATGTTTCGTTTCAACTCCGTTTCAATTGACAAGAGTGGCTTCAAAGTTTTTGGTGTTGATGCCATTATAACAATATTCATGTTTGTATAAAATTGTATTTGCGTCTGTACTGTAACTCCTTTGCTTTCCTTCAACAACACAGGCACTTGTGACTGACCGACATCAATTGCCTCACAGTTACAAGCCTGCTTGAAACGTCATGAACATTGTCCACTCTGACAAAGAAGAAACCAAGAAAAAGAAGTAGGCTGCCGTCAATTTAAGAAGAAATCTGAGTTGTTTGCTTTGGCGCTTTACAATGAATAATTCTTATTTTTTCGACAATTCATCACCTAGATCTGCCAACGTTGGAACGAGGAAATAAACAGTACGAATTATTAATTTTTTTAAAACCCGAATTTTTTTAGCGCTTCAAAAATCTGATTGCTTTTTCACTATTTATGTAGTGTTGAATACACATTTTTCTAATAGCGCTTGTGCTCTTCAGAGATGAATTCACTCTTAACAGTCAGATAAATGGTGTTCCAGTAGTGTTCTTGCAAGTGTGAGTTTTTTTATTGTTTTGCTTTCAAGAACGACGTTTTTCTTTTTTTTCATCATTTTCATTTGTTTTCCATTAATTTTTTTTCCTTTTTTACAATTCATTTTGAACAAGTATTTGAAATGAAAGGTTTAACGGTTATAAAATCTTTCAAGGGGTCATGAGTCGTAGGAAGGACTGAGAGGTTCTGAGAGCTAGGAACCCTTTCACACCTTCACAAAGCTCACTAACAGCTTTCGTGAGTGAATATAGATGCCCTAACGTGGAGGTTCACACTTTAAGGTACACATGCTTTACAACTCATGGAGTTACAATATTACTCTTATCTACTCAAATCAATACATTTGTTTAGCGCTGATTGCGCACTTCTAAACAACGCTCTTCTACGGCCTGTTTGAACAACGAAGTTTTGAAACTTTCACAAAATGAAGGGAAAGGTAGTGGAGGTAAAACTGGGGAAAAAGTTAATTAAAGTAGAAAAACCAAATTTTAGCATAACTATGATTAAATGGTGCCATAGAGAAGTTAGAGTGGGTGGAAGATTTGAGTGCCTTGCAAAGTAACTTAATAAGGTTTGTTAGCTAAGTAAATGACTATTTTTTATTTCAAATACAAAAGTACAGATATTTTAAATTTCTCTTTTCTTCAGCGGTGAACATTGTGAAAAGATAAAAAAATGTTTTTTGTCAGAGTTTGTGAGTGCCAGAAACTGAGCGGGCAGCACTATGGAAAGCTTGGGTGGAAGGATGCATCGTGGTTTCAGAGAGTCCATAGTATGAATAGGTACATTTGTCAAATCGGAATGAAAAAAAGCGAGAGAATTATTACTTTAAGAATGGGATTGTCCAGGTATAATTTCAGTTGTTTAATGCGACGAAGATGGAAAAAATGATTTAGCTACAGATTTCATTTGTGGCATAAGCAAAAGAAAGGAATCAAAGGTGAAAACTAAACTATGGATGATGGCAAAAAAGGGCGAGTGAGAGGTTCGATGAAATATCAACTGAGGAAAAATAGTAAAAAAGTTTAGAAAACTTGTTAAAGTGTATAAAATGAATTTCAGAAGGGTTGAGTATGAAAAACATAGAATTATCCCAGCTTATTATTCATTATCTCGCATTAGCAAGAAAGCAAATCAGAACTCTAAGTTGTAAAATAATAGAAAATTATCATAAAACGCAAAGAAATTATAGCTTCACTCTGGAATAACAATTTTAAATAAAAATAAATTATATTAAAAGTGATAATATCACTTTATATATTTATATTTTAATATAAATAATAATTAATAAAATTTGTGAATGTCGAAAACAAACACTGAAGCGCCGATGTCAAATTAGTTTTGAATTTATTACTTCAAAGTTGAGCTTTGAAAAAATATTTTTAAAATTAGCTTTAAAAATAGTTGAATAAATGAGTTTTATAAAGTAGTGGAATTTCCTTTCAATGATGTTCAAACTATTTCAATGCTTAAATATAAAACATAAAAAGCAAAAATAAATTATGTAAAACAGAATTTCCGAAAAAAGAAGGGTAGTCGGGATGATGGAGGGAATTTGGAGGTGCTTTGAGGAAATTACAGACGTGTGTAACGCACGTATAAAGAACATTAGCCAGACTTTTTACTCTCGGAAAAGTTTCTAAAACGAAGAAATTTATTTTTTAGTTCCTATTTTGCGCACAAAAACTTTTTACATGGGTCTCTTCAGACGAGAACTAACGATTGCTCAAGATATATTTTCTTAGACTCTGTTTGTTAGCAGGTTTGCGTACAAAGGTTGCTGTGAGTTATAACCATTTTGAATGCCTCCGTAAGCATCCGTCAATATTCGAAGTTTCATTCGATTGCAGAATTTTTAAATGTTTTTTTTTTAATAATTTTAAAAGCAGGTTTTATCAGTTGATGATCAAGAACATGAAGCTACGATGTGTTCAACTTCTCTCGCTAGTTCCAAACTTAATTTTACAATTCAAGACTGATAATATATTTTTTTTCTAATTTTGAAAAGTAAAACAAAAATTGCACTTCAAAAAAGTGAAAAATTAATTTAGTATTCCTCATAATTTGAAAAATAAAAATGTTGATTTAGTCGTGTTTTACATTTTTTGACATTCACTATGCAGTTGTTAAGTTTTTTAAAAAGGCTTAATTCGATAATCGTTTTTATTTAAAATTATTTTTCAACCAAAGTACTTTCAAATTCAACATATCTTTGTAGAAACAGCTTTTCACAAAAAAAAAGTATAAAAAAAAATGAAAACTGATTTTGAATATTTCCAATAAAAAATGGACTTATAAAAGAACGACAGAACATTAAATTTTTCGTTTTTATTTATTTTTTATTTTTTTTTTATTCACCATCGTTTTTTTTTCTTTTTTTTTATACTTTTTTCCTTTTTTTATTTTGTTTTTTTTATTATCATCATCTCCTTTTTTTCATTTTTTTCATCTTTTTTTTTGTTTTTTTATATTATTTTTCATCATAAACTTTTTTTTTCAGTAATTTTTTTCCTTTTTTCCCAATAATTATAACTTTTTGTCCTTTCATTTCTATTTATTTCATCATCTTTTTCTTCCATTTTTTCTTCTTCTTTTTTTTATTTTTTTTCTTTTTCTTCTCCTTTTATTTTTTTTTCTGTTTTTTTTTCTTTTAATTTTTTGTTTCATTTTTTTCGTGGTTTAGAAAGTTACTCATTTTATGAAATAATTCCACACTTTCCAGCTATGCACCTTTTCTCTCGTCTTTTTTTCTTTTTATCTTCTTCAGTTCTAACTGATTTTTCTCAATGATTCAAAAAAAATTTTCTTTCTCTTTTGCCGTTTATTAATTTCTCTCATTTTAACTTTGTTTATTTATATAGCTCATTTAACTTTTTTGAATTCCTATCACTACCACACTTCCTTTAGAAATGTTATGCTCTTCCCAAACCTTTTTTTTCCTCAACTTCCTTCCAACCCTTCTACGATTATTCATAATTACCTTTCTTTTCTTCTATTTTATTTTAGTTATTTTATTTCATTTTATAATTCATTCCATTTTTTTTTAACTTGTTTATCTATTTTTCACAATTTCATTTTTTCCTTCTAAGCTTTTACTGACTTTTTTTGAAAATCCATTGAAGCACCTCCACCAATTCGACGCATCTTTTTAAACATTCGAACAATGAAAAGTCACAGCGAGAGCTCAACGGCGTCAAACTACAAGGTCTTTAGACCACAAATTTTTATCAACAGCCTCTCATCTCTGTTAAATGGTCGACAAAATTAATTTTTCTTTTCCATCAATTCAATTAGAATAAAAGTGAAATTCAATTAGAATAAAAGTTGAAGTCATCCGCCAACCGAGAGGCCTTGAGATTCTTCAGCGTTGAATGCCACCATAATAATATTCGTCTTGCGTTTCCTTGCATTTCGTTGTTTTGCACTGCGTCTTAGTTTATTTTATTGAATAGAAGTGCATTGTATCACATGTCATTTTATGATATTGACTTGTTTTGTGGTATATTGAATTGTATTGCATGAAATTTTATTTTATTTTATTGTATTGCAATCCAATCCAAAAGCCAATCAACATCAAGTTCAACATCCAATTCAGCATCCTATAAAGCATCAGATCAAGCATCAAATCCAACATTCTGTGGTGGTTTTCAGAGAGAACGGAGTGATTGGAATAATTGTTAATGAACAGACAGCGAACTCAAATTGATTAACGCTTCACTGTACGCTAGGCAAGCAATCAAACGCCATGGTTACGACGCTTTCGTTCGGTCATGCGGGCCATTTCAGCGGCCTCTCTTTTATACTTTACTTCGATGGTTTCGCTCGTAGTTTTAACATTCTATAATGTTTAAAAACTAATTCATCTATTTCACAGTTACATTTTGAGCCTTTTTCTATGATTTTGTGAAGTGCAACAGAGATTATTGAAGCTTTGAAGTGGAGTTTTTGCTTGGAACTTGGTAACTTTATTTTTCAATTTTAATTAGTTCAATCATTTTTACTTGAGTTTTTTTATTTATATTTCATCCTCAATACTTTTTTTAAGTTGTAATGTTTTGTTTATTCTTATCTTTTTATTTTTTTAATCAAATTTTTTTTGTTTTTAATATTACTTTTCACTAATTTTATTTTATTTTTATGATTAATTTTATATGTTTTTTCCATTGTTTATACATTTACCTAGCAGGTGTCAAGTTGCAAAAAATAAAATAAAAATTTTCGTTTTTTTTATTCAAGTCAACTCGACTCATTACATATTCGATTCATGATTTTTTCAAATTTTATTATTCAATCAATTATAAATTAAACATAAAATATAAAAATAAAACAGGAGTGTCAGCTTCAAGTGGTAACAGTTGTCAAAACTGACAAGTTGGAGACCACTGGAAAAATATATTGAAGATACCAGTCAGGAAAGGTGAATAGGAAGAGCAACAAGAAGGAGAAAAAAATTCATCGATTTTCAAAACATTTATTACTCTTTTTATGTTTGCATTTTTATTGTTTTTCATTATTAATAATTTTCAAATAAACAATATTTTTTAAATTATTAATATTTTTGAAATTATTAATATTTTTAAAGTTATTAATATTATTATATTTTTTAATATTTTTTTAAATTATTAGTATTTTCGTTGTATTGAAAATTATTCTTATTTTTCAACATATTTTTTCATAAGACTTTTATTTCAGAACTGTTTCGTACTTTTCAAACTTTCAATTTTTCAAAAAGAATGTGTGCATGTGTGTGTTTGTATGTGTGAGTATGAGTTTGTGAGTCTGTGTGTGTGAGTGAGTTTGTGTGGGTGAGTTTGTGTGGGTGAGTTTGTGTGGGTGAGTTTGTGTAGGTGAGTTTGTGTGTGTGGGTCTGTAGGTGCGAGTTTATGTGTGAGAGTCTGTGTGAGTTTGGGTGAAAGTTTTCTTCAAACTTAATTGGATTTGTTTGCAGTTCGTTTTTGAACTCTAATTCAGCCAATAAAATTGTCAGCAAGTTTTGTATTTTGATTGACAAAGTGATGAAATTTTTTTAAAACGGAACTGTGTGTAGAAACACGCACCAACACAAGTTTACGTTTATGTATATATATATATACTTCTGCTTGTCAATCACAAAAGCACAGCTTTCATCGATCTTGGAGTGTTTTGAGCTCTTCTGCTGACTTTCAAACTTTCTTGCGTACAGGTGTGAGAAGGATTTTCAAAATCGAGTAATATGGAAATGACGACTGGGAAAGTTGTAGGTTTTTGCTTCTCATGAAACTTCATGTTAGTAACAAGACCTGCCTTTGATAAGGCAGATCTACCACATCTATCACAATTCTAGACCTGGGTGTCAACAATTGAGAGTTTCGACTTTCCTGCAAGTCTTTTCGACCACCGCACGAGCAGCCCTGTTATACTTGAGAAAAGCAACGTTGTTTGCAATCAGATGTTTTGAGAACGTGCGGTCCGTAGTCGATGTTCTCCCCTTCATTACAGTCAGTTTCCATATGACGAACTGTTTTCCACCCTGTCCATGAACCTTTTTCTTGGCTTGTGCCGTTATTTTTTTCTGAAAAGAGATGGATTTAGAAAAACGTTTCTAGAGTAATCCATACGAACCAGGTATCCAGCCCAGCGCGTTTGATTTTCGAGTCCCATGACAAAAATGCTCACAGCCCTTGATAGCACCTCTGCCACCGGCGTGTAACTTCGCCGCTTTACGTGGTCAATATGTGAGCCTAGAATAGCTGCCTCCAGCAAAGAGTTTTCAGCGTCACATGCGATCATTCGAACCAAAATGCAGTTCTTTCTCATCCAGGGGAGGATCTTCCACTGCAAATGCCTACACCAGCCTCAAGAATTTTTTTTAATCTTCCAGTCTGTGTATTTAGAGTCAGGCTCAGTCAGCTGATCTTCATTGACAATTTTTTTTTGGAGAGCAGCAACGTCACTGAGCTATCTGGCCAGTTCGTTGCATGGTATGGCAGTTTTACGTTCAGAGCGCTATCTGCCAGGGTCTTCACGTCCCAGTAACCAACTGAAGTGGCAACTGTTTTTTTAAGTCTTCCTTCGCCTTGCAAGTGAACAGTCTTCAGCCGCAGAAGGCTGACTTACAGATCAAAAAAGCTTTTATCAAAAGGCAGTTTTTTATTATTCATACAAACACACGTACACAAAAACACACAAACCAACCTTCACATGCACACAAATTGCTTTTTTTTGAATAAAAAAGAATAAAAAAACGATTTTTTTTCAAAAAACAAACTGAGACAACAAATTTGTATTAGTGTAAGATTTGGAAGATTTAGTTGAGCTTCTGACTCCTTGCTTCTTTGACGCCAGTAACTTGTTTATTTAGACTCTTCATCTCGTGCTTATCCAAGTGGCTTGGTGATGGCGTTGATGATGACGGTAACGATGATGGTTAGAATGGTAGTAATTAGGATGATACTTAAAAATTGAAATAGTCGTCAAATATACTGTAAATTATATTAACGCGATAATACTGGAAATAATATTTTAAAAAATAAAACAAAAACGAATTAAAAAAAAAATATTATTTCTTATAGGAGCTTTAACTTTGAACTTCGAAAATATAATGTAGCGTGCGGTGCATTAGCTGGAATACATAATAAAGCGGTGTAATTAACTGAGTTTTAAGACAAAATCTTTGAATCCTTTTTGTTCATTTTTTTACTTTTCTTTCTCTAAAGTTGGAATGGTTGTGCCGTGCTGTTAGTTTTTTAGACAAATATGCTTAAAACTTTATTTTATTTATTTTATTTTTTAAACCGTTGTTTTTGTGACTTTTTTATGCGAGAACTTCAAAGAAGATTTCTGTTCATTGTCAAATTTTCTTAAAGATCAGATATCACTTTAATCTTTGACATGTTTTGATATGCGTCTGTGTGTGTGTGTGTGTGTGTGTGTGTGTGTGTGTGTTTTTTGTATGTGTATGTGTGTGTGTGTGTGTGTGTGTGTGTGTGTGTGTGTGTGTGTGTGTGTGTGTGTGTGTGTGTGTGTGTTTGTGTGTGTGTGTGTGTGTTTGTGTTTGTGTGTGTGTGTGTGTGTGTGTTTGTGTGTGTGCGTGTGTGTGTGTGGTGTGTGTGTGTGTGTGTGTCTGTGTGTGTGTGTGTGTGTGTGTGTGTGTGTGTGTGTGTGTGTCTGTGTGTGTTTGTGTGGTGTGTGTGTGTGTGTGTGTGTGTGTGTGTGTGTTGTGTGTGTGTGTGTGTGGTGTGTGTGTGTGTGTGTGTGTGTGTGTGTGTGTGTGTGTGTGTGTGTGTGTGTGTGTGTGTGTGTGTGTGTGTGTGTGTGTGTGTGTTGTGTGTGTGTGTGTGTGTGTGTGTGTGTGTGTGTGTGTGTGTGTGTGTGTGTGTGTGTGTGGTGTGTGTGTGCTGTGTGTGTGTGTGTGTGTGTGTGTGTGTGGTTGTGTGTGTGCGTGTGTGTGTTTGGTTATGTGTGTATTCCTATGTGTTCTGTATGTTTGTGTGCATATGCATACGTGTGAGTGCGCGGGGTGCGTTTGGATGTGTTTGCATATGCTTTTGTAGCTCTATCGCATGTTCTCTCCCTCTTAAGGTTTCACCTAAGTTTTATTTATGTTTTTTTGCGCATTGAGAACCTCGTATTTCTGACGTAGGCTTGACAACACAACTGCTAAGAGAAGATTTTCTATTAGTCTCCAGAAGTTTTTCCAAAAAATTTCCATAAACTATTTGACTATTTGCATTACGAAATCAATTATTATAGCTACTGATTTCTTTGTTATAATTACTGAGTACATTGTTAGGAGTACTATTTACTTTATAAAGTATAACTAATCACTTTGTACTGAGTACTTTATTAATTAGTAAATCTATGATTTCAAAAGTTCAACCAAGCAGCATTAATTAGCTTGGCGAGCGCCATTACTCTTTCGATATGGCTCGTCGCCTGGTGTTACCCACAGCAACTTCACATGAACGATTTTTAGGTGCTTCAAAAATTCGCCTTATTATTACTTTTATTATTAATAGTTTGATTAAAATTTAAAAAATAATTCAGTGAAAATTTTTGATTCGAATAAATTTGATGTTTATAAAATTATTTTTAAACCACACCTTCTTGAAACGCCTAAATTAAATCATCAACGTTGAGTTGTCTTTCTTAGGCATCTTTTGCAAAACTGAAAAGATTCACGCACCGGGTGTTTGAGGAAATGACGGCTTGCTGATTTGGACGATGCTTCGTGTTCAGCCTTCACAGCTCTGGTGGAGTGCTAATTTTTTACATTTTCCTTTAAATATGAGCTATGAGCAAGATGGAAATGAGCCATTTCAATGGGGCACTGAATGGTATTATCGAGATAGAGACCTCTACCACGTTACTCATTTGAACCATAAACCCCGAGTCTTGGTTTCAAAACTAAAACCTTTCAAAATTATTTATGTTTTTACTTTCATTAATATTTCACTATCACATCAATCCGTTTTTTTTAACAACACTACGCCAACCCTTATATTCTCAAACACTACCACACCGACCCATATCTTTCCAACACCACCACACCGATCCATGACTCTTCAACACCACCACACCGATCCATGACTCATCAACACCACCACACCGATCCATGACTCATCAACACCACCACACTGCACACTCCTTTCTCCAACACCATCCCACTACCACCACATTGGCCCATCCCTCTCCTAATCTTCCTCCTCAGGGGGTGTTATGGTCGCACGGTGTTCCCGTAGTCCCTCGCATACTTTTGAATTCCAAATATTATTTTTTAAATAATTCTTTGAATAATTTGTTTTTAGTTTAATAAAAACGTTTGCATCTCACCTCAATTTTTTCTTACTGCGTTACCACTTTTTTTCAATTTTCATACTTTTCTTTTTTCTATTTTATACAATTTTCAATTTTGTACAGGTCAAAAGTTTGTTGATGAAACTTTAAACATAAGTATATATATTTAAAAAAATTTCAAAAAAAATTTAATCATTTCATTTTCATGTAAACAAAAAATAAATTATCGAAAAAACGTGAGAAATTTTTGATGCAAAATGGACCATTCTTTGAAGCAAAGATGATTTATAAGAAAGTTTTTCGAGACGTAGATGATGGATGATATTCCACGAGGCGCTGAAAGTCGCAAGTTATAAACATGTTTTACATCTTTTCAAAAGATTCTCTTGTCTTCAAAATTTTTATTTTATCTTCTTTAAAATTCATTTTGGTGTCTTTAACACTTTTCTTTTTGTCTCCAAATTCATTCTGAGGTTTGTGAACTTAATTTTTCTGTTTTCAAAAATGAATTTTTTTTTGAAGAATTCTTCACAAAGTAAAACTGTTTTTTCTGATTGAAAAATTCCCAATCATTTAAAAAATCAAATTATTGAACGCATTACAACTAACTCATCTATTCATTAAAAAATATTCACAAAAATATTGATTAATTTATTTTTAAATGATTTTAACGATTATTCGTAGATTTCAAACTGTTGTCAATGATTACTTACTATTAATATTACTTCTACTAAATGTTCTCATTCCGAAGAATTGTTTCAATGTTCAATTTGTTCATTAAGTTTTGTCAGTTATTTATTCCTATTACATAATTATATCGCCATCTCAGTAAAGACATGTTATTCTCAATTCAATCAATGAAAATGCTTTATTCACAAAATCACTTAATCACTCAAATGTGAAAAAAATATTGACGAAAAATCTTAGAAGATAATTTATCGCTGAAATAACTTTAAATTTTATTTTTATTAATAATTTTTCAAGATTTTTATCGTTTTTTATTCTAATTTTTGACTGAGTTTTTACTTTCAATTAATAACTTTTTTTTCTTTTTTTATCACTAAGGCTTTATCATTTATACCGATAGAGTATTTTGTATATGCTTTTACCCATGAAGTGTTTCATTTTTTTCTAATGCTTTTTGTTTTTTTGAAATAAACTTCAACCTTATCAATAATAGCTTTTTCAATGAAGCATTGTAGCTGGTTCTTTGCTAAGAATTTTCAAACGTTATGCCTCAATTTGTTGTTTGGATATTGTGAGATAGTATCATTATTTTTTCTTCATAAAAGGCATATCTATTTTGTTCTAATCATTCATAACTAACTCTCTAATCCGATCCTCATCATCTCTCAAGTGCCTCTGAGGCAAACCCAGTTAGCAAACGTGTCCTATAACAAATTATTCATTCGGTCACTCAGTCATTAATTTATGCTTCAATTCCAATTAAAATGTATCAAAATTTATTTGTTCAATAAAACTGCTTTTCAATGAGTTTCTTATTTATTTAAATAAAAATTTTAATTTAATTAAAATAAATTTATTAAAAAATGTTTGGAAAAAGAATTAAAACAAACACTTTTTTTATTTGAATAATATTTTACAAAAAAACTTAAATATAAAAAAAATAAAAAGAAGAACAAATAATGATAAAAACATGAATTATAAATAAATTTTAAATCTAAATTTCATTAGAAAGTTCAATATAATGTTACGAAGTAGAACTATTTTTATATTTTTCTGTTACTAATATAATTTTTTCATGAATTTTCAGTATATTCATAAAATTCAACTTAAAAAATCATAGGTTGGTGAAAAATAAAATTATTTAAAAAATCAAAATTAAGCTGCATCCAGCTTTTACGCCTTTTTATAGGTTTTTTTATTCATTCAGTTTTACATTCCCCTATGTTTGGTGCTCTACTTGTTTTTGAATTTCAAACCAAAAGTTTCCAAACTTTAAAATAATTTAATTTAATCAAAAAAACGAGTGAATATTTGTTTTTTACACAAATATTTTGCTCACAAGATCGACCTTATAAACACTCGGCTGGACAGAAAAGCAATATGAGAAGGAAGCTTAAAAAGACTGCGTCTAATCCGTTGTGTGACCAGCAAGCCAATCCTCATAAAAAGAAAAACTCTTGCCAATAAACAAAACCAAGAGTATTTGATGGAATTATGGGAATATTATAGTTCATTAAATAATTGCTTAAGAGCAAAAAGTCCTTGATGGAGTTTTTAATGCATTGAAGAGCAGGACGGGGTGCCACAGTGAATCGTACTCAGAACGAGTGCATGGAAAACAAATAAAGTCGGCAGGGAATGGATAAGCTTGCTCCACCGAGACCCATGAATCAATCTCATCCCATGCTACCCTTTCTGCAACACTCGTGAAATCATCTCCACATTCAATTTCCATATCCCATCTTTGCACCTTCCATCCATACAGTTTATTCTCAAAACATCTTTGGAGCTACTTTTACTCTTTTCCAAAATCATCATAACTCTATCTTCCACCTTTCTGACGTAGCTGCATCACCATCTCTACAAACATTACTGCATTAACTGATTAATTGGAACGCATGACTCATCCATTCTTCCAGTTTTACTCGCATCTTCTCTCATCAAAGCCCATTAATCGTTCTGGAAACGCCAACAGTAACATCTTTAGGCTCATTCATACACCCTAATTTTTTTTCAGATTATGCTTTCTATCCTCTACCTTCAGCTTCTCACTCTAGTTAATTCCTTTTTCTACACTTCTCACTCTTCATCCCTTTTTTCCGTTTTCATTTTCACACCATGCTTTTTTCCTGCTTACCCTCTTGCATCCAAACCCTTCCATGCCATGCTTAAAAATCCCACTTGTTGCTCTGAGTTGTTCTCCAATGTTCTTTCGTGGTTTTCACATCTGTTGTCTCTTTTTCACCCTTCTAAATGCAATGATTGAACTTTCTGCTTCGAAATTCCATCAACCTTTTGGCATTATTTTACTGCATTCCACATACCAACACGTTATTCTATTTAAAAAATCTATAATGGCGGTGGTAGGAGTAATGGCAACATTGGTGACAAAGTTGGAAGTGGTAATTCGTGACATCTTTTTTTCAGCATTCGAGTTCGTATTTTCAACACTCGGTTTGTTGCTTCAACACTCGGTTTTGTTGCTTCAACACTCGGTTTTGTTGCTCCAACACTCGGTTTCGTTGCTTCAACACTCGGTTTTGTTGCTTCAACACTTGGTTTGTTGCTTCAACACTCGGTTTTGCTGCTTCAACACTCGGTTTTGCTGCTTCAACACTCGGTTTTATTGCTTCAACACTCGGTTTTGTTGCTTCAACACTCGGTTTTGTTGCTTCAACACTCGGTTTGTTGCTTCAACACTCGGTTTTGCTGCTTCAACACTCGGTTCTGTTGCTTCAACATTCGGTTTGTTGCTTCAACACTCGGTTTTGTTGCTTCAACACTCGGTTTTGTTGCTTCAACACTCGGTTTGTTGCTTCAGTAGACTTGGTTGTGAAATATATCAAAGTGAAAAAGAAGAATGTTGTAACAGATGAAAGAAGTGATTCAATTGACTAGTATATTTGTTTTTAATATTTTTGTTTCAGTTGTACTTCCAAGTTTGTTTAAAGTTTTTTTTTATTTTTAACGTTTTTACAAAACTTGTATGCATTGAAATAATGATTCGGCACTCAAGTTTGTTTTTCATGTTTATATTAATTTTTAAAACTTTTTAAAATTCATGTAATTAATTATATTTTTCATATAAAAATTTTTTAAAAGCAATATTTCAAGTAACTGTAGTTGCCATGAAAAATAGCACGTTCGTTAAAGTCGCTTAAAAGCATAAAAAATTTAAAAAAACAAATTTTTAAAATTGAAAATGGACTTTCAAAAATGTAGAAAACACACATCTTCTAAAAGCTCAGTTAATAATAGAAAAACCTTTGAAACAAAACAGTTAAAATTATTTTTAGCATCGAAAAAAACCCCGAAAAATTGTTTAATGTGTTATTTGAATTGAACGAAATGTGACGATAAAATCGTAGGATTAAAATTATATTTTTCAATTTTTTCTTCAAATTAAAAAAAAATTCATTGGCTCAAGCACGTGTTACAAGAACACTTTGATGCAAATCACACAGGATTTCTTTTTTGCGACCCTTTTTCTTGAAGCTTTTTCACTCTTTTCAGTATGGGCTTGCTACACTTTTGGTTTGTATTTTCTTCGTTTTTGTTGTATTAGGTTTGCTGTATTTGTTATTGTTATTTTAGGTTCCGTTGTATTTTTTATTGTTGTTTTAGGTTTTTTTGTATTTTTTATTGTTGTTTTGGTTTTGTTGTATTTTTTGTTGTTGTTTTATTCAATGCATTTTTTTTTGTACTCAGTATTAGTAGGAGAGGTAAATAAAGTTCACTTACGTACGTGTGAACGTACACCATTTCATCATCACCTCAGTGGTAGTCAGCTTGATTAAAGTTCTTATTTACCCCATAACAAAATCAAAAACTAATTCGAACATAATGTGCATGCATGATGGAGTTTTGAATGTGCAGCCACCGGCTCGAAGTTTCGAGGCCTCATGTAACCACATCGAAACCGTCGGACAGGTCTTGTGGATAGTTTTGAAAGAGGTTAACGAGACTTAAAGTTTATTATCGTCGTTTGTGACCTTCAAGAATCAATTTGCTTTAATCATTCGGTGTTTTTTAATTATTCCTTCAACCCTCACTTGCAATTTCGTCAAAATTAATTTTTTACATAAAATTGAAATTAAGCCGGTATAAATCAAAACAGAATTTTTAGCCACAACTTGGTGATTACAAAAACATCGGTTGAAGCACGATCACTGACAGATTTCATAAAGACCGTCTGTGATGTGCAGAAGCGCTGTCTCAATTGAGCGGTGCCTGCGATAAACAGATTGGTAGGGATGGAAAGTTGAAGGCGAAAAGGTGTATGGTAGAGTTCTAAAGAAAACGGTTTTTTCTATGGTTTTGGAAAAAGAAGTAAGCTTATGAATGGAGTAATTGCCGGAAGGTAAAAAGGTGTCGAATTGTTTTTTTTTGATAGAAGGAGAACTCGTGATCTTTTATAAGAAGTAGGTAAAGTGTCCCGTGTGAACGAGAGGTTGGTCAGTTTGCAGAGAATTGAGGCCAAAAATGAAAAAGAAGCGTTTTCCCAAGAAACTAGGCATCAAGTGAGAAGGCGAAAACTTCGTTAAGCAAATTGAGAAAGTTTTGGCTGGATGTTGTCAGATGGTGGATTAATGCATTGGGAAGTTGAAACTAGGAGTGACTTGGAAATGAAGTCAATTTTGTCTATAAAGAAAGCATTGAAAAACTCGAAAAGTTTTCGGATTTCATAGTTGGTGCGGCGGGAGGGTGGGGGTTTGGAAGGATTCTATGCAAGATCTGTTGTCTGCTCCCTGAAAGACTTTAGAATCAGAAGGGCCCAAAGAAAGTGTAGAATATAAGTTGTCAACACGCTGTTTGTTAATAAAATAATATCCATGATTGCGTGCCTGTTTTTAGTTAAAGAAAAAGTTATCAGAAACTGTTTGGCCGAGCTTTTTCAAGTTTGACGTACTTTTCTACAGGTTTCGCCTATAGCGTTCAGCTGTCAAACAGCACTGGACAGGTTCAGTTGGTGGTGCTCGCTAGGGTGGAAAACAGTAGTACGCCAAGAGGCGTGCAAAGCGATCAAACCCCCATAGACTCGTCCATGAGGTTGACGACTTCTTCTACTGTGACATCAGGGAGATGGATGGGTGAGTCAAGAATATTCGTTAAGTCGGTCTGAACGACGTCATAATTAAGTTCTTTATAGGCACGAAAGGTGGTGGAGCGAGGAAGAACGGGGAGACAGAAGCAGTTGAGGTTATACTATGCATAGAAGTGGTCGGAAGCGAAAGATTTTTTGCCTAGGCCATCAACCAGATAAGACCTAGGCTTCGAAGTAACGATGAGGTCCTAAATATTGGCTGATAGGTGAGTGGAAAAAGTAACGTGCCACAATAAATCAAGTTTATTCAAAAGAACATCAAAAGAAGTTTCTTGATTACAGCAGTTGGAAAGGTCAGTCGCCAGCTACAATAAGGGGTAAAGATAAAAAAACAAAGAAATTATGAAATCCACTAGAGATACATGGTAACTGAGGTACAATAATACAATTAGGAAATATACAGCACCGCTTCCCTAAGCTTATATCTTATAGTTACCACTTAGAAAGATTGAGCTTCACCACTCTAGTAGAGAGACGGAACCGATGAGACTTAATTGAAGTATTCAATGGATGAGCTGACAAGACATAATGAACGTATCAAATAATTGGAATAATTAAATAGCCAACCTATGAAAGACGAAATTCACTTGAGAAAGGTACTAGATTATTCTTTCCCAGAAAAAGTCGAAAATTCCTAGAAAGCTTATCAATAGGAGTGGAAAGACCGCAACCAGTGATAAACTGCATGATATTTTCTAGTGTTGAAGCTCAAACCTCTTCAGCGAGTACTTTATATCAACATTGAGGTCTTGAAGAGAATATAAAAAACGAGTCATATCTGGAAAAATACAATAGTCTTATAAGCCTTTCAGAATTGAATATGCAGTAAATAGTACTCCTGGACCAAGAACAGCTGTGAAATGTGATACAACGTCAGGTGGAACGATGACAGGCGTAGAGATTGAAAACTACTTACAGACAAAAATAAATCTGTTAAAATTGCTTGTGATTTATTAACTGTAATCTTATCTTGCATTTGATGAACTGATGGGATTAATTTTAATACTACTTTTGATGACATTTTGTCTTTATATTTTCTTTCTTCGATTTGCACTTTCACTTTTATTTACAGCTCAAACAACTTTTCAAAGTTTAATTATTTCCCGATGACTGAACCCTTTCGTTGAACACTAACTGAAAACAGCGATTATATATTGATTTTTTGACAATTTTCTATGGGTTATCTCTGCGTTCACATGACTTGATTTTTGAAAAAGTTTTTTCAATAACTCTTGCACCTCGCCAGAAAGTGCAACTTGTTCTCTTCAAAAAAATTTGTTCAAAACAGCTTTTTTATTCTTCTTTTTTGATAAACTTATTTTGGCTACGTTTAGTTTAGTATAACCAAGTTTTTTTTATTATGTCGGTCTTCTCAGTCCAGTGGTAAACCAAATACGCAATAGAACATGAATCTCAAGTTTCGATTCCCGGCTAAGCCCATGTTTGAATTTCGAGACGCGGTAACTCAAGTAAAAAACAGACGCCATTCTAAAGTGGTTTAGCCACTTTGTAGGCCAGAAACAGTTCCTGTGGAAGCGCCTTTGGATCCTTTCAAAAGCGCTATACAATTTCTTTGAGTTGAACATATGTTTTAGTTTCTTTGAAATACAAACTTCAGCCAGAGTTTATTGAAACATACAGTTTTTTTTTATTTATTTCAAAAATATTTTTTTCGTATTTATTTAAATAATCTTTTTCTCGTATTTATTTAAGTATTTATGTCTTTTGAATTCATTTTTTAAAAATTCACACATTTTTTTCTTTTTTTTTCATTTTCTATGTTTATGAGCTTTTTCATGTAACTATTTTTTTTTACATTTTTGTATTTACATTGGAAATAACTATTATATTATATTATATTATATTAAAAAAATATCATATTAACTATCAACTTTTATTTATTAAATAACTATTATATTATAATATATTATATTTTTCAAATTTAATTTTTAAGTTTTTTCTTAATAATTGTTATATACATTTTTTGTATTCTTTTTCATTCAACGTTTGTCATTATTTGTATATCTCATTTTTTTGTCTTTTTTATCATTCAATTATTTCTTTTTATTCATGTTTTCTAACTTTTCTCATTTTTCTATTATAGGCGTTCCATTTTTCATTATTTTGTAACAGTTTCAAGACGTTGGCCTTAATTTTTTAAATGATGAACTAGAAGTAAAACTTCAAAAGCTTTTGATCATGAATACCTTTATAATTTCTACTAGAGCAGTCAATTCAATTGTTTATCTGAAACAAATATGCTTCGAAAAGTTAATTTTTTTTCAAAATTTCAAACGGCTGAGACCTGAATGGGTTAGAGGAATTGGTTTGTTTTAAACAATAATTTTTATACTCTTGGTCTTACTATTATTTTGTATAAAAATAATAATAATAATAATAACAATAATAATAATAATAGTAATAATAATAATAATAAAAATAATAATAGTAGTAGTAGTAGTAGTAGTAGTAGTAGTAGTAGTAGTAGTAGTAGTAGTAGTAGTAGTAGTAGTAGTAGTAGTAGTAGTAGTAGTAGTAGTAGTAGTAGTAGTAGTAGTAGTAGTAGTAGTAGTAGTAGTAGTAGTAGTAGTAGTAGTAGTAGTAGTAGTAGTAGTAGTAGTAGTAGTAGTAGTAGTAGTAGTAGTAGTAGTAGTAGTAAAAGTAGTAGTAGTAGTAGTAGTAAAAGTAGTAGTAGTAGTAGTAGTAGTAGTAGTAGTAGTAGTAGAAGTAGTAGTAGTAGTAGTAGTAGTAGTAGTAGTAGTAGTAGTAGTAGTAGCAGTAGTAGTAGTAGTAGTAGTAGTAGTAGTAGTAGTAGTAGTAGTAGTAGCAGTAGTAGTAGTAGTAGTAGTAGTAGTAGAAGTAGTAGTAGTAGTAGTAGTAGTAGTAGTAGTAGTAGTAGTAGTAGTAGTAGTAGTAGTAGTAGTAGTAGTAGTAGTAGTAGTAGGAGTAGTAGTAGTCATATTAATACTATATTGTTGGATTTATTAAAGGCCTTTTTTATACCATTTTTTTCCATTCTTATTATATACTTTCTAAGCTCATTCAACTCTCTAAACAGTTATTGTGAGGTTTGCGAAACTTATAATAATTCGTTGTGAAACATAACAAAGGTCCTCAAAGCCAACATTCTCGTGGCCCATTGTATCGCTACTTAAGTGACACTAAATTTGAAGAAAAGAAGAAAGAAGGAAAGAAAGAAAGAAAGAAAAAAGAAATGGAGAAAAAGATGGAAAGAGAGGAGTAAGAAAGGAAAGAAGAAAGGAAGGAGGGAAGGAAGGAAGGAGGGAAGAAAGGAAGGAGGAAAGGATGGAAGGAGGGGAAGAAGGAAGGAGAGAAAAAAGGAAGGAAAGAAAGAAGAAAAGAAAGAAGAAAGAAAAAAATGAAAAAAACAAGAAAGTAGATGGAAGGAAGAAAGGAAAAAGTGGAGGAAAGGAAAGAAGAGAGGAAAAAAGAATGAAAAATTAGAAAGAAGTGAAAAAGAAAGAAAGTACAATAAAATTGAATGAAAAGAATGAACGAAGAAATTTTTTTGAGAAAAAAAATTGACGTCTACTGAGAGGTTTTGTTTCTCAAAAGTGTCAAAGACAACTTTACGAGCATGCGTATAATAGATTTCCTCCATTAAGCGAAAGGTATTGGTGAATGAGTCTATGGTAACTATAACAATAATGGTGTTTTTTGTAACGATGTTAGCTATGGTGACAATAAAAACTAAGTTAATATTGATAACTATAGTAAAAAATGTGTCGTCAGAAGTTCTATGCAAAAAATCAGCTACTTCAACGAATGTTGTCACTTTCCATCGATATCACAAAACCAACGCTACAATGTACTGAGTCATTGAGTAATTTTAAGCATAAGAAATTAAAATTTATGACCTTATTACACTTCGAAAGAATAACTAACTCTGTATTGCTTGACCTACTTCCCTCTTTGAGCCCCTAAACATACGGTTTCCACCTCAAGTTACGTTGTAACCGTCGCCATGGATGTGACAGTAGCGGTGTTTTGGGTTACTGTGTAGTTGTGGGTTGTCATAGTTGCCATGGACATGGTGGATATGGTTGTTGCTTTTGTCATCGTTGCAGCCGTCACAGCTGTCATGTTGACGTCAGTGGTGTTCTTGTCCTCCCCGGAAACTGGTGGACGGTGGAGATTTGTGAGTTTTGAAATTCAGAATTTAGAATTTTTCTTTCTTTAAAAAAGTATTCTACCTTCACCAGATGTTTTTCATACTTATTTTAATTCAAAGTGTTCAAATATTTTTTTGCATTATTATTTTTAATTTTTCATTAATATTTTTCAAATCGTTTACATTCAAACAGGGTTTTCCATGATTATTTGGTACTGATTAATTTTTTTATCCAGTTTATGTTGTATGAACGCACTCAATGACCTTTAAATCCCACCACAGTGCCATCACTACTTCCAATAGAATTAACTCACTATCACTCGAATTACTATAGTTATTTAGTTCGAATACACTATGTATATTTTTCTTTATTTGAAACTTATTCGTTTATATAAAGTTTATTTCATTTTTTGATAAATGTTTTCAATTTCCCATTAAATTACATATTTATTTTTCTATTCAAATACTTATTTACTTCTTTCTTTCTTCCTTCCTTTTTTTCCTTTCTTTCTTTCTTCCTTTCTTCTTCTTTTTCTTTTTTTTTTCCTTTATCTTTCTTCTTTTAATTCTTTTTTTTTTATTAATTCATAATGATTACATTTTTAATGAATATATTAATAACAATTACCTTGCTGATAACTTGATTGATGAAATTTCTATTCATAAAAATTCCATCAATATTATTATAGTCACGAGCTACAACGGCAGTGCAACAGCGTTACAACAGTGTTACAAGGATGTTACCATCGGGCTTGACGACAGAGAGAGTGCCGATGATGATGAGGGGGATGGTGAGAAAGAGGAAGGACACCACAAGCAGGCAGATTATCGTTGATGCAGACACCATCTCGAAAAGGCGCTATATAGGTGGTGGTGGATGGAGGAGTGATGGTTGTAAGTGGAGGGAGATCATGAGTTGTTATGATGGAGTGATAGTGTAGGAGTAGTAGCTGGAAATGGTAGTAGGAAGTAGTAGATGGAAGGAGTAGTTGGAGGTAGTGGTTCAAAGTGGTGGTTGGGAAT
Organism: Branchellion lobata; assembly: GCA_947562095.1. NCBI lineage: Eukaryota > Metazoa > Annelida > Clitellata > Hirudinida > Piscicolidae > Branchellion > Branchellion lobata. Next base: position 8,718,850 of record OX387249.1, read on the forward strand.
GGTGGTAGTGGGAAGTTTATAGCAGATTGGTTATGATTGGACGGGTAATGGAGTGATGATGTTAGAGTTTTAATAGCGGTTCGAATGTTACTGGAGGAATGGTAATGGATGGATGGATGGATGGATGGATGGATGGATGGATGGATGGATGGATGGATGGATGGATGGATGGATGGATGGGGGATGATGAAATGGTAATGAATGACTGGATGGGGAATAGGGGAATGGTAAAGGGTTGGATGAATAGGGGATAGGGGAAGGATGGAAATACTCTTCCAGGTTGAATAAAGTGAATGGATTTTTTGAATAAAACATGAGCAAGCAACTGTTGTCAAAAAAACAATGACGCTTCAGCACTTTGGATAATTAAACTTCAATCACTCATTACCAGATGTTTTCATTTTATTTTTTCAGCTTATGAACATTCGAATTTTTATTTTATTTTTTTTAGATTTTTGGCATTTGTTTTAATTTGTTTCAATGAAGTTTTCAAAAATAAAAAAGATTTGGTTTTTTGGAAACTAACACGATACAATGACGACTTTGATTAAAGTGTCGTTAACCCATTAAAACATCCAAACCGCTTTAGTATATTGAAAACTTAGTTATGAGCTATAATCCTGAAGAGCACAGTCATGATTTGATACTCAAAAATGCATCGTTCTCATTATAGTTTGTAGAGAGGTTTTTTTTATTGAATGAGAGAAACTTGTATTGTTATAAAGAACAATCGAAAACGTAGGATACCCTCTAACGGGTATTAAGTTATTGCGGAGGAAAAATATTCATCTTTTTGGTTCCAAACAAATATTATATTTATAAAAATTATATTCCCACAAATGAAATTCAACATTTTTATTGGAAGTAAAATTTTTGAAAAGAAAACCAGACCAGCTCTTTAGTAATACTTGTTACAATTTTGGCACACGTTGATTATTCTATTCAATAATTAATAATTCAGTTTATGAAAAAATAAAATACCTTGACGAAAAATTTCTCAGAAAAGATTTGACAAGTGACAAAGTGGCTAGAAGCGCAGATGATCTATATTTCACTTCGGTGTAACGAGCTTTGAATAGAAAGCGTAAAGTCCCGCTGTGTCATTGTAACGTTTGTAGCGCTGGTGCCTTTGGGGGCGTTCCAGTAATGCTAAAGAATGTAGCACAACACTTGTGAGGTATGATAACTTGTAAGGTATGAGGTATGATAACTTGTAAGGTATGAGGTATGATAACTTGTTATGTATAAGGGATTGTGAGGTATGAAGTCTTGAAATGCATAAGGAGTTGTGAGGTATGAAGACTTGAAATGCATAAGGAGTTGTGAGGTATGAAGACTTGAAATGTATGATGAATTGTGAGGTATGAAGACTTGAAATGTATGATGAATTGTGAGGTATGAAAACTTGAAATGTAGTGTTGAAACTCATAATGAGTTACAATACACGAGAAATATGCGGCATGGCAAGTTGTGAAATATGACGAGCAATTCTTCACCATGGCAAATTTGAAGGGTTGCAGCTTACGAGAAGGTATCATGTGCAAGAGGTCGTGATGTGTGGTGACATAATAGATCTCATATCATAATGATATGATACACAAGACGTTATGATATGATACATGTTATGATACACAAGAAGTTGTACAAGGCATGTCAAGAAACGTCATGCGAGACGGGACATGCGTTTACTACATGGCTTGTCACAGGGCTTGTGTAAATCATGAGTTATTGCTGTGGTGGTCTCACAGCCCAATCGAATATCTATTTTTAATTCAATTGTATTTATGTTTCCAGTTATTTAAAAATTTCAAAAAAAATTTAAAAATTTCAAAGCATAATACAACGTTTCACACCTAGTTCTGTGGCTTCCTTTTCAACTACGATGTTTTTGTTGCTTAACAAAACTCTATTTTTCTTATCTCACAGTCTTTGCACACCCTTCAACTTTTGTTCTGTTAGAGGATCGTAGGCACTTGTTCCGATCGGAATCAGTTGGAAAGGCTTCGAATGCCCATGATTCATAATCCCGATCAAGATAAATCAATCATAATGATGATTATGACAAGAATGATAGTAATGATTGACTTTAGTTTATATAAATAATTGTTTTTTGGTTTTTTTATCATAATTTTATTCATTTTTTTTATTTTATCATTATTTTAATCATTTTTATTTTTTTATTTTTTCAGTCATTGTTTTAATTTTCATTTTTATTTCATTTTATTACTTTTAGCTTCGTTTTTTCTTTTTCTTTTTTTAATTATTTTTTATTATACTAAAAATAATTTTTTTTTTAATCATTATTATTTTTTTAATCATTATCATTATTATTATCATCATTATTATTATTATTATAAAATACAGTCCATAAGTACCAAGGCAAGCAACTGGAACGCCTATACTTTTTGAACTAGTAACGCTATGAAACCTACAAAGCCCTCTAGAAGCTGCTCAATTGAAACGTTTGTATAGTGCTTAAAGGAGTTAACTACTTTTATCAAGTTCGTTAGAGTTTTGAGGAAAAAAGTTATAACGACTGAATTATGGTAGGATCACAGGCGTTGCAACTTTTAATTGTCGCCTGCTGTTCAGGCCACTTGGTTGCTCCGTCCTCAAAAAGATGCATCCACTTGCAACCTGCTGATTGGTTCCAAAGCCATCTAACCCTGTACTTTGTGTTCAAGGCGGTGGTTATTGTTGCCGTTTTTAATCTTTTGTTTCTTTGTTTTTTTGTTTGTATGTTTGTTTGTTTTGTTTTGTTTCATTTCAAACATCTGAGGATGGTCTTCAGATGCGCTGTTGCTGACAATGAAAGGTGCAATAGTTTGTAAATGAGACCGGCGAATGTTTCTATTTAATCACATCACTGCTGGATCTGACATATTTTGTGGCAACCAAACTGGTAATACAAGGGCTGCAGACGAAGTCCAGTGGATCCTGGGATCAAGCGGGGCCGACGCATCTCTGGTGGAAAAACTAGTCGCAGGAAGAACCGAAGGTGGAATGATTTGTCGTGGTCTGACTTAAGTGCAGGCTTGTACTGAAAACCCGGACTTTATCTCTCTCTTACTTTAGAAAAAATAAGAGAGAAATACTGTGGAATGAGCAGCTTCGATAGGGGTACGTTCGTCATTCACTGGGCTGTTTGGGTGAGTTTATACGCCATTCAAAGACGGAAACTTGCTAGACACTTTGAAAAAAACCCCAAAACACGCCTAGTTGTTGCTAAACCACTCAGAGAGATGGCGGTTGCACGCGTACAGAAGCAACGTTGTTATTTTTAGCCCATCTGCAGTAGCTGGCTTGATCCAACTTTTCTTGCCGCAGAATTTGCACAAAGGCAGTGAAAAGAACGACCAACTGATTTTGACTATAGAAAATAATGGCAACGCCTTCTATTTTTTCGCCAAAGCTTTTTTTGCCGACTTGTGATCCTCATACCACTGGGTGTCAAACCTCATAGCCTAGGGTGGCCCTACCAGCAACATAAGTTCACAACGGCTTAGCTCTGGCACTGCCTGTCACCACCGCCCCTTCCTCGCTGAAGAAGAGTTTGATTCGAAGGAGTGTTGTTGGTAATTAATTTAATGGGTATAATGAAAGTTTATGAAAACTTAAATGATCGTTTACAATGTGAACTAATTATGGCTGTGTTTGAATCGTGAGAGGATTTTATTTTTCATTCTGAATTCAAATAAATCGAAACAAGAAACCCAAACCAAAATCGAATTGAAGTGTTTTTATCTAATCTAATCAAAGATTTTGTATAGCGCTGATTGCACACTGTTCAAAGCACTCTGCTACGAACAATTTTAAATAGAGCATTAAATCCAATTCATTATTAAGATTATAAAATTTTCCTCAGCCGACGATCGAGCCATGAGCTCTACGCCTTGCAGCTTTTCTAATTACCCACTGAGCATGATTACTACCTTCAGAATCACTAGTCACGGGTTTCTTACTCGAAAGTTTAGATAGATCACTGAAGTGGTTATTTTTAAAAACACATAAAATTACCATCCGTCCACTTTTTAGCTCTTTCACGCCTAACGAGTTTTTTTTTCAATTAATCTTATACTTTTTCGAATAAATGTTCAGTTTTCGATTTGTTAACCAAACCTTTGGTGAAATGGAGCGGCAACGAGTGATAGTTGTTGAGTGGTGGTAAAAAGAATACCCAGTTTAGAATATCAATTTGAAACCCTGATAAGAAACTTTGGGGAAAAGAAACAGAATCTTATTAGAACTGGAAAACTAAAAAAGTGGTTGATCAAACAGATGAAGGAGTTGGAAAAAGACATGTAGGAAAGGCATGGCTAATGGCAATAATGTTTGCCAACTAGAATTTTCATAACATTGAAGTTTTTTTTAATTGTTCTCTGTTCTCTTGTTTCAATTTTTGCCATTCTTTGTAACCTTTTCTTTAACATGAAACAATTTTGATAGCTAGTTGATAAAATTTGTAAGCGATTTTCCAATTGTAGCTTTTTGAGGTTTATCAGTTTGCCTCTATAGTCAACTTTGAAACCAAGAGTTTAGTTATTTGAGGTTGTTATTGTTTAAGAAAAGTTTCAGTTGTTTGATATGACAAATATGGAGTAAAGACAATTCAGCTACAGGTTTTAATAATGGTATGAGAGAAAGGAAAACAAAAAAGATTATATAAAAACAAGTGAGAAGTTATGAAAGTAAATGAAGTTTAAACATATTTAAATTCTTTGAGAATAGGGAACTTTATTAAACTTATTGAACGAGCTGTCGCAAATAGTATGAAAATGTAATAGGACGGGATTTAGTGTGGGTATTATGTAGAATGATAAAATAATCAAGCTTTCTTGTTGAGTAAGTTAGAAAAAACGCTAATAATTTTACAACAGATTGCAATTGATCAAAATAATTTAAAAAAACTACACAAACTGAAATGTTTAAAAAAATCTAAAGTGAAAATTAAGAGCAAAATTGATTTGAATAAAAGAAAATTGTATCATGCTAAGCATATTTTTTTACAACTTTCATGTGAAAAATATTTATTAACCATTTTTAAGCTATACTTACAATTCAATAAAAGAAACTATTCAGTTTAAATTGTTTCAAAATAGTTAAACTTTTAGCACATTACTGGCGGGATTCCAAATCGCCAAAAGGAGTCGCTATTTTGTTATTTTTTATTTACCATGAGTTTCTCACAATCGCAGTTTATGTTGAACGTATGATATCGAGACTATTTCTTTGCTTCTTTTATTGGCAAAAAAAAGTCGATGGAAAATGAGGTTCGTTCAAATGACGACAGTGAAAATGAAGAAAACATGCTATCGAAAGGGGATACTAATTTTTCTTTAATGTCTGAACACGAGACAGGTATTCATTCTTTCAGTTTATCCCAAAGTTCTGAAAGTCTCTGCCGTAAATCGAGGTTGGATTCAGGCTATTCTTCTCTTGTTTCACCAAGCAGTTCTTTGAACCTGGATTCTGTCCAAAAACCCGACTTGCATTCTACTTTTGAGCAGTCGTTTTTAGACGAAGAAACTCTTGGTAAACTCAGTCAGTTTGAATCTCCCAGTAAGAAGAAAAAGCTGCATAAGGATAAATCCCATTCTCCATTCGAACTTAGACTATTTAAACTTTTTCCTAAATCATCTAAAGAACAAAAATTTTCAACTCAATCTAATAAAAAAAGAAAATTAATAAAAAAGTCAAAAAGTGTTGCGTTAATAGAAAAATCACACAAGTTTTATTCCGAAGTGTCAGAAAATGAAACAACTAAAAATTCACAGATTTTTTCAACGCGACTCAAAGCTCTCACTTCGGCTTTGCCTTTGAAATTGTACACAGACACCATTGAAAAAGCCAACGATCATACCCCTAAAAAAAGTTCACTGAATAAAGAACTAGACAAACTTATACCGAAAGATTTAAACTCATGCATCCATGATCTCTTCAAGAAACATAATTTTCCTGAAAACAATGACTTGAAGGACATCATCAATATCCGATCTCCACCACGCAAAGTCATCATGCCAAGATGTGCTTCTCTTCATTTCCCTGTCACTTCCAAAATCTCCAGGTGCCTTTTCAATGATGACAACGACAGTGAGACTAACACTACTACTAATAAGACTACTACTACTAATAATAATAATAATACTGATAATTCAGCTTCACTTTTTTTCTCTACTACTAAAAACAATGATGATGTAACATGTAAAACAACACATAACAAGGATAATGAAAAATATAAAATTACTAATGCTATCAGTAATAATAATAATAATAATAATAATAATAATAATAATAATAAGGATAATAAAGATTTTAATAATATCAATGAATCTAATAACAATGAAATCAATGAACCTGGAAGGGAGGGCATGTCATGTTTATTTTCGAATAACTTTTTGAAAGAGAATGATCAAAAAAAAATAATAAAAGAGATTGAAATACAAATTGTTGAAGATACTTCAGATGAAGAAAAATCAAATGAAGATGTAAATAAGGACATTTCAGTGACTGAAAACTTCAAATTGAGGAGTAGAAAAACACGTTTTGAAAAAATGAAAAGTAAATTGACTTAAAATCCAGTCTAAAAAATTTAATACCATTTATAAGGACTGTTTTAATATCATTTATAGTGATTTATATTTGCTGTGTTATTTGTTCTCCTAATTATTTCATTACATAGAATATTACAAATCATTTCAAGTAATGTTTATATTTGTTTGGAAATTGCAAAAACTAAACAATGTATTGGTATGAATTTAGGTTTCGGTTTTAAGGATTATTTTCCATTATTCAAATTAAAATCTGGTTGTTCTGAGGCTTTGTGAGGTGATTGGGTTTTTGTCAAGTGTATTTAAGAAAATCTTGTTTCTTTTGTATTCCATAAATATTCTGATTTCACCTTTTTATCTTTTTTAGTCATGCATTGTTAATGAAAAATAATTTTGGCGAAATAACTTTCCCATCTTCATTAATTTTAGTTATATGAACTGAAATTTGTACATTAGCAAATTTACATGTGTATACAATAATCAATTTTTACCTATTTATTATTTGCCAACGTTTCTTAGTTACTTTTATTATTTATTGCTTTCTAAAGATTGAAGTACTATCTTTTTATTTATACGTTTTTTGGATTAATTTCTAATTCCGTATAGAATTTTTTTCTTTTTCGAAAAATTCCCAGTCATTTTCATTCTAAAAATTAAAAATTTGAAAAGGCTTTTATAATTTGGTCGAAAAACTGTAGCTTTTCAGCTATTCCAATCTAATCAAGGAATTTGTGGCGCGCCCTTTTGCATTATGTTCAAAGGCGCTCCCGTTGAAACAGTTTTACCTGCTGTTGATTACTAGAAGACTGGGTACTCTATGACTGCGTCTATGCTTTGAGTTGCCGCCTCCAGAGCGCAGAGTTGGGCTCACCTGAGCATACCCTACAGAAGAAAATTAAGCCGTAAGGCACAGACGTGTTGAAAAATAAACTGAGGTTAAGAATAGTTAGTGAAAATAAAGGATATAATTGACTATAGAAACGAAATAATTAAACCTTAAAAAACTGGAGCGTGAATAGGTAGAAGTTAAATCAAGTAAATACTGAAATATATACAAAGTCGGAATAGGAAAATCAAGATGAATTGGTTTGAAAAAAACGGCAAGGGTACTGATGTATCTAGTCAAGGCATTCATAAAGCGCCATTATAGTACTATGTTCATGGAAACGGTTTCACTCGCTGTGGGCTACTAGAAGACTGGACACTCTAGGACAGCATCTGTAATTTTATTGAGTTGCTGCTTTTAGAACTAAAATCTGGGCTCACCCGATCACACTTTACAATTGGCCATATATAAAGATATTAAATACATGTATATAGGATACACATAAGAAGATACGCTATATATTTTCAGAATTTTCTTTGAGGATTTCTGAAAAAATAAAAATATTATACATAAATAGGCGAGGATATAGATATATGAGCAAAAAGCTAAAAGTACAACAGTTTTATTTCAAAAAAATGATAACTTAACGATTTAGTCCCATTTCTATCTTCAAAGGTTGCCCTTCGCACAGCCGAATGTTGAATACATAAATAGAATAACGTGATTGCGAAGCTATTTCAAATTTCATATTGAAGCTCCACTTTTCAAAATCTTATTTAATTTAACCTAATCCAAACATTTATGTAGCACTGATTATAAAGAATCTTTTTCAAAAATAACATTTATACTCAATCATTATATTTTTAACGCCAAAAACCTGAAGTAAATTTAAGTAAGTTACTCAAATTAGTTTTCAAAAGCAAACTGAATGCGTTCAGGATAACTAGCTGGTTAACTTTTTGCGTCTGCTTTGACGGTTTCGTTAAGGCAGATTCCCGCTCCCACGATGACTGATTTGAACTTGTTGACGCTGCATCTGTTGCTCACACATTCCATGTTCCTCCAACACTTGCCGCCGACCGCTTCTTTTGCTAGGCACCTTCCATTAATCTGTCGATAATTTTTGAAACAATTATTTGACTATTAGAAAATAATATTTTTATTAAATTTATAGTTTGAAATATGCGAATCGATAAAAAATATACCTTCTAAATAAAAATTTCAATGTTTTTGATTTTTTTAAATTTTTTCGAAAAGTTACGATTACAAAATTATTCTTCGACATAGCAAGAGTGAGGTTACAAGCCTGTAGGAAATGCGTTCGAACGCAAACAAAGTCCTTGCAGCACTGCTGTGTGCGTTGACATTTCTTGTTCTTCTTGAAACATTTCCTACAATAGCCATCCTTTTTGAGTTTGAATTAAAACTTTTTGTTACCATTTTGTAAAAATTTATCAAACTAGCAATTGACTTTTTGAAAATAAAAATTGAAAACTGACGAGCGATGTTTGATTAACTCACCACTGTGAAACTGAATCCGTTTTTTCGGTAGCAATGAAGATCTCCACAGCACCTCATCGTGAAGCCACACTCCTGACGTTTCTTGGCGCACTCAAAGCCGAAGAAGCCTTTCAAGCTCCTTCATTAAGTGATTGAAAACTTTCCAATCATTCTATTTACTTGTTTATCTAGCGCTTAGTAAATGACTATCAAAATCTTTAGGAAATTGATGGGTTTTTTTTACCAAACGGGGTAAACAGAAGAGAAGAATCTGAGATTCTTGTAAAAAAAATTTAAAAGTTGCTTCATCATTTCTAGAAGAAAGTTATTTGTTGTACATAGTATCTTGAAAAGGCTGTGAATAAAAAAAAGAAGGGAGTTTTTATATAATAGTCTTACTCCGTTTGCCCCTGTCAACTCAGACTCAGTTTCTCTATAACGTTTTTTTGTGGCAACCTGACCCTAAACTTTGCATTTGATGAATTTGAGTTTTCAAACTTATGATCACACACTTATGGTAGTAATAACAATTTTTAGTACTATAAATAGGAATAATATGGTTTTGGCCAAACGTGCACTCGAGATGTTGTCACAAAATTATACATTTTCGAGCGTTTTTTTGTTGAAATTATTTGAAAATAAGTTTTTTTCATCACTATACCTTTTAGCTCTATCTGAAATAAAAAGGGTATGGGTATAATTGGATTAAAATAAATTGAAAATAATATTTTTTATGTCTAGTTATGGGTTACTAAAAATAAAAGGCTCAACTTGAAAACCTATCCAACAAAGATTCTTCTATTATTAGACTTGAATAATTATGGAAAGTCAATAAAAGTTTCAACAGATTGTGAACTAATTTAAAAATCGATTTTCCATGCCACGTTCATACCTCCAGCGAGGGTGTGTAAGTGAAAAATCAACAAGAAAAAGACAAGATGATGAAAATTCATGTCAAAATATTTTTTTAAATTAACAAACGATAAAAACTTTTCATATGATGTATTGTACTTTATTTAGAGCGTGAAATCTTCTTGAAGTATTGTTTTATATATAATTTCATCGTTCAATATATGCAGTTTTTTTAAATTTTGGGACGAATTTTTCGGAAAAGAAAATGATTATATCTTTATTCGATCGTCGCAATTAAGTGGCCTTTGCTCGCACCATTGTGTTAATTCAAACCTTGATTTTTTTCAAATTTTTTTTATGGATGCAGGTTTGGTTGAGTGAAAAATAAAAAAAGTATTCGAAAAATATCCAAAAAAAGAATCACTTTCAATATCCCACCACAAGATCGAACCAACTGTTCACAGCCACTTGTGACTATGTCATTTTTTGGTAGATTTACTCATTTGATAATCTAAATAGAGGAAACTATATTAATTAATTACAAATCATTGTGGCATAATTTTTAAGTTTATCTAGGCTTTCATTGCTCTAATTGAATGCTTTCGTACAAACACTGCTACACAGTTTGATTAGATGATTTTTATTCAATTAATTTTGGTTATTTATTTGGCAGGGTTAGAAAATCTGATCCAAGCTGAGTTGACTCAGCCTCTGAAGCAGCTACAATGACACCGATCCAGGCCGATTTTTCGATACTTTTCGCTTAGTTTTCTAATCATTCAGCCACTTTAGCAAAATGTTTTTTTATGTTTTAAAAAACCATTGTAAAAATTTTAGTTTATGTGAGAAGCGAACTGTGAACTTATATTGCTTGACTAAGCGTTGTTGTTTATTCGAAATTATATATTTTCTTTATTCTGTGATATTGATCACATTTTTTTGCGATAGCTTTTTCAATTAATTTTTTGTAACATAAAACATTTTTTCCCAGTTATTAGCTATGATCGTATATTTCCTAGCGTGACTTTTAGGGTTAATCAATTCGAATCTATAGTACCATTTGCCCCTACTTTACACTCAGAATTTTTTGTAATTAAAAAAAATACTCGTAACACGTCTGCGCCTGTGGCATAAGACGTGTCCCGCTATAAAGGATGAACGGACAAGCTCAGAGTTGAGTTTTAAGAACGGCAACTCAAGTAAAGAATAGACGCCGTCACAGAGTGGCTTGGTCACCTAGTAGCCCACAGCGAGTAAAATCATTTACCTGGAAGTGCCTCTGAACAAAATGCTAAAAGGCGCTTCATAAATGTTTTGATCAGATTATTGAATATTTCGTGGATATGAATAAAATGACAAAAGATATAACTTTTGGACTGCAAAACAAATTCATGACTTCATGAGAATCAAAAATTGAAAAAGAAGTAATTCTCTCATAAAGAAAAATCAATTAAAATGAATATTCTTTGAAAAGTAATCCAGATTTTTTTTCATTTTGTGTGAATTAGCTCGTTTTGAGCGCCCTCAAACATAACGCTAAATGGTGCATTAAACATTTCTCGATTAGATTTTAATTTCCATTCAAAATTTTAAAGATATTAATAAGCAATTGTGAAAAAGATCAAAATTTTATAAACACGGTTCATAATTCACTCTTCCACAAACCATCGATTTAACACGATTTATGTGCAGTAGAGAATAAAGAGAAGGTCTAAGGATTTCTGAGAGCTTCAAAAGTTTGGCCACTCGAATGTGATTTTTCATCTGAAAAATGAATTACTGAAAATAATTACCTTTTTTTCAATTGTGAATTTCAATCACATGTTTTTTTTTACCTTTATTCACATTCAAAATCACAAATTTTCTGCCAGATAACTCAACTATCGGTCATACTAGCAGTAACCATTCAACCAGAATTTTAACTGGTTAGCCATTTGATCAACCATTCACCCGACATACCATTCAATTAATAATTTAAACAGAAAAACATCCAATTATCTTACATTCCCCACAATATACTTACTGAACCAGTCAACTATGCAGGTAACCCCACATCAAACCCACCATCCCCCAACCACCCAAACCCCACCCATCTTCCCCAACAACCCAAACCCCACCAACCTTTACAAACCACCCAAACTCCACCAACCTTTCCCAAACTACCTACCTCACTTGGGCAGTCTACGAAGTTCATGAGAGAGCCACAGAGCCAGGCTGAGGACCACCAGAGCCCCTCCTTGATGTGCTGAAGCCAGTTCCACCTTCACAAACGACAACAACGTCGCCACCCCCAACACACCCTACGTTGGTGGCGGGAAGTGGTGAGAAAGAAAGATGTACAATGAAACTCGAATTGGATGGAAAAGAGAATGGTGGAAAAATGAAGTGGATAAAAAAAATGAAAAGAAGAAAAGAAGAAGATAAGAGAAATGAAACAAATAAAATTGGGAAAAAAATTGGAAGTGGGAAGAGGAAAGATGTAGGAGAACATATGGAAGAAAGATGGGCACAAATGAGAATGAAGCGGAAAAAAATAAAAATAAAAATAGATATTGCATTCTCTTATGCTGAATTATATTAGTTCATAATAAATCATAGAGCTGCATACTATATTGTACTATTTAGTACTATTAACCAGGTACACCACCTCCAAAACACCCACCTTACCTTTACACGTACATCCCCTCATAATCACTCACAGCTACACCACCTCATAAACATTTACACCCCCTTCCAAGCCTCCATTCCCACAGCTGAAACACCCATTCCCACAACCACATCTCTAAAACACCCACACCACAACCACACCTCTACCTGCAAAAGACCAGCAACAGCGAGAGCATTGACCACCATCCTGGTCCGTGGTGGCAAAGGCACCCTCCTGCTCACCAACAACACACCCAAGATCGCCAGTGAAGCCAACTCACCCTGTGGGGTGTTTTGCGGAGATGGGGTTTTGTGAGAAAGTCTTTCGCCGTTGAATGCGTACGTACGGAACAATATATAAATTCGAAAGATACATTAGATTGGATGCTTTTTTAGCAGCCCATTAATGCATTTCACCTTTTACTCTCCATTATCTCACCTCCCTTGACTAGCTCCAATTGGCTTAAATAGAACACTCTTTTTCGAACCCCAAATAAAACACTCGCCACTTCACACGCACAAAGTGTCTGTGATTGAACTGGGTGGTGGTGGGATTTTCGAAAATATTTTTCCAGCCTGGACTCATGGCAGCAATGTCGTCTGGAATCCAACGGTCCGCCTGCATTGCAGTGGAATTGAACATTAAAATAATAATAATAAAAATAATAATAATAATAATTATTATTATTATTATTATTATTATTATTATTATTATTATTATTATTATTATAAAAAGTAGTATTCTATTTGTAAAATCGAAAAATGACCATTTTGGGGTATGTGTTGTAAGCCAGACCTCCGTCCAAGCCAGCAACAAAAGCGCCTGAGTGACATTCCGTCCTTGCTTCATTCATTCTTCTTTCATTTCCCTCCAATCATAATCAGCTATCACCCTCATCTATCCATTCTGAATTAATTCCACCTTTAGTTATTTTTAAATAAACTCCTCTCCACTCCCCCATCCGTTTTTCTCAAATTCAACCCTCACTCATTACGCAAACCTCTCTTAGTGAAACATTCTGTTTTTTTTATTTCTCAGCCATCCAGCTATCTAGTTACTCTTACAAACACAATACAATACAAATACGAGTATTCTTAAAGAAGCATTAATCCCGATTTTTTAAAGGCACTTTGAGATTGGATAACCTAATTGAGAAACCATGGCATACCCAAGTTCATTCATCTTCCATCTTCTTAATCATACTTTTTCTCATCCGCCAATCAATCCTTTTTCCATCCACTCGCCTCGCATTCATTCATGCTTCTCATCCATGAGTCATTCATCCATCTACCTGAGACTGCAGACAAGAAGACAAGGGCTTTGATGGAGTGAGTGAACGCCTTCATTTTCCCTATTCCAGGAACTGCCTTCAACTGGTGGCGGTGTGGTGGTGTTGAGACAATTGAATTCTTTACAAGTGGATTATAAATAATAAAATATAATAAAACAAAGTAAGGTGTACATGACATGAGTACACACGAGTACAACTGTGAGGAAACATACATTGTATGGAGGGAAGATGTGGTTGATAGCCTGGAAGAAGAGAAGTGAGTAGATGACGAAGGCAGACGACAAATGAGCCGCCAGTCGGTAAGGGGACACCCTGGGAGTTATGGTCTTTTCCTCCTGTCCCTCCAAACCGCTCTTCACCATGTACCATCCCAGCAGGCCCTGTGTGAATTGGTGGTTGGTGGTAGATGGTGGGTGAAAGGATGATGATGGTGGTGGGAGTATGATGCGGTTGGGTGAAAAAATTCTGAAAATGGGTGGCTAGTAGATGGTGAGTGGAAGATAGATAATAACTTGTTAGTGAAAGTAGTGGAGAATGGATGGTTGTGGGTGGGTGGAATGAATAATGGGTAGATGGTGGTAGTGTATAGATGAAAAGTTAGAAGGCAGAAATTAAATGGAAAATGAGTGAGAAGTGGAAGGTCAGGTGATGAATGGAAAAAATGTTGAATTGACGCAAAATGAATTCAGAAACTAAAAACGGTAGGAGTATAGGGTGGATAATGGAATATTGATGAGTGCTGAGTGGTGTAAACGCAGCAAGACAAAAAATAAAGTAGGTGAAAACAAAAAAAGAACGTTACCCAAACCAACTCACTTACTTACCCCCTCACCCTCCTACCCATTTACCTACTCATCCACCCACTTACCTACTCATCCACCCACTAACCTACTCATCCACCCACTAACCTACTCATCCGCCCACTTACCTACTCATCCACCCACTAACCTACTCATCCACCCACTAACCTACTCATCCACCCACTAACCTACTCATCCGCCCACTTACCTACTCATCCACCCACTTACCTACTCATCCACCCACTAACCTACTCATCCACCCACTAACCTACTCATCCACCCACTAACCTACTCATCCACCCACTTACCTACTCATCCACCCACTTACCTACTCACCCAGCCACCCAACCACCTGCAGTCCAATGAGTGTTCCGAAGATGAGGACCCTCTTCTTCATAGGAGCGGTGAAGTAACCCCTCCTCCACAGCACCAGTGCAGGCAACACGTACACCAGGCCAATAGACCGACCCCACATTCGATGCACATACTCCCAAAAGAAAATCCGCTTGAAACCTGCCAAGTCCAACTCCCTCTCAAGGCTTAAAAAAGAGGAGTGTTGTTGTTAGCGTCGCACTACTTTTATTGCTGTAACCTTTTAGTATTTCTGATACTATTTTCAAATTATTTTTGTTCCTTATATAATTTATTGCAGTATTTTTTGAAATTATTATGTTAACAGTGACATTTTGGAAGAAATAAGAATTTATTATGAAAAATAAAAATTAAAAAAATTTTTTTTTTTATTATTATTTTCACCTCCATATTCATCTTTCCAGCTTCTTTCTCCCTTTCAATTTTCCTTTCTTCTTTTCTCCTCCTTCCTTCTCCTTTATTCCTATTATTGACCACCTTTCTCCACTCCTTTTATCTTTCTCTTTTCCTGTTCTTTCTTTCCACCCACCCATAATTTTCATTTTCTCCTTTACCTTTTCCCTCTTATCCATCCACTCCCCCTCCCACTTACTACTTGTACTCAGGGTACTTCTTGTACTCCTCAAACTCTTGCTGCCACTCCTCCTCTGTTCTGGGTGGCCTCATGCCCTTGATCAGGTTCCACTGGGTGATTGACAGACCCGACTCGGTCAGTCTGATGGGTGTCAAAGGATTTTTATGAAAGTTGTGTCAAGGTTGTGTAATCTAGGTCAGGGTTTGTATCAATGAATATCTAGTAGTAGTAATAGTAGTATTAATCATAGTAGCATTAACCCTGTGAAGTTTCAAAATTATTAACATTATATAACCTGGTTATTCCACCTATGACAACAGCTCCAAAGCACATTCCGGAACAGACCAGCAACCACTTACCTACTATCTTTTGTGTAATAGTTTATTTTCAATTGTTAATTATAATAAAAACTAGTTGCAAAATTAACTAACAAAAAATTTAAAAAATTTTCATGATATATTTCTATTTTGAGATGTTTTACTTGGTAGTGTTGAAATGATGAAATAGTTCATAGAAACCTTGTTTTTTTTTAGTGTTTCATCTTCTATTTTGGTCACTACATTCCTCACTATACATTTACTGAACTGGGATAGGTTTATCATTTATAAATAGTTTTCCATGCGATGCCGTTAAAACTATGAGATAAAACGAGAACACGTATAGCAGATGAAATAGCCCTTAAAAATAAAACTTGTTAAATGAAACAGTGGGTTTGAAAATAATTGTACGTGGCTTTTAACATAATAAATCTTGCGTACGTGCAATGGATTTCTTCGGACCGAGTTGCCGACAGTGAGTGGCAAACCCTTGAACGCCTTGGTAAATATACTTCTTGCCAAAAACATTCCTACACGTTGTTCTAAGATATTTGCTTATTGAAAAATTAGACACAAATGAGTAACACAAATAAACTTCAAGAAAAAAAAAGAAACCTTCAAATTTTTTTTTAAAAGTAAACCTTTGTCTAAAAACTATCAGAGTAAGTGTTTTTTTAAATATATGTTTTTCATCAACAAAAAAAATATATTCACAAATATTTAGTCACAAATAAATAAAGAATCAAAATGAAAATGTTTGTAACAAAATAGACTTTTATAAAAATAAAAATGTTGTCGCAAGTGTGAAGAAAATTTTTGCACGTCTTCGTTAGTAGATTTAATTAATTTTCCTTAATCAAGTATACTCATTAAAAATGTTTCTTGTTTTGTTTTTCATTGAGTAAAATTCTCCCAATTTAAAGTGTAATAAGATTCAAGATTCTTTCAGGTCTTATCTAAACACGCTAAAATTAAATATCTTTTTCTTGTATAGGCATTCTGTAGAGATGGTTCAACAATGTTGAAGAAATGAAATTTGTTGATTCAACTAGTTAAACTATAATGAAATATTTTTTCAGGTCGCGCGCAAACCTATTCTAAAAAACTGCCTTGTAAAAGTATTGATTTTATTAGATTGGGTTGCCCAGGGCTGGCCAATAAAAAAAATAATGACGTAAAATGATTAGATTTTTTATGAATTTTTGCAATTGAGATAGTTGTCATGCATTTAGTTTTTAATTAAGGTTTTCATTGACAAGAAGATGGGATACTGGTTATGGCTTGTTTTATTGATCGAAAAGTGCCATTAAACAGTTCGGAGCAAAACTAATTAACACTCTTTTTCTTTTTCATAGTTTTTAGCTAATTCAATAATTTCAAACTTCATTAAGCTCTTAAAATAATGAGTTATTTAAAAAAAATAATATAAAAAAACTACTAACGCTATTACAAAAAATCAAAATTTTTACTTTTTGAAAATTCAATAGCGTAATCTATGTATTTAAGCCAAAGATTGTTTCCAATTGACCAGTGAAAAAACCGTCATGATTGAGCTGTTTACCAAACGTATATCCTTATGTATCCTCGCGTCTACGAGAGACAATGGTAAAACTCCAGTGAAGCATGGAGCCTGTGCAGTGGATTGTGGAAAGTCTTTTGTTGTCATGCAGTAGATAAAAACTTTACCAGCTGCATGCAATCAGCCAGGCTCCGCATCAAAAGAATATATTTTACATTGGCGCAAAAGTTTATAACGAGCACCATTTATATGTACATAGTGAGCGCTAGACAAATACTTTGATTGCATTTGATCAGTATATTTAATGTTCAACATATCGAGGTTTTTTAGTGGTATTTAAAAGAGTAAATTAAAAAACGCCACCCCCCAACAGACAAAAAATGAATTCATACTTTTGTTCATTCTTATTAATTTACTGTTTTCCTTTTCAGTTGCTCGTGTCAGGTTCCATAGTTTTGATTCTTCATTTTATTTTTTTATTTCAGGTAATTTATGATTTATGAAATATATGATTTTTCATTTCTTTTTTCAGGAGATGCGAGGTAGCGTACTCAATATTCTTCTTCAACTTCAAAGCTTTCTCAAAAAAAATTGTTCCAATCTTAAAAAAAACAGCTATTTTTTTTCACAGACAAACAAAATTTTCAAAAATTAAACTCTTACGTTTATTTTATTCGTATCATATGCAAAAACATTTAACATGTATCCCACTTTCTTCCCAAACTCTTCTCGTTTTATTTCAACCCCCATTCCATCAAAAATTTCATTTACTACCACTTCAAACACAAAAACTCCATCTCACAGCGTCGGCTTCCTTAGAGCGAAGCGTGAGACGTGTCAAGAGAAGGGTCAGGAATGCACGGCCACTCAGCCCTGCTGCAACGACATGAATTGCTTCAACTACGAGAGCGGACACTACGCAGGCCGGAGCAACAAGGCTTCAGGATTCATGAACTTCATCAACAAGATCGCCAACGCCATCACTCCTATCCTCAGCAAGATCCCCCTCATCGGAGACAGCATCGCTCCTGTAGTCGATTCTGTCACTGGGGTGTGTTCTATTGTGTCCGTTTTTATTTTTTGTGTCAGTTTTTTTTCTTTTATCTTCTTATCTTATTCTTATTTGTTCTTTGGTATTTTGTTCATTTTTTCTTCTAATTTTCTTTATTCTTTAATGTTTATCGTATTTTTCTGTTTTGTTTTTCTTCTCTTTTTAACTTGAATTTTTTCTTTATGTTACTTTTTTGATTTTACCTTTTCTTGCCATCTGCATAGTCTAGTTCAACGCATTCTCTAATCAATTCATTTCTCAAGCTATTCAAAAACATCTCAAAACATCAAAACCATCCGGGATTGCTATAAACTATGTGAAAACAATCCGAAACCACCCGAACTATCCTCAACTATTTCAACTTATTTAAAAATATCCTAAAAATAAAACCAATTTTGATTAATATAAAGCCAACTCCAAACACTCAAAACCATTCCAAGCTTCTTCAAGCATCCCAAATGACTCAGAACCGCCTTCCTAGGGTGCCCTATTTCTCCAGTAGCTCACAGCGAGTGAAACCATTTCAATAGAAGCGCCATTGAGCAAAATGCTGAAAGGCGCGTTACGAATATTCTGATTAAATAAGATAAGAAAACATCCCAACTCTTCGCAAACTACCTCACCCGCCAGATAATGCAAAAGGGGCAGTGTGTAAAATGCTTCAAAGATGAGCACACTTGTCAGAAGGACATGCACTGTTGTCCCCACTACGCCTGTCACAAACTCACCCTCATCACCATCGACGGCTACTGTAGACCCAAGGTGAAGAACGGAGGCAGTTGTATGCTGCAGACAGAGTGCGTGTCAGGAAGGTGTGTCAAGTCCAAGTGGGATTTGTTCGGCTGGGGCAGGGGAACGTGCAAGACCAGCAACAAGAAGAAGCCAAAAAATAAGAAGAAGAAGAAGACTACAAATTGATTTTTTCAGTTAGAAAAAACAAATGATGCTAATATTATTGAAGAAAAATTTTGAAATTTAATATGGGGATGCTTGAAAGAAATATTGAAATTAATAAAAAAGAGTTTTTAAAAATAAAAGTTGAGAAAGGTTTTGGCTATTTTGAGTTTTTTTCTGTTTTTTGGCAGAACTTAATTAAAGTACATATGCCGTTCCAGAACGTCCAGTCTTCTAGTAGCCCACAGAGTAAAGCCGTTTCCATGCGAGCGCCTTTGAACATAATTCTAAAGGGCGCGTGAAAAATGTCTTGATTAGATTAGCTTTCGTGTCCTCTTTTAATTCAACTCAAACCATACCATTATCCAATTGATAAAACGAATAGGTAATACAAACTGTCTGTGATATCACAACTCACGAAATTATATTTTCAAAATAACCCTTTCATTTTGACAAATAAATTCAATCATCGAGTGCTTTTGAACAGTGTGGAATCAGCGCTAGATAAAGGATTTGATAATATTAGATTAGATTAGATAATGATTAATAATGATAACTCTTTCTAGTGGGATAAAAGAAATAGTTGACTGATGGGGAGATATTGAAATATAAAGACCTTTGACCTGGAGTAGATAATATTACATCTAAACATTGATACGTTTTCTAATCTGATCAATGCCGTGATTTTTGAATTGCTTAGTCGCTCACAAACGTGTATGGCCGTTACTATTCGCTCTTTTTAAGTACTTTTTGAAACTATTTTTTATAAACTATTTCATATTCAAAGTCTAAAAAATTTTAAATAATCGTAAAAGTTAATTTCTTTCAAAGTTATAGCTTTTGCTGGTTGAAAAATCTTCAAAAAAAAGAAATCTTCTAAATTTTCATTCATAGTCTTTATTGAATCAAATCTAGACAAACGCTGGAAATGGCACAGAACATGGTGAACAATCAAAATGAAAAAAACAAATTAAACTCAACAAATTTATCATTTGAAATATAACCATTGCAACGAAGTCGTTAACAAACGATGACATGAATACCGCTTGCCAACCAATAAGATTTGACTTTTTGGTTCGATTTTTTGCCATGCTTCGTAATGTTTTAAGCACTTTTTTGAATTTGATCCAACAAAGTCCATGAAAAAATTCGTTTATATAGTATTTTAGCCTTTTTTTCAAAGGCGTTCCGCTGAAAGGGATTTTCTCGCTTCTGGACTACAGGTGACCAAGTTACATGGTCTTTGTTTTTTTTAGTTGCTTGTTAAAAACTCAAGCAACGTTTAGTCAGAAGCGAACATTGAACCTCATGATTCGCAGCTCATCTCGCTAACAATCAGGCTAAAGGCGATGTCTGTGTTCATTCACACATGTAGCAATAGACAGATGATGAATCAAAAGCATTAATATATAAACAAGAAAAAATGTTCAATTTATTCGCCCAAAGATGGTTCAAGTGTGCTTCGACCAGTGAAATAATATGCATTAAAAAATTAATTTTCAGTGGTAATATGTGAGGTTTTATCATTTTGATTGGGAGTATGAAAAAGTTTATTGAATAAAAAAGTTATCAAAAGTTCATTTTTGGTATTAAGTTCTGATTGTCAAAAGTTGATCTTCTGTCTATTTTTCGAAGCTTGAGTGAAATAGATGATTAAGCAGTCTTACGACAATTATTTCAAAGTAAAAACAATTTTTTATAAAAAATCTTTTTATGGATTATAACGTTTGATGTAAACAATTTAAAAAAGTCTTATTTTTACGAAATTCAAAACTTTCAACGAAGTTTACTTTTAAGCCGTTCTCACTTGAAAATAATGAAACATTCACTTCCTGAATCCTTATATCCTAAACAACAGATTGTTTACTAGTTGTGACACTTATGTTATAACTAAACACCTTTTTTGTTTTCCTATCCTTATTTTTCAAATGAAATATCTACTGAAATATTGAAAATTTTTCAAAGTATAAAGCTTTCAGAAGGTATAGAGTGCAGACATATTCGTAATGTTGAGGCAAACCTCAATGCAATTCTTCACCACTGATGACAGAGATGTTTTCAGTTGTGAGTGTTAAATTTCGTTCGATTACTTTTTTTCTTTCCATCATAAAAGTTTGAACAATAATTCTACACTCAGTTTATAAATTAATGAATTTTCAATTATTTCTCAAATTAAGTAACTCAAGTTTGCGATCAATTATTCTGCAACTAAACGAAAAAATCTTCTAGTGAAAAATCCTCATTGATCACCTACCATTTTTTTCTGAGAAATTTCAATGCTAAATTTAAATTAAAAACTTTGTAGTTTATTTATTAATGAATTAAATTTTTAAAAACTTTAATCTATTCAGCATTCCATCTTTATGCATCCATCCTCATCCATGCATTCTCATCCTTATCCATGCATCCATCTTCATCCATGCATTTTCATCTTCATCCATGAACCCATCCTTATCCATGCATCCCTTTTCATTTTCATCCATCCATGCATCCTCATCCTTCTCCATGCATCTATCTTCATCCATAGATCCAATCTCAACCCTGCATCCAACCTCAACCATGCATTCATCTTCAACCATGCATCCATCCTCAACCATGCATCCATCCTCATCCATGCATCTATCCTCATTCATGTATCCATCTTCACCCATGCATTCGCCCTCACCCTATCTGGACAGCTTGAAGATTCGACAATATTTCTAGATATTATTCGAAAGTTTAAAATAAAATAAAATGTTGAAAATGATGATTTAAAACCTCATTGCACTTTTCAAATGTTTAATTCCCTATTACGCCATCGATAAAGGTGTTCTTAAACAATAATCATCAGCGCCTAATATTTTTTTGAGTATTATCAGGTTGTGAAATAATTGAAATAAGATAAGATAAAATAAAAGCAAGATCAAAATTGAAAATATATAAAATAAAATAAATATCAGCTAGGACAAAAAAATCACTTGAAATAAATCACTAAATCCCAGTGTTTATACGGCGTTGCTTTTGTTTCTTGTACCGTTTATAACCCCCCTATTGCACACACACACACACACACACACACACACACACACGCACACACACACACACACACACACGCGCGCGCGCGCGCACACACACACACACACACACACACACACATAAACATATACACACACACACAGCCAGCACCAGAGTTTCTTGTGATTGGAGGATTGGAGACCATGTGGCGGCCGAAGCCTCCTCATCATCTACTTTTGGTTGCTCTAGAAGAATGTAAGTCGGCATTTTCTTCACTACACATGACAATTTTCAATATACTTAATAAGCAACACATACTCTTTTATATGCAGTTAGGTAATTATCCATGTAATTGTATGTTCATTTCATTTCATTGATTAAATGCACCATTTGTTTCCTACTTCTCAATCATGCAATTAATTTTTCTATCCTTTGATCAAGTCTTATTTTTATCGACTAAATTGGTACTTTATGAATTTAAAAAAATGTATACTTATTCTATTGATTCTTCGATTGTTTCACCAAAATAAAACTTCTGATTACTTTTTTTTATTGTTAGGTTTTGATTACAATTTCTTAATATAAACTCATTTAACGGAATTAAAATTAGCTTCGTAATGAAAGATTTTCAAGATTTGATTCATTACAACAGTTCCAAGTCCATTGGAGACTTGATGTCAAAATGGGAAACCCTAGATGACTTGAACAAGGAGAATGGTGAGAGGATCGAAAGTTACCATAACTTAGTTTTTTAATTGAAACTTATTAATTCAACATCTACTCTAATTGAAAAGTTTTTGGCGTGCCCTTCAAAAATTTGTCTGAAAGCGCTTCCATAGAAACGATAGAAGAACCCATAACTGCTGGAAGGCCGCTGCATTTTTAACCGAATCCAGCCGTTTTGACCTCATTCTTTCAGCTAGACCAATTTGGCTTAAAAAGAGAAAAATGGGCGAACAAAATTTACGCACTTGTTCTTCACTTTGAAATAAATTCACTTGGGAAATAAACTGTGGCTTAGGTGTCACTCCTACTCTTATCGTTCAATGATCAGCTGACCAATCGCTAAAATTGTTACTACTAATACTGGTAATGAAAGTTTAAATAGGTATCTAAAAGTTTTCAAAGTATAAAAATCGATTATTCATTTTTAATTCAAAAAGACGTTCTAATCCACGAATTAATTTTAACTTTTTTCTAAATTTCAAGCCCAGCATGTGACAGCTCTTATGAAGGAGGATGAAAAGTCTCAAAACCACAAGACTTACTCTAAAGCATCTTTTAGAGCAAAGTTCTATGGAACGTTTGACGCCATTAGAGAAGAAAGAGGAGGAGGAAGAAGAGGAGGGGGAAGAGAAGAAGGAGAAGGAGAAAGAGAAGAAGGAGGAGGAAGAGGAATAGAAGAAAGAGGAGGACGAAGAGAAGAAGGAAAAGTAAGGAAAGAAGGAAGAAACAATGAAGAAGGAAAAATAAGTATGAAGTTCATAGACAGCTGGGAAGGACGTTCTAAGCTGCAGTTCTCTAAAGCCACCTCACAGATCGATGATTGCAATGACGTTCATGGGTATGAAGCTGGAAACAATGACGTCAACAACAACAGCCGCAAAACAAAAAACAACAACACTAACGACGAAAACAAACAACTGGATAACCAGATTGATAGTTTTAAGAAGGCTCCCCAGCACGGTGGTGTGCTCAGATACAACAAGTTAGATGCTCTCGTTGCGTCCAGCAAGCATATAATTATTTGTCTTAATGTTCAATCAATTTAATTCTATTAATATATATATATATATTTATATATATATATATATGTGGTTATATTCTATTCAATACGATTATGTAGCCGAGGTCAGTCATTCAAAAATGACAAGTGCATCTATTTTTAAATTTTTCAAATATTTTGGTTTGTTTTATTTTCAAGTTTTTTTTCATGTTTTATGCTACCAAACCACTTAAAATTTTTATTATCTGTGTATCCATCTATCTACTCAATCCTTGCATAATTTCATCTATCAATTTTTCCAATTTCACATCCATCCATCCATCCATTCATCCATCCATTCACATTTCTGTGTTTTTATTTATCCATCCATTCATCCATTAATCCCTTCATGTAGCATAGGGAGAATGAATACGCTGAAGGTTCCACGAGCGGAGGTGCTCAAAGCAGGAGGACTGTCAAGGAAGGAATCTTATAAGGTTGCATGAACATACGGACGGATGGGAGAATGAATATATGAACAGATTGGTGAATGGTAGAATTTCAGTTTGGTGATTATATGGATGAATGGATAAATATTATCAAACGAGTGGTTCAATCGTTCAATACTCATGGATGTGAATGAGGGATAAGTTTATGATAGGTGGATGGACTAGAATTCGTTAGACGTACATGATTGGATAGATATAGGAATCGATAAAAGTTTAAGAGGCTTGATGGATGAATAGGTGACTGGGTGAAATGAAGTATGGATGAATGGATGAATGGATGAATGGATGAATGAGTGAATGGATGAATAGATGAATGAGTGAATGAGTGGATGGGCAAATGATGTATGAATTGATGAGAGAACGAGTGATTCAAAATATCAACAAACGGAGGTGGATGATTTTTGATGAATAAGCGGATATATAATTTTGTTTCGTCACACGACATCTCATGCACACCATATTTTCATCATCTTTTATCAATTTTCACACTTTTGCTCACTATACTAGCTATACCTATGTACCCACACATATAACTGTTGCAGTTCAAATTCGCTGCACACAACAACGTTTCGCAAGCCTAAAACCCACTCAAGCAACAAAGCACTGCAACCTCCCCACACACACACACACACACACACACACACACACACACACACACACACACACACACACACACACACACACACACACACACACACACACACACACACACACACGCACACACACACACACACACACAAACATTCAAGATGTCGCGTAAGTTGTCGCGCAAGATGACAATGAGACAGAAGCAGAAGCTGATTATGGAGTCGGAGTTTGACGAATTCGAAGATTTCAACGAGGATGAAAAGAAAAAGGATGAGGATTTCAATGGAGTTAGAAGGCCTTCTAGAACGCGTGGTGGTAATGAGGGAAGAGGAGGAAGTGAAAGAGGTGGTAGTGGTGGAAGAGGTTTTGATGGAAAAGGTAGCGGCAGTAGAGAAAAAAAGGTTGGTAGTGACAGAGGAGATGGCAAGATGTGTGAAAGTGGTGTTGGTATCGAAAGAGGCAAGATTAGTGGTGGTGAAAAAAACATAATGTATAAAGGAGGTTCTACCAGGGTCGATGGTGGAAAAGGTGGAAGTGGTGTTAGCAAAGCTGACGGTGGTGGTGATAATAGTTGTCGAAATAATGGTGACAGGAGTCACACAGATGATGAAGATGCAAGAGATGGGAATGACGGTGAGGTTTTTTTTGTTTTTAATTTTTTATTAATTTAGTAATTAAAATAAATTTCCTACTGTTTGACTAAAAATGTCATCCTTGTTCCGTTGTTTCAAAGTGACTTGAATTGATTTGATCACTGCAAATCAAATAGTTTTAATCAGTTCAAACTTTAAAGTTTTTATATCGTTCGAAATAGCATCAAAACTTACAAAATTCGCCTTAACCTCTTTGCTACAGAGGGTTGTGGAGAGAGGTTACCCAGCGCTGCAGACGAGGAAGAGCTGATCTTGAAACTCAACATGAAGAATGTGCAGGTGAATGCAACTAGTTTTTAAATTGATTATGTGCCTTTGCTTGTTTTTCTCTCGGTTTATTCTTTTTGTTGTATTCATATTTATTGAGTGAAAGTTCCAAGGACAAGAACATTGTATCAGTGTCCACGATGTTGTATCGCATGTTTTTTTGAATTTGTTACGTTTCATTGTATTGCATATTTATTGTTTTTTTGTATTTTTCAAATATTTTTTATATTTTTGTATCTCTATTATATTTCTTGTATTTCATTGTGTACTGTGTACATTGTAAGTTTTTTTTTCTCATTGTGTATTGCGTATGTTTTTTTTTGGTACATCATCGTGGTTTTTTGTATAATTTTGTATTTGATTTTTTGTATCTCTGTGTAGCCTACTGTTCGTATCTCATCGTTTTGTTTTGTATTTCATAAAACTAACAAAACAACTTTCTAGCGCTCATCTCAATGATGAAAAAACCTATTCAGTAAATATGTTTGAAATACATTTCAACGTTCAAATAACCTAAAAATAGGACAAAAAAATTAAAATAAAATTATGGAATGTTTAAAAAACTAACATAAAAATAATATAAATGATCAAATGGATTCTTGAAAACACAGGAAAAAATGGGCGTGCAAGAGTCGAGTGACAATGAACCCTTCGAAGACGATGAGGAGGAAGATGACGATAATGATGACGAAGACCGGGTGGTATTGACCAAAGTAAGTTACATTTTTTTCATAATTTTCAGTTTTTTTTCTTTTATTTCATTTTAAAAATTCTTCAAGTTGTTTTAATTTAATAATTTTCAATTTAAATAAAGTTAACATTTTTTAGTAAAAAAAATTTGAAAAAAAAATTGAAAGCTTTGAATAAGTTTTGAAGTTGAAAGAAAAGTTGAAACTGAAAAAATAGGAAAATTTCGAAAAACAATTGTGAAAAAGTTTTGAAATGTTTAATCAAAAAGTTGTTTTCAACAATGAGAGAGTGTTTTAAGTGTCATTGGATATTTAAATTCCAGTTGAAAAATAAAAATAAATTATCTATCTTGGGCGCTTCATAGCTTAACTTCCTAAATAATAATAATTATAATAGTAATAAAAAATAATAATAGTAAAAATAATAACAGTATGATAAAAATTCTTTGTGTTAAAATACTAATTATTATTATTATTTATTCACCCCAGGTGCAGAAGATAGCGGAAGAGTTGTTGCTGACGGAGAAAAGTTACCTTGATCGACTTCATCTGCTTGACCAGGTTGGAAGGGTGGAAGAGATTACCCTATCACTGCCACTCTACCACACTGCCACTCTACCACACTGCCACTCTACCACACTGCCACTCTGCCACACTGCCACTCTACCACACTGCCACTCTACCACTCTGCCACTCTACCACTCTACCACTATCTTCACCATTCAAAATTTTCCACTGAACATTACTACTTAACCACCCCTACTTCATTGCCAAAACCGAAACCATCAGCTTTATTCACCACCACACCACCGATCTTTCTTCTTTTTCACTAACATTCTAGCTTTTCAGACTCAACATCGCCACTCACCCACCACCACCACCACCACCACCACCACCACCACCACTTTGATCTTACCATAACCATCACTATCGCCTTCCCACTTAGCCACCACCATCATCTTTCTAATCACCGCCATCACCACCATTTCAGCTTTTTCAGATGAACATTACCCTGGCAAACAGACAACACGGCTTCTTCCCTGACCACACCATTCCTTCCATCTTCTCCAACATCAAAAGCATCTACCAATTCCACACATTCCTCTATCCGCAACTCGAAAAGGCCATCATTGGACGGTTCATTGCCTTTTTTTCATTTTAATAGTTTTTTGATTTTTTTGTTGTTTTTTTTTTGTTTGATTATTTGATTTTAAAAAAATTACTTTTTTTCTCCTTGTTTTGGTCTGTCTGTTTTTGATTTTGTAAAAAAAATCGTTTTTTCCTATATCTTTTGTTTCTTTAGTCAAATTAAAATTTTTTAATACTTTTTACTTTTTTAATCATCAAAGCTTTACATTTAAAAATGTAAATTCTCTCATAACAAACCTCCCACGTTCTCTGACAACAACCTACCCTACATATTACCTAAACCACCTCAGACAACAACCAAAAGTTGGCGAAGTGCTTTCAAAGTTCGGTCCCTTTCTGAAGTTATACATTGAGTACGTTCGCAACTTCAGTCATGGCACCTCCCTCCTCAACCACTGGCTCGACAAATCACCCCCATTCTCCAAACTCATCAGCGACCTGCAGGTTTATATTCAACATTAATTGCTTTGAAATAATTTTTCTACTAACTCCTCCATCTATCAATTCACCAAACGTTCACCTTCTTCTTCCCCATCCATCAATTCTTTTCATTCGTCCTTTTTGCAAATTCTTCCATTTTCTCCATTTATTTATTTTGCTCATTCATCTACTTCCTATTCTTTTTATTATTTTTTTTTCTTCTTTTTCTTTTCATTCTCTTCTTTTTCTTTCTCGTCCTTTTTTTTCTTTTTCTTTTTCAGAAACGAGTTGAGTGTGGTCACTTGAGCATACAGCACCACATGTTAGAGCCTGTACAAAGAGTTCCCAGATACGAACTTCTCCTCAAAGGTCGCTACTTCTCTGTCTAATCCTATGTACTCTTCAAAATATTTTATTCCATCTTATCTATTCAATCTTATTTTTGTCTAGGCTATTTGATATTATATATTTCTAAGCTACTATTTTTGGCGTTTCAGTGGAATGATGACGACGGTAAGTTGACTGATGGATGGGAAAAAATTGAAATATTCAAATAGCTCATAACTTTCTAAGATCTTGGACAAAACAGGCATCTTAGAAATGCGTTTGTGAGATGAAGCAACGTTGTGATCAAAACTAGGCCTTTCAAACAATGGTGTAAATTGACTTGATTTTCAAAACTTTGGAATAATTTTCTCAGAAAATTTCTGGTTGACAATTTTCTTTTCAAATTAGAATTAGATGTTCGAAACCGGCAAATAAAGCTAACTTCAGAAGCGTTGCTAGGAACGTGGAGTTGAAAACCACCGCCACTCTTATAATGGTTGGTAAGAAGGATGTAAGCTGACTCTGGAAGCCTTGACCTTGCCTCCTTGAAGACCCCGAGATCCCGACTCCACAGCTTATTCATGCTGGGTGACTCCGGAGCATGCCATATTTCTGTCATAAGCATCACATCTATTTTGTGATCTTGAATTGTTTCCAGCACATCCTCCACATTTTCGCTGACCTCACGTTTTGAACAACAGTTACAACTGAGGATCCAGTCGTTTGAGTTTGATGATGTTTTAAGACCAGTGGAATCAGTCCATGGCCGTCTTCACTATGTCAGGCGCACTTTTATCGGACTTTCCTACCTGATCTTTTTCTTCAGTAGTCCCACTTCTTTTGACGTCTGCCAATCTCAAGTCTATTTTTGATTAATATTCAATTCTAATCTATTTTGCTTCAATCTAATCCAATTTAATCTAATTTAACCTGAATTTTTATACAACGCTGAGTAATAGCGTTTAAGAGCGCTTGAATATTCAATCGCTTATGAGCCAAACCATGCGTACGCTATCATTCGTAACTTTCGTGGGTTAAAACACATGAGCAAGGTTCAAATTTTAATTTTGATAAATAATGGTATGGTTATTTTTGTTTTTATCATAAGAAGTTTTGTGAAAATCAGTCTTTTCAAACTTATTTTCATCGTATTTATTCTTATCATAATTAGTTTCATCATCATTCCTTTTATTTCATTTTATTTGTGTTTTTTTTCATTTTCATTGCATTTAATTTTTATTTAAACTACTTTTATCAGAATTATTTTTGATCATAATCAATTTATTCTAATTTGTTATCATAATTAATCTACTATGATTATTTTTATAATAATTTTTATCTTAACCTTCATTTTTTCATTTTTTCATTATAATAACTTTTGTAATGATGACTATTTTATTCAGGATTTACTTTTCCTTATTGATTTTTTAATAATATTTTTTAAATTTAATAATTCCATCATTTTTGTGTATATCAACTAATTTCATAAAAATAATTGTTATAATTATTTACATCGTAATAATTCGCATACAAATTAATTTTTCATAATAAAATTTATTTGATTTATATTGCTCACAATACTATAATTTCATTAAATTTCCACTTGATACCTTTTGTATTTCTTTTTTTTATTCTTACCTCTGTTACTTCTCTACTTTCACTTCGTAAAGTCCTTAAAACTTTGTTGTTTAAACAGTTCGTAGCAGAGCGTTCTTGAACAACGTGGAATCAACGCTATACAACTGCTTTGATTAGATTTTTTAAATCACAATTTCTCCATCAGACTACCTCAGAAACCTACCTGCCGACTCTCTAGACAAGCCATTCGCTGAAAGTTGTTTTTTGTTCTTAATTTCAATGAGTTTTATTCATTATAATTGATAGAATCCTACTTGATAAGTAAATTTTGTTTCAAAAAGGATAACGAATACGTGAATTTTGATTTCATAAATTGTTCTATAAGCTAGGAAAAAGTTTTAATTTTATTTTGAGAAAAAGAATTTTGAGAAGTTTAACATATTTGAGTTTTTTTCCTCTTCATTTCTTCTTGTTCAACCGTTCACTACTTAATTTTTTAAATATTACCTTCATTTTTTGAGAGTAACACTTCAATCGGCTTTTTGATTGAAATCTTTTAAGTGTTTCAACTGAATTAATATCAAATAATGCGATTATTATAAATTAACCTTCATTAAACACATTAATATGTATTAAGTTATAAGATTCCAAGTAGAAGATTCAGACCATTTAAAAAACAAAAATTATATCATATTGAATCTTAATGGGGTCAAATGAAAGCTTAGAACCAGTTTTTTCGATGAGGTTCTCTTTGAATTTTAAAGTATTCATCAGTCGATTTTTATTTAAAAGTATTTTTTATTAATTTGTATTCAATACAATACAATACAATACAAAAACGAATATTATTATAGTGGCATTAACCCCGTAGAGTTTTAAATCAAATTGTAATTTTAACCAATTAGGTTTTTATCTAATTACTTAACTTCAGTTACCTAAATTTCACCCCAATCAATGAATATTATTAATTTTCATTTCAATCAGTAAGTCTCTATTGATTGAATTTGATTGGCGCCCTAATAAGCATGCATCGTCTGCAGAGTCACTGCAAATCGTCAAAGAAGCGGCCCAACACGCCAACGATGCCATGAGGAAAATTGTGAGTCTTCGTCTTCTGTCGTCTGTATTTTTTCATTCTATTTTTCTATTCTACTCAATCTGTCCAGGGCTGTTTTGACAGCTAAATGCAATAGCCAAAATCTGAAAATAGAGATTTCAAACTTATTGAAGCTTGGCGAAACGGTTTTCGACAATCTCCTCTATAACTACAAACGGATGCGCAAATACGCCGTTACTTTAATAACGATTCGCGTGCTGGCAACTCACATTCTGCAACTTTTTTGGCTTTTTCTGATTCTAAAACCCTCTTCAAAACAGTCAAAAGTATTTTGCACAGTACCCTTAAAACTTCAACTCTGAAATCCAACAACTTGTCGAATCCAGCAACATCACTTGTTTTTCCATCAGTTTGCTCATAATATGTCTTTTCATTGAAGTTCCTATAAGAATTTCAGCCTCAGTTTCGACAAAATATTTGACTGTTATTCTATTTCAATCGATTGGTTTCTCCAGAAGAATCTGAAGCTTAATCCCAGCAAAAGTCTATTTATGTTCGTTGGCAGTCTTGCCTTGCTGTCTAACCTTCCTAGTATTATCATCCTAGATAGCACTACTTTCACGACCTTATCAAAAATTACTTACTTTTAGGTTTCAATTTCGATTCTTATCCCAACTTAAAAGACTTCATCTCACGTACCATCCAAGCATCTAATTTCCACATACAAGCCATAAAACAAGTACGCAAACTTTTGCCTCTAACCACTCCAGTTGCTTTCAAAGTCTCATTATTCATCTCAAGATCAGATCATTGCAAGTCCCTTCTCTGTGGCTTCCCAACTTATGTCTCTTCAAAGTTGCACTCTCTTCAAAACCATGTCACCAACATTGTTCTTCTGAAGTTCTCACTCGTTGCTTGAGGGTCTAACTTCAAGTTAATGTGACTTGTAACAACTATCTTTACTACTGGTCAACCAGTCTCTCCATACGATTCTCTTTCCATCGAAACCCACACGAATCATTCGGAACCTCTCAATCCGGCCCCTATTTGCATCAGCTAGTTTCTTAAAACCTCTTCCCTCATCGCTTTTTCCCCATACTGTCTCCAACCTTTGGAACTCTCTTCCACCCAACCTCCACTCATCAACTTTGCAGACGAGTTCAAGTAAACTACTGAAACCTCATCTTCACCAAGACCTCTCTACAACTTAATTCTTGATTGCTTCTAAGTGCCTCTGAGGCAACCTAGTTTTCAAACCGTACGATATAAAAAATTGTACATTCAATTTTATTATTTCGAAACTAGTTGAAAATTTTCAAACGCCTTTCACGAGTCACTCTATTCTCGTCAGGAAAAATTCAAAAAGTTACTTGACGTGAATGAAAAGTTGGGGGACTCGATCGATTTGGTTGGTCGGTTGAGTGGTTGGCTGATTGGATAGGTGGTTGAGTAGATGGCTAGATGAATAGCTGGTTGG